>CM050168.1:210526983-211044483 GCA_027410445.1 Discoglossus pictus | reverse complement strand
AAGACGACCCCCCAACATCGCGTAACAAAATCTATATTTTGAGTGGCAAACGCAGGGCCCGCCCCTGCAACGCGACCGCAGCGCCTCCGGCCCGCCCCTGCAACGCGACCGCCGCGCCTCCGGCCCGCCCCTGCATCTCCCTGTGACCGGCACGATCGCAGCGCCTCCGGCCCACCCCTACAATGCGGCCGCAGCGCCTCCGGCCCGCCCCTGCATCTCCCTGTGACCGACACAAGCTCTGCGTAGACAAAGTGCACCCGGCGTATAAGACGACCCCCCCACTTGGAGGCATGTTTTTCAGGGCAAAAAAGTAGTCTTATACGCCGGCAAATATGGTTATAGCAGCTGTATCTTGATATTGGTATATGCTGCACATATCAAGTTCCTATTACACAATCTCTTTGATGATTTTAATGATTCTAATAACTTTCAGTTAATCCCGTTGTAATCGGTAGTAATGTTTTATTTTTGTAGCTTTTGACAAAATATATTTTAAGTATGTTGTTGCATAACAAGATTTGCAAAAAAAACAAAACACTGAATCACAGGTACGTTTTTGCAGAAGTATTATGGAGTCCATCTGCCACTATTATATAGGAAATGAGAAGGCTCCTACAATAGGCAATATAAATGTTTTATTTGTCATGTCTAATCTGTACCAAAACAATGTGGATTTCACCTGGGTGCTTCTTGGCAAAATGACTCCATTATAAAAAAAAAAATGATACAATCATTTATAGATTCATCTGATCTGTTCACCCTATCTACTTAACAGTCTTGGCTTAATAATGCCTCAGTGTAGTATTAGGCATGTCCCAGGCAGACTTCTATAGCATTACTGCGGATCTTTTTTCTTTACCACTTCCATAGAAAGGCTGTCCTCATCTATTGTGGTTTAAGTGAAGTTGTAACTATACATATTCATGCAACTTCTATATTTCTAACATAACCTTATATGGCTTTCTTAAAATTATTTTTAATTATTTTTCCAGAATCTGAGGTGAAGACCACAATTGTGGTGCCAGCTTCATCTGCAGCAGTTGCCTTTGTACCGGCCTCTGTTCTACCACCCTCGCCTACTACTGAGTCCCATGTGTTTTCCGATTGTAAGGAACTGAACAACCCTCATGTTGTTCCAAGGAGGCATGCACCAGTTGAGCAGCTAGCCAGACAGGGATCCTTCCGGGGCTTCCCTGCTCTCAGCCAAAAAATGTCCCCTTTCAAGAGGCAGCTATCTCTGCGAATTAATGAGCTACCATCCACTGTGCAGAGGAAATTTGATTTCCAGATCACAAACCCAGGTAAGATCATATCATGCATTTCTGGATGTCAGTATTCCTCAATGGATAGTTAACATTTACTAGTGTATATATGATACTAGGTTGGTCTTTAGATTCTACTCAATGCTTCTCAGAGAAAAAACGACAGCATGATTTACATAATCTGTTACATTTTTCTTATTCTAGGGAGGGTTCAAAACTATACATACCCATGCTATTAATTGTGTGAATCTTTGATGTTATTGTGTATTTTATGAAGTGTAGTGAACAACTAACATATTTTTGAAAAACTAAAATATATTGAGGTATAAGAAATATATTGTTTTTAGTTTGGTTGCTACTTCAGTGTTATGTAAAATGCAATTAACTCATGTTTATGTTATTTCATGGTTGTTCTTTATTAAATACACTAGCCACTTGCCCATCAAAATTGACATCGTAGGCTCCCCCCTGTGCTGTGTGTGTGAATGTGTAATGTGTGTTTTTATTTATTTTTAACGTTTTTGGTGGTCATTTGCGTTCGGCCGTTAAAGTCGTAAAGTATTGCGTGACTCGCAATCAGCGCCAAACTGTTATGCGCTGAGTCACGATGGCTCTCGGTCCCTGCAATGAGCACCTTTTGACTGCAGGTCCGATCATGAGCTTCTTATTGCAAAGCTAAGACTTAAACTAAGTAAAAGTTCGAAAATCATCAGACCAAGCACTCATTTCACATGCCAGCAAGATAATGCTTAAGCAAGCTCAACAATATATGTACAGAGAACGAAGATGTACAAGCCGGGTTTTGCAGAGTCACAAGTAATTAAATTGCCAATGTCTGTTGGATAATAGAGAAAACAAGAGCGTTCCAAAAAATATTAACCTCTGCTTCATAGACTTTTTTAAAGTCTTTTGAATGTGTGAATCCCATCAAAATGTGGCAAGTTCCTAAAGAGATAGGAGTACCAGACCAACTCATCCACCTTTTTGAGAAATCTGTAGGGGGACCAAGAAGCCACAGGCTAAACCTGGAACAACCAAATGGTTAAATATTGGGGTAGTTGTGTGACAAGTTTGTATATTGTCACCTTATTTATTCAACCTATACATGGAATACATCATGTATAAAGTAAAGCTGGACAAATCCAAAGCAGGAATTATTATTGCTGGGAGAAATATCAGCAACCTCAGATATGTAGATGATACTACTCTACTGGCTGAAAGTGAGGAACAATGAAAGGGCCTATTGAGAGTGAAAGGAGAGCGTGGAAAAGCTGGCCTGCTTCTCAATGTTAAAAAGTAAAAGATCATGGCAAACCGCAATCTCGTTTCCTGGCGGATAAATGGGGAAGAAGTGGAGGAAGTTACATTTTATTTTCCTGCTCCTAGATCTAAGCAGATGGTGACTGCAGCCATGAAATTAAGACATTTTGCTTCTGGGGGAAAGCTACGGCAAGTCTGGAGAACTTATTAGAAAGCAAAGGTATTATACTATAAACAAAGTTCTGCAGTGTTAAAACTATGGTATTCCCAGTAGTAACGTACGGATGTGATAGCTGGACCATAAAGAAGGCTGAGCACTGTAGAATTGACACCTTTGCGTTGTGCTGGACAAAACTTGATAGTCTCCTAGACTTCAAGAAGACCTAATTAGTCAGTACTACATTAAATTAAGCCTTACATGGAAAGTTTGATCATTAGACTAAAGCTCAAATATTTTGTCGATGGTGTAGACTCTGATGCTGGGAAAGATATTTATGGCACACAAAGAAGCGGACAGTAGAGGTTTAAGTCGATAGATGATGTCATTGAATGTCAAAACTTACAAAAACAGTAATAGAAGGGAGGCGAGGTATGTGGAATGTGTGTGAGCTAGAAGACATTAAGATAGTAGGGCAGAAAGTCTAAGTCGATGTTAATGCCCATATCCTTTGTATTAAAAAAATTTAATCATTTTTTAATTCAAAAGTTTTCCGCTGTTGAATAGTTCTGAAGTAGTTTTTATTTTGAGGTTCTGGATGGAGTGATTCTCCTGCGTGAAATGGTGTCAAACGGGAGTACAGTAACTGTCTTCATGGTGCTTTTTGATGGAGCTTTGGTGGAGGTTCATTCGCATGTGTAGTTTCTGGCTGGTTTCCCCAATGTAGCACCCCCTTTCACATACAGTATATTGTATCATGTACACTACATTGGATGATGTACATGAATATGAGCCTCTGATGTTGTTGTAGGTCTTGTTGTTGTGCATGGCTGTGTCCACTTTGCAACGACTTTTATTGCAGGGTTTGGTGCCATTTTCTCTGTTCTGCTGTTCATTTGGCAATCTTCTGTTCACCAATGTTTGTCTTAAATTTGGTGGCTTCCTAAATGCAAGAATTGGGGGTTCAAACCCTTTTTTTTTTTTTTTTTATACATGAGGCTTATTCTGTTGGTTGGTAATGTGGAAAAAGAAATGATGAACAATAAAGTGTTATAGAACGAAGACAATTCTGAGGGTTACCAAAGTCTTACAGGAAATGCATATTTGCTGTACTATTGGGCTTCAGCTTCACCAAATCTCTCCAGATGTAGTAATTTTATTTCTTCATAGAGTTCCATAATTCTGTTGGTGCAGTCTGTTTTAACTTTACAGTGACCATTTTCATATCCACTTTTTTAAATACGTGCCTCACAATTGTTTGAGTTATATGCCCCTTTAAGAACAGTAAATGTATACTCCTTTTAAGTAAGATTTTTTGTAATATGTTATAATCCTCTCCATTTTATTCAATGGCATTTTCTAAATATTAGCTGTTGAGATTTTTTCTGGACCGGTTTCATGGTCTTTCCTCCATTTCCCCCATCAGTTTTTTTTTTTTTTGCCTTTTTGATATTCCTAACAGTATTTCAATAGTTTCTGTTTTTATCATGTGACTGATACTTCATAATTACTGTTTTTACTTTCCAGTGGCAGAGTTTGAAGGGGAGAATGACAGCATCAGTGCCTTGTGCTCACAGATAACCAATACTTTTAGTATGCCACCTGAGGACCCATTCTCTTCTGCGCCTATGACTAAAGCCACCACACCACAGTCTCCACCATTTGAAGGTTTGTGACCCTTATTAGTATCAAGTTTATCTATATCAAGTAGATGTCAATATTTTATATCCTATGTATTTGATTCTAATTAAATGTTTGTATGTGGATGGGCAATTTTTGTGTGTGTACATGCTTTCAGGGCATGGAATAATTTTTGCAGTGTTGCAGCCCAATTTTTAATGACTAGATTTTATGGTTAAAACATTTTCGAAAAAATATGAAAGGTTTGGCCTTAATATATAAACCATAGAATTCTGTGAGAGGTTTTTGGCCATTCCTACAGGTAGTACTTAATTTAATGAAGAAAAAAAAAAAGAAGCTTGGCATAGATATCTGCCATAATTTGTGCTTGCATAAGTACCAATATCTGTTCTGAAGGATTGATGTACTATGTTTTTCATCTTTCAATGAGTAAAAGCAATTTTCATCTGTTTTGAATATAAACATTTTTAGAAATATTTGAAAGGGTTTTGGAGGAAATGGTAGAGACTTAGAAAGAAATGGAGGAAGAGTTGGAGGGGCGTTTGCTTTAATAGCTTGTAGTATAATTTTTTTGCAAAGTTTCAAATCAATACACATACAGTAGAGTGGGCAGTGAGGGAGCCACATAACATTAATTGGAGGTCTGTGTCTTAGGTTGGACAAGCATGGTCTAGACCAGGGCTTGTCAATCTTTTTAAATAACTACCGCCCACTTTTGATGGTAAAATAGTAGATCTTGCTATTCTGGGTGGTTTGGTTCTCCAAATAAATGTGAATATATATGTCTGAATCAAATCTATGGGGAATCAAATCTATGACTTGGCAATGAAATAAAGCTTAAATGTAACACTTATCACCACACCAAACACCCTCTGCTTTTAAAGATAATGTAAATGTATATTACATTGTTGTAAGTAGGTTTCTTGATATGTAACAGTTACAGACTTATTATGTGTGTCTTGGGGGGGTGGGGGCACAAAACTTGCCATATATACTCTGCACCAGCAGATCAATAATTAACGTTGATATTAAGGATGCCTGGCACAAAATAGATCCAATAGATTCTGGTTACAGTTTTCAAATGAAGAGCATCAATGGAAAGGTAAGCATAGTAGTATGGGTGATTATAGGAAAGAAAGTGGTAAGGTTGGCTCTAAGGTGAAAGATCGAATGGTGGACAGGACGAAAGGTAAGTATAGAAACTGGGGTAGGTATGTGGAGAAAAGATCAAAGTTGTAGGATGGGAGGGTAGGATCAAAGAAGAATGCAATGAGATGGAGGTAGATTTAATATAGAGCTTTTAATTATTGTATTTCTATCTAGCCTGCCTATTACATCTACCTAAAAAGCACAGTAATTATAAGGCTCAGTGGTCCTTTTTATTAAGTGGTGAAAAGGTTGTTTTTTTTTTATTTACCTTGGAGGGACTTTGGGGAGGAAGGGTGAGGTAAGTTGATAGGAATTGTAGAAATACTTAGAAAATTCAATGTAGAGAGATTGTTCAAAGAGCATGATCATTTAGGAGAGGGGATCTTTAAACTGGGTCTGATATGAGCCTGCTGGCACATTTTCATCCATCAAGCAGAGACCGAAAGGGTGAAGAGATCAGGAAGTACTGGAGTTAGGGTCGGGTGCAAAGGTTTTAAGATGAGAGGAAGTCAGGAGTTTGGATACTTGGTCCTGAGTAACTGTTTACAGAAATGGTTGTAGGGCCTCTAGTGGAAGTTGTAGCATAAAACACAGTTAAGGAATTTAAACATACCTGTGTTAAGCATATTGCTATCATTGCATCAATTAGGCTAAACTTTTTAGATATCGACAAACTAGATGTACTGTTTTGTTTCTTACCTGCTGTAAAATTCATGTTTGTTTTTAAATTTGTGTTTTCTTGTATTGTGTTTTTTATGCAGCAAGATTGGGATTGGTCTATGTAATAAACAAATGTAAAACCATATAAATCAGGACAACCAAGAGCATATTTTACAAATCTGACTTCCAGTTGCATAATTCAAAAGGATTTGCAGCATTATAACACATTTGGAATAGATCTAGAAAGGTCTTTTTATTCTGGGGACTGATACTGTCAGCCACACATAATTTATATCTCATTAGTTGACAGTCGCTGAACTTATTGTCACTGGTTAAGACTGCACTTATTGTCAAACTTACAAATCGGCTAATATTCATTCTGTGGTGCTCAAAACTCCGACTCATTGATTGAAATGATCTCTATTTATTCAAATATCAATACAGTAAATATATGATATTTCACAAATTCAAAGTTTTTCCTAAATTCTAGTTGCTCTTCAATAGGGCAAGCATCATATTATTAAAGATTTGTTAGTACAGAAGTATGTTTAAGTAACTGCTACTTGTAACCTTTCTATCTTGGCTTAACCTTGAATTGTTGTTTGTGTGCATGTCCCCCCATGAATCAATTGTTTAAATGTTCTATTTTCCTTTTTAGTAAATGGCATTGTTTCTGCGTTCAGTTTGCCTACTTCTAACCCTGCACATGCTTCGGCAGCAGTACCTGTTCGTGAGACCAATCCATGGACAAGCCCCCCTACAGCTTCTGCCTCCCCACTTCCTAGCAGTGAAAAGTCATCTGCCGCTACAGTAGTTGGTGAGACAAGCAGAAGATATGTTTTCTGGGCAGTTCTTATTCAAAACTTGTCACTTATTTGATTTTTTTTGCGGGGGTGGGGAGGGGGGGAAATTATAACACTTATATCCATTAGGTTCTCAGCACACCAAATCCTTAAGGCATATGTTATAGTAAATAGTAATTATATTAAATCCAATACCTATACAAGCAACGATAATGTGCCAATTAGTCCACAGTTGTATAGAGAAAGGAAGTGTGAATTTGAAAGTTTCCAGCGATCTCAAAATAAAAAAGCAACTGCAGTGTTACGAGTTTACATAAATCTGTATAATCAACCCTTTCACTGCCTATTCCTATTCAACTCAATGTAGTGTAGAGCAGAAAATATTGCTCAGTAAATAAAGTCCAGGGCACCCCACTGGGTCAGCATATTCTCTTCATGTTAATCAGTAATGGGGAAAAAATAGAGAGCCCCCGGATGACTTTAATATACATATATAATATACACACTCTTAAATTGGACACTTGCATACAGAAAACGTGAGATTATAATATATATCAGAAGAACATTTGTGTGTCTGCTTTTTCTCCACTCTAGTCCTCCGGCAACACGCTCTCTGTGTCTTTCGTGTTCCACACACATGCTCACAAAAATGATCTTTCATATAGGCAGAAATGCTTTGTTCTACCAAGATACAAGATCCTCAAGACCCTCCCTGTATTGACAAGGCATTTCTGGCAATATGTCATATTTAATGATTTTTAAGTTAATCAAGATGTGCTAATTTCCTCATACAATCCTTGATGACTGGGGAAAATTGTGAATGGCTACACCACTGTTCAACCAAAGTTTATTCGATTCTTAGTGTTTGTTTTAATTAATTTATATACAGAATGGATTCAGAACGTGTAACCTCTCAAATGTTGTACAGAATATAAAAAAAAAAAAAAAACTTGTGCGCAGGTCCCCTAGTATGTTCACACTTGTACACATTCTGATTATATTACTTTAATGTAATCTTTTTTTCCATAATTTATTTAGGCCCTGATTTTCTCTCCACTTCTGGTCTTCAGTCAAATCACAAGAGAACGCCATCAGAAGCTGACCGTTGGCTTGATGAGGTGTCCAAAACGGTCAAAGCTCAACAAAGACAATCTCCTGTTCCAACAGTCAAACCTCAGCCTTTGATACAGCCTGTCCTTGCTGCACCAAAACCATCACAACCTTACCCTGCAAGCACTTTCACACCCACACCGTCAACAACAGTAGCAGTAGTTGCAAGTTTTCAGCCACCATTTACACAAGTACAGCAGCCATACTCTATTTTAACCACTAGTGTTCCAGTTGTCGGTATCACACCTTCTCAAATGGTGGCAAATGTTTTTGGAGCTGCAGGTCATCCACAAGTCTACCTGCAAAAGCAACCCTCTGGCCTAGTAAAGCAACAGATCTATTCCAATGAAACATCCAATGAAGCCAGCAGTCCCTTCTTCAAACCAGTGCCTCCGCAACAGAATGGTTCTGTATCTTTCAAATGCACAGAGGGCAGTGGTTGGGAGGTGGGACCGAAGCACCTGCAAAGGCCATCAAACTCTACATCTGTAGATCCATTTGAAGCCCAGTGGGCTGCATTAGAAGGTAAATCAAAACCACATACAAATCCTTCCCCAACAAATCCCTTTTCCAGTGATCTTCAAAAAACTTTTGAAATTGAGCTTTAAAGCAGCTGTGGATATGGTTATATGGGCACTTACAGGGCTTGTAAGGATTCAACTATTTTTTATCAAGAACAATTTCTTTAGAATTGTTAGAAAAGGACCAAGAATGGGCATAAAAATATTTCTATGGAACTTTATGGACATTTGGATACAGAGAAAGACTATGGAAAAAGTGAAGCAATCCGTTGTCCCCCACTTATCTGGCAATATAAAGCAAAGAAGAAGCTTTACAATGACATAAAAACTAATTTCTAAGAGAATCACCACTTTAGATATGATCTCTGCGCATCTCAATTTTAGTGCCTGGACCTCCACATTGAAAGATGGAATTATATGTGTACATTAAATGTGTAGACTACGGGGGAAATGTTTAAGCCAAAATCTTTATTTTTATGCTTATGAATATTTTAAATAGTTTGGGGTAATGGTCGTAAGAGTTTGTAAATAATCTTGCCAAAGGTTTAAACAAATTTGAAAGCATTCAGTTGTTGGTAATTGTATATAAGGTTTAATTTAGCTGCTAAATTCTTAGATACTGGATCAGTTGTATTTTTATCCTATATCTCTTATGTCACCTTCCTTGTATGTAGCACATTGCTTTAACAATCATGACTAAGAGAAGTCTCTCTGTACTTGGCAAATTAAAGAACGGTATTTGCATGATGTAATGTCCATAGCAGAAATGTGTCTTTATTTCACAATCCGTTTTTTAAAAGAAATCATATATATGACCTATTTAATTTATACACTTTCTGAAGCAGTGTGGCATCATTCACCAAATGAATTACCTCTGCTTTTCTGTGGATTACACATCCAAAACACAGTAAGAGCAAATCCACAACCAATGTCCACTGTCTTGGTTTCTTTTTGTTCATTTGTGCCTCATTTGTTCATTTGTGAATTTGCCTCATTTCTCTATACGTACATTGTTTTTTCTCACTAAATTGAGTCTCATCCAGAAGATCTTTTGCTGATGATGTGGAAAGACATAAAGCAGCCACCCCAAACTCTATACATATGGTTTGATAATAGATGTTTGTGATGTGTATATGTATGTGATATATATATATATATATATATATATATATATATATATATATATATATATATATATATATATATATATATAATCACATACATTCTTTTTGGGATAATTTCGATGTGAATGTAGTATACTGTATACCTGTCTTTGCCTTATATTATTTGCTGTGTAATTTGACATGGTGTTTTGCTATCGTATTGCAACACCTATTAATATAATGTTTTTTCAAAGCATGTTTCTCATTTAGGAAATACTCTTCTCTATTGTGGTTCAGAGTGGGTCACTTAAAGGAACACCATAGTCACCATATGCTCTCTGCACCATCAGAGGATGGAAAATAATATGGAAATGTTGTGTTTTTTATTTTTGTTTTTTTTTGTTTTTTTAATTGAGCTAGAATTAACTATTTGGTATTGCTATTTTTTAGTTGTTGTTTGTATATTCCCTGGAGCCATCCCACAAGAATCCCCATATAAAATAAGGTTCAGGTTGTTATTGCTACACTGTATTTATTGCTACACTATATTTTAGCTTTATTGATTTCTATACTCACTGCCTATCATGCAGAGATTCGGTACAATGGGCACAAACCATTGTTTTTAGATATGTAGTCTGTGTTCACATTCTGCCTTTTGCCTTTTGTTTTAATTTATTTATTTTTTAAATTTTTTGTTTTAAAAAGGCAGGTCCACAACCACATTTGTACTTTTACAGCTCTAAAACTAATAAGGGGGATGGGGGGACTAAGCTATGAAGAAAGACTAACCAAATTAAACACATTTTCTCTAGAAAAAAAGGTGTCTTAGAGGGGATATGATTACCTTCTATAAATATACCCAGGGTCAATATAAAGCTTTGTCAAGTGTTCTTTTTGAGCCAAGAGGTTTTCAACTGACAAGAGGACATCCCTTGAGGTTAGAAGAAAAAAGATTAGGGTACTTCACAGTAGGTGTGGTTAAACTATGGAGTTGTCTATCGAATCTGCTGTCACCACCTCCTTTGGTAAATGACTGTAAAAAAGGGTTGTATATATTTTTTTATTAAAAAGAGCATTCAAGGTTATCCTGGATAACCAGAAAAAGAGTGTCAATCCAAGGAGGAATCCGATCGCCAGTATCTGGGGTCAGGACGTAATTTTACTTTTTTATTCTCCCCCCCCCCCCCTTGTGAGACAATTGTCGATGTTTTAATGTGTTTTTTTTTTTTCTGTTTGCCTTCCTCTGGATCAATTAACAATTAGCAATTCATTATTAACTGGTTATAAATAATCCACATATTATAATGATCAGAAGAGATTTAAAAAGGTTGAACTTCATGAATTAAAAGTCTTTCTTCAACCTCCATTACTATGTAACTATGTACATTACTATTTATAAAACAAGGTGTGTCCGCACACTGGTTTCAATATTGAGGTTGCCATTAAGCAACATTTTTTTTCCAGCAACTATTAAACACAAATTGGTTCCTTCTTTGAGTACACATACCAGTTAGAATTACATCATTTTCAAAATGCTTTTAAAAGGAACTAGAATTGTAGTATTGTAATCCTAAAATAATTGCATTGTTCAGTGGCACATATTTTTTCATGGAAAAGTTACAATCTTGTTAAACAATCAAATACATTCTTATACAGAATTTTCTTTTTCTTCATTATTTCTTAAACGATCTTAAACCACCTGCAATCAAAGTTTGAAGATTGCAAAAGTTGGAAAAAGTGAAAATTAAAAAGTAAAGGGAGAAGGGGGTGAGGGAAGGGAAGAGAGAGAGAGAGGGAGGGGAAAAAAAAAGCAAGATGGGAGAGGAAGGAGCAGACAATTATTATAATTATGGAATCCATATTTTTTTAATGAAAGCGAAAATGTATTTTATCCATTAACAGAACATACTTAAATTTAAGCCTGAATGATTGTTATTTTCAAGTTTAATTATTTTTTTCGTAGTAATTATACCATTTTAATTATTTCTTCTAAATTGCCGATCCTGTCATATTGATCAAGGATCATCTGTTTCAAAATATTTTTTTTAATTCAAGTATTGCGGGGGCCCTCATATTTATCCAGTATGTCATAATAAGTTTTTTAGCCAGAAAAAGAATTTCCAGGAATCTCCATTCTTTATATATTTTATGATTATTGCCTCCAAAAAAAACATTTTTACATTTAATAAAATTTTTATACTTAACTTATTTTTTAGCCAGTCTTAAACCTTCCTCCAAAATCTGTATATTTTGTTACGTTGCCAAAATAGATGCTTATAATTTGCATCTCGCATTTTACATTTTATACATTGGTTTTCTTTAATTTTGCCTATTCTCCACAATATTTTAGGCACATATTTTAAAAATTAACCTATTTTCATTTCCTGGAAATTTCATGGTAGCACTTAACTTATGTTTTGTTTTGTTTTTTACCTCCCCTCATGTGTAGGGCAGGAACTTAAAAACTCTCCTTCCTATAGCAGTCTTAGACTGTGTAGCAGTCTTATTACAGAAATTAGAAATGCTCCCATGAATTATATCCAGGAAATGAGAATAACTGCAATCTCTCACTTCCTGGATATGTGTCGCAGGATGTTTAATATATGGGTTAATACCCAAGCTTTTAATTGGAAAAAAAATCATTACTATGACACATACTTCATTGAAAATGTGGATTTTATGTCAAGTTGACTATTGATATATTGCTCAGGAAGTCGCAATGCTACTGGTTCACTAACTACTTAGTAAGCTTTTGAGATAGCTTTACTAATTCAATTGCTAATGGTTTTGGATAAAGCTTAATATCATTTTTTAGGACCATTCAGGATGACCATGGGACTGATGACAATTTCTAGTTCAGTCTTGAAAAATCCAGAGTCTGATCTTTATGACTGCATAATTATGGATGCTAAATCATGAGATGCCCATTGGATACCATATGGTGCAGAAATGGCTGAACTATGGGCTTTTAAGGTTTTCTAGCTTAAAGGCCTATTTAAGTTTCCTGGATTATGAGTGCGTGTGATAAGAGAATCAGCAATACATGAAAATGTTTTTCTTTTGCATTAAAATAAACAAAAAAAAACCTGATGTTTGCTAAATCTCGAGTTTGCAGTAAGTTGGTTTTGATATCACCCCATTGATATCACTGCTAAAATTAGCATAACATTCATAATTTGTTTTGGCCAATCGCAGGCAGCGAACACATACAATTGCATTGAGCTGCTGCTAACTTGAAAGGGTTAAAATCCATACTCAAATGCAGTGTTTCTATTGGGAGGTTCACTGTGCCTATGTACGCAGCACTGGGGATATGGAAAATAAGTTTTATTTTTAAATAAAATAAGTTTGTATGTGTATAGAATGAATGAATGTAATGTGTGTTTCTTATTTTTTTTACTAGAAAAATATCAAAATAATACAAGTATTTTATCACTCAATAACATTGTTTCTTTCCAATTAGTTCAAATATACAATACACAGACATACACCAAAGTATATAAACAAAAATGAACAAAAACAAACAAACTATTTTAACAATAGTTGTTATTTTTGTCAATACATATAGATCAAAAGCCCTATATATCGGGACAATACCAGCATATATGTTTGTGGGTTCCTTGAGATGTATATCCACTCCAACAATTTCCATTAAATGTTTCTGGGTATATTTTGTGCAGGAAAGTTGGTACTCTGTACCATTTTTGTACTAAATTTAAAATTAGTCTCTTTCAATGTTGTACAAGTTACGACATTAGCAGTTAAATCAAATGCTTTTAGCCATAGTAAGTTATCACAACTCATACCAAGGTCTTTTTCCCAACTTTCTATATAACAGGATTTCCCCCAATGGGAAATGTTTTTCTTAATGGATGTACAATCTGATATACTAATATTTTCCCCCTTTTTTTTTTTTTTTTGCGCATCTGTTCTCAAAATTAGTAATTTGTTTTTTACATATTATATCAAAGTCAGACTTTTTAATAATATCTTTCAAAATATTGTATTCCAACAATTTAGAGCTGGGTATATTAAAATTGTCACATAGATCTACAAAAGGCTTAAAACCATTTTTATCATAGAGATGATTCAATTTCGATAGAACCAAACTATTTTTGGGATAAATTAAACTCTATAAACTCACATTTCTTGTTAATTCTAAGCCATGCTTTCAAATTGATTTTAGTAACCCAGGAAATGTTTGCTAATTTTATCTGGTCAGTATTGTACCACACAAAGTTGTCTGTTTATTGTTTGAGTAAGTGACATTTCTATGTCTCTCCATTTAGCTGTATTATCACAAAATAATAAATCCAGTGTTTGTGCCAATTTTAACTGCCTCATAGTAATCTTCTATAATTGGAGTTGCCAACCCGTCCTTATTACTTTCTTTTTTACAATATTGATTTCTATTCTAGGTCTCCTATTCAGATAGATATTATATATATATATATATATATATATATATATATATATATATATATATATATATATATATATATATATATAATCTATCTGGGTTTGGAAAGAACATAGAACAACGGTAGCATCCTCATCCAAAAAATTATTTTGGGTAGTATTTTCACTACCGCTATTCTACCCAACCATGATAAAACCTATACTTTCCCATCTAGACAAGATATTTTTAATCTCCTGGTACAAAATCTCATAGTTTTTAGCTACCAATTTTGTTAAGATTGGTAGAGAATCTTATACCTAAATATTTAACTTCATTTTTTTACACATTTAAGATGATATTGGTCAGGAAGTGTTTTTCTCAATTCAAATGGCAAATTCCATCACAGGGTTTCTGTTTTCTCTGGGTTAATTTTGTAGTAGGAGATTTTACTAAATATATCTAGTTTTGTCATACAAAAACCTAGTGATGCCAATGTCTTAGTTAATGTCAATAGGACATCATCAGCTATTGGCATCAACTTATTTACGTGATCTTTTATATTTTATCCCTCAATCCTCTCTTCGAGTCGTATACTTTGAGCCATAGGTTCCATATCATGGCAAAAATAAGTGGGGAGAGTGGGCAGCCCTGGCGCGTCCCGTTAGTCACTTTAAATAAATCAGATTTAAATCCCAGTCCCTTCACTGATGCAAAAGAATTGGCATACAGAGCTTTGATGGAACAAGAACCAAACTGGTCCAGACCAAATACTTGTAAAACTTTGTCAATGTATTCCCAGTTGACCCTGTCAAATGCTTTTTCTGCATCTAATGACAGGGCCAACAACAGGATTTTAAGCCGTTTAATATGGGACAGTATATTTAATAGTATATTTAATTGTCTGAGGTTTGTCTCTTTGAGAATTAAACCAGTTTGATCCCTGTTAATTGGGTCCGGTAATAAAATGTTTAATCTAGAGGCCAAGATCTTTGAATATATTTTGATATCAATATTCAGTAATGATATCGGAGTATAGTTCGCACAACTAGATGGGTCTTTACCTAATTTTGGTATCGTAATTATAGTAGCTTCGAGCATCTCTGGATGTGCAGAGCCTCTAGTTTTAATCTCAGCAAAAGTTTTGCTCATTCTCGTTATATATTATAAGCTCTTCGCCCCTATATTGATATGAGCTAGGCCGTATGGGCCAGGAGCTTTATCAAGTTTTACATTTTTGATTACAGATTATATTTCGAATGTCTCGATTTGTCATTCACCTGCCGACTTGTTAATCTAGGCAATTTAATGGTTTGCTAAAATGTGTTTGTTCCTCTATGTTGTATAGATGTTTATAGTACTCATAGAAGGTGTTACTGATATCTTTAGGTTTATAGTGTATTAACCCATGTTTATCTTCTATTTTTTCAATTCTTTTCAGGGGTAGTTTCTTTTTTATTTTATTCGCCAGATATTTTCTGGGTTTGTTCCCAAGATGATATTGTTAACTTCCATAACGCTCTATCTAATATCTGTTGGTTGATTTTCCTTATTTGGGTTGGAATTCTTATCAGTTCCCTTGTATCAGCCTGATTGATATATTTTTTTATTAGATCTTTCAAGTTGGGATAATTTAATATTGAGAACTCTTAAAGATACACCTCTCTGTTTTTTTAAGATGAATATTCCAAGAGGTTAGTTAGCCCCTTACAAAGCCTTTGTGAGTATTCCATACCGCTATGTCTGATTCTACCGATCCCTCATTAAGTTTAAAAAAATTTTTTTTTATCATAATTGCAATTTATCGTTATATTCTGGGGGCCTCATTCTATTAGCGGCCGCAGCCGTTGCGGGGCCGCAAGGACCGGCCGCAAGCTATTCGGCTATTCTATTCCCTTACGGCCGGGGGCTCCGGCAGGCTTGCGGCCGGTGCCTTGCTATCTCTTGCGGCCGCTCGCGCCAGAGGAAAGCCTTTGATCTAAAACGGCCGCAAGAGTTTCGGCCGTAAGAAGTTCCTATTTGCAATTCAATTGCTCCAGGAAACCTCTCTGCAAGGCTAAAAACTAACCGCAGCTTACTTGCAGGAAAGAGGTCCCGCTAGCACCAATTAAGCACATAAAATAGCTCAAATAAAGCCATCCTGCACTTTGAGAAGACTATAAAGGGATTTTAGGTGTTAGAAAAAATAGCACATAATTATCCTATACTCAAATCCGTAAAATATTTTATTTTTAATATCCGTAAAATATCCATGTAAAAAGTCCAGAGTGCTTGGAGCACTTCAGACCCGCCCACGCCGCAGCCGGAAAATAAACAGTTAATTTGAACTCGGGTTTGGGCTGATGTGCAAGCTTGAGAGTGGGTTCCTTTTAATCCTCATGTCCCCTAATATGATCCCTAGCATTTACAGAGCTGTACAGTGCAGGCTTGAATTTATTTTTGCGTTTTTAGATTTCTGAGATTACGGCCGGTTCCAAGATATGCGGCCGGCCGTAACAGGAGATCCTTGCGGGGCCGTATAATAGAATCGCGAGTTAACTGAACCCCCGCAAGGAATCCCAGCCTTACGGTCGATTTACGGCCGATAATAGAATGAGGCCCTTGGTCTTTAAGAATTTACAAATCTATTGATCTAGCCTCCCTCGTTTCTTTTTTCTCTAGTTCTCCTAAGTGCAAAGTAAGCTAGGCATGATACGAAAAGGCAGACTGTTTAATTTCAATATGTTTTGTTTTTTCCTGGGTTGTATTGGCCAAAAGAAAGTAATCCAGCCTGGAGTACATTTTATGTCTATTCGAGTAGAAAGTAAAATCTTTCTCGTTGTTATGACATGCTCTCCATGTATCATACAGATCGAAATCTACCAAGTTTTTATGGAATTTCTTACCCTTTTTTTTCGTTTTTACATCAGGTTTGCTGTTTGTTACAGAAGCGCGATCCAAACTTGCATCGTGCACCATATTCAGATCTCCACAAACTATAAAAAAGCTTTTTCTTATTTTATGAACATGTTTTAACATCTTATTCATTAAGGCAATTTGGTTACTATTAGGAAGATAAAGATTCATTATTGTAAAAGGTAGGTCATTAATTTGACCTATGCAGATGACAAATCTAACGTAATTGTCTGTTTTTATATAATCATCTATTATACTTAAGTTTTTATTAAACAAAATAGAATCACCTCTCGATTTTTAGATGTGAAATTGGTTCTCTATTATGCTACCAATGAGTTTCTTGTACGCAAGCTATATCGATCCTATCTTTCGTTAAGCTATCTGTAAATGCTTTTCTTTTAAACGGCATGTTTAGGCCCTATATGATTTGTGATAAGATTCTTGGCCTCATTCTTGAATGACCTTTGGTTTCTTAACTCCAGGATTACTTTTTTACTTTATACATGTGAGAGTAGAGTGGGTAGAGTGAGCACATACCTAATTGACAAAAAAATAAAAAATCATAAAAATATAAATAACAATTAACAAATATATTTTCATTTTTTTGGTTCCGTTACAGGTATTAGTCTTTATTTTCTAGGGTTTTTCTTCCATATTTGGTCTCAACGGAACTGTGTTGACCAATATGGTCCTAACCGAGATCTTATTCTACTGCAGCCAACTTCCCCCTTTCCTTTCTCTTTACTTTTTGCATCCCCCTTATTTCTCCCTTCTTTCATTTCTCTATTTCTCAGCACATGAAAAAAAAGGGTGTTTGTATATAGCCGTGTATGATATATATATATATATATTTATTTATTTAACTGTAGTTTTTTACTGTGTTGAAATATGCTACCATGTAAATTTGAATTATCCTACTTATGGGTGAACTCCACGATTTTACATCTAACCTTCAAGTTGTCTAATTAATTATGTGTCTGTGTTATCGTTTTTCAATCTAAATTAAGTGTAGTTAATTATTAATAATACTTTTAACTTCTGTATATGGCTAATATTTTATACCACTGAGTCTTGTGATTCATTAACCGTGAATTAAATTGGGTTTAAACCTTTATTGAAAACATAGAAGAAAAAAAGGACACCTATATATATTTAAACCTTTATTACCTATCCCTCCATTTATAGTGTAATAGTGTTATATTGTAAAGTTCATAATTATTTAATGTGGTTCTTTTTTTTTAAATCACATACAAATATATATATCAGATTGTTGTATCTGACCCCTTATATCTCTCGTGGATTATATATCTGTATTATTCTATTCATTATCATAAGTTGTAAAAGTTTTTAAAGTGCTAGCTGGTTAGTTTATACTAATAAGTATATAGTATTTTAATATTTTATATTTTACATGTTAAATAAAAAAATAAAAAAACAGTGTGTTGAGACATAATTATACATAGTCTAGCATGATTTTGATCTTTTATCTGACATCCAACCCCCCCCCCCCCCAGTAATTTAGATTCCATTTTTTATCTGTTTTTCAGCTTCATTAGGTGATTCAAAACTGTTTCTTATACCATTTTTAAAGATTATCAGTTTAGTAGGAAAACCCAATCTATATTGGAGGTTATTTGTTCTCAATATTTTTGCTACTACTTTAAACTCGCTCCTTTGTTTAAGGGTGTTAGCTGAAAGACCTGAAAATATAGAAATTTTATCATATGGAGTTGCCAGATCTTTCCCAGAGATAGAGGCCTTTACAATAGATTCTTATATATATATATATATATATATATATATATATATATATATATATCACACACACTATATAAAAAGTCTACACACCCCTGTTAAAATGTCAGGTTTCTGTGCTGTAAAAAAATGAGACAAAGATAAATCATTTCAGAACTGTTTCCACCTTTAATGTGACCTATAAACTACAACTCAATTGAAAAACAAACTGAAATATTTTAGGTGGAGGTAAGAAAAAAGAAAAATGTGGTTGCATAAGTCTGCACACCCTCTTATAACTGGGGATGTAGCTGTGTTCAGAATTAAGCAATTACATTCCAAATTGTGTTAAATAGGAGTCAGCATACACCTGCCATTTTTTAAAGTGCCACTGATTAACCCCAAATAAAGTTCAGCTGCTCTAGTTGGTCTTTCCTGAAATGTTCTTAGTCGCATCGCTCAGCAAAAGCCATAGTCCACAGAGAGCTTCCAAAGCATCAGAGGGATCTCATTGTTAAAAGGTATGAGTCAGGAGAAGGGTACAAAAGAATTTCCAAGGCGTTAGATATATCATGGATCAAAGTGAATACAGTCAACAACAAGTGTAGAAAATATGGCACAACAGTGACATTACCAAGAACTGGATCTCCCTCCAAAATTGATGAAAAGACGAGAAGAAAACTGGTCTGGGAGGCTACCAAGAGGCCTACAGCAACATTAAAGGAGCTGCAGGAATATCTGGCAAGTACTGGCTGTGTGGTACATGTGACAACAATCTCCCGTATTCTTCATATATCTGGGCTATGGGGTACAGTGGCAAAACGAAAGCCTTTTCTTACGAAGAAAAACATCCAAGCCAGGCTACATTTTGCAAAAACACATCGGAAGTCCCCCAAAAGCATGTGGGAAAAGGTGTTATGGTCTGATGAAACCAAGGTTGAACTTTTTGGCCATAATTCCAAAAGATATGTTTGGCGCAAAAACAACACTGCACATCACCAAAAGAACACCATACCCACAGTGAAGCATGGTGGTGGCAGCATCATGCTTTGGGGCTATTTTTCTTCAGCTGAAACTGGGGCCTTAGTTAAGATAGAGGGAATTATGAACAGTTCCAAATACCAGTCAATATTGGCACAAAACCTTCTGGCTTCTGCTAGAAAGCTGAACATGAAGAGGAACTTCATCTTTCAGCATGACAACGACCCAAGGCATACATCCAAATCAACAAAGGAATGGCTTCACAAGGAGAAGATTAAAGTTTTGGAATGGCCCAGCCAGAGCCCAGACCTGAATCTGATTGAAAATCTGTGGGGTGATCTGAAGAGGGCTGTGCACAGGAGATGCCCTCACAATCTGACAGATTTGGAGTATTTTTGCAAAAAAGAGTGGGCAAATCTTGCCAAGTCAAAATGTACCATGCTGATAGACTCATACCCAAAAAGACTGAGTGCTGTAATAAAATCAAAAGGTGCTTCAACCAAGTATTAGTTTAAGGGTGTGCATACTTATGCAACCATATTATTTTATTTTTATATTTTTTCTTCCCTCTACCTAAAAGATTTCAGTTTGTTTTTCAATTGAGTTGTACAGTTTTTAGGTCACATTAAAGGTGGAAAAAGTTCTGAAATGATTTATCTTGGTCTCATTTTTTTACAGCACAGAAACCTGACATTTTAACAGGGGTGTGTAGACAGTGATATGCAGTGTAACCTATCAATTTTATCCTTTCCTGGGATAATTGGTATTACAAGTGAATGTAACTGTGACGTTGCATATAGCAATAGATCTTTGCCCAATACTACCTCTTATCCTTAGATTATTTCTTCTAGAGTGGTCCTCTAGTTGAGTTTGTTTATTTTTTAGGCTTTTGACCTCTACCTCTAGTATCTTAACTTGAGTAAGAGTTTCTGCATGTTCTTAAGTTAACAAATCAAACTTAATTTCTAAATCCTCCAATCTTTTGTTCGTATAGCTAATTGCTTTAGTGTTTTCCTCTATATCTTGAATTACCTAAGATTTTAAAGAAATCTTAAAATCTTCTAACAGTTTTTTCATGTTTGCGATAGTTTAATTGTTCTGGTTGTACATCTAACAAAATTTTAGATGTTTCTGACATGGTAACCTCCTTCGGGTCCACTTTTGTGATCGTTTTTTCAAAAAATATTTTTTTGATCTAATTGCAGTTTATTTACCGTTTTTTTCCCTTCTCTCCTGGGGAAAAAAAAGTCAGTGCTGGTCCTAGTGCCTACCTTTTTTTTCCTCTAGATTTTATTTTTAACTGTGTGACTCATATCCAGAGCTATTCTTAAACCTGTACTGATTAATCAATATCTAACCTATCTTTTAACTTAATTCTTGTCTCTTTAGACAATTGTTACAGAGTAGGGGCCTCATTCAATTGCGATTTGGCCAATTAATTCCCGTTCTATATAAGCACATAGCATATTTTTTTACAGAAGTTTTTAGTTAGTGAAGACCTTGCTTTTGGATAGAAGTTCACTAACTAAAAACTTCTGTAAACAAATATGCTATGTGCTTATATAGAGCCTTATTCAATTGGCAAAATCGCAATTGAATGAGGCCCTAGGAGACTTAGTTTCTTCTGTGATATTTAATTAAGATAAATTACTGTATTATGTTTATCAGGTAACCCTGGGTATGTGCTAATTATAGTCCCACACCTTAAGCCATGCATAAGGTGTTATATAGCAATCAGCAAATGATATTAAATACTATTCACAGTTCTTTGATTCCTAATTTACCCCACCTTAGTTAATCAAATACACTCAAAGTGTCACTTGTAAATGTTAATCAGACCTCCTATGCATCACATGAAGATCTAATACTTATTATAACAAGTATAACTTTGTGTCCATTTACTTCCTTGCAGTATAACAAGCAATTTAATAGTTCTGTTGTCAGTTTTCAGGTCCTTCAGTTCTATATTCCAAATGATGAGCAAAATAGTATTAAACCAAACAGAAAATAAAATATTTCTTATAAGGTTTCTTGTATGTTCCTAGACCGCCAGACTTTAAATAAGGGGCTCAATATCTATGCCAGTTATTTTCTTATCTTGCCATGTCCGTCAGGAACCAAGAACTAGAGCTTTTTCTGCAGTAGATAGTAAAATGTCCCCTAGCTGTAGTACTCGCTTGCTCAATTCCCATTAACTATTCTCCTTTTTTCTTTTCTCCTCCTTCCCCTCTAAACAACAAGGGGCCCACCAAAAAATATGCCGTTTGGCCAAATACTCTCTTTTTTGCGTTAACCTCTTCACTAGCTACTGGAACTATAATGTGTTAACACAAAAAACAGAGTATTTGGCCAAATACTAGCAGAAAATTCGGGTTTCTGTACTCCCACACTGGTCCCAACAAACAAAAAAATCGAACCCTTACTTCATCTATCTTGGCAGACATGGAAAACTGGTACTCGCCTAAAACTGAAAACGGCTGCTGTGGGTTAACTAATTAGTGCAATGTAACAAAAGTCTGGGGGAAGCAATGCTATTAATCACAGCCTTTCCCTGGATCCTTACACTTCCTGTGGCAATATGCTAATTACTAATGCAACAGCCATTGGGCAGAATAGACCGCATGTAAACAAAAATGTAAGGTTTTTATTAGCCATTATTAGTGTAATTAAAACATATACACTATTTTAATATACAATATTGTGCATTTTCAAAACATGAGCAATTACAGTGCGTTCAGTGGCCCTCTAATCTGCAATATTAAGGATATTATTAATAGAGGAAAAGATGATGTCCTCTTCAGGCTAGAATAGCAATTGGAGGAAGGAGGATAGATAACTGGATATGTATATCCAGGACTTTTCTAACCACTAAGACCAATGGATTCATAAGGTCATAAAAAAAAATCCTACTCTTCCACTGCAGGCTCATCTTCACCCTTGGAGTATTCTTTCCTATAATGAATTGAGGAATGGAATTTTGAAAAAAAAAAAGGGAAACCCTTCTCTCAAAGTAGCAGGATTCGCACATCTGTGACAGACCTTCATTTTTGACAAACTGAAAAACATATAAAGGGGTAGCTTTAAGAAAGGTATACCTGTATATAAATAAAGACGTACCCCTTTTAACTCTGTAGATGTGTTCCTAGAAGACCAAGTGCTAAACTAAACCAAACTCTATCCAGGCCCTTTAGTTCCTCTTCACTTTCAGCCATCAGAGTAATATCATGCGCATATCTAAGGTTGTTAATATTTCTTCCAGCTATATTAATTCCCGATTTGGATTATTTCATTCCTACTTTACACATGATGTATTCCACATCTAAATTGAAATAAGGTGAGAATATACAACCTCATTGCACTCTTTTCTTGATCGTGAACCATTCTGTTGTTCCATGTTCTGCTCTGACTGTGGTTTCTTGGTCCACATACAGATTCTAATATGAACTTTAGGAATCTGCAATAGATATAGTACAAATACTAAAAAAAGTACTTTATTAATAAGGTACTGGGTCAAGACTCCCTATAATTAATAAATAATAATGAATAATGCTGTTCATGATGTATTCCACATGTAAGTTGACTATTTACAACCTTGTTGAACCCTTTACCTTTTTTATATATATATTTTTTTATTTTGTAAATACACTTCACTATAAATAAAAACAGAAAAAAGAAAACACATTTGAATCTTTATAACATAACACTTTTATAGTAATATATCCTTTTTCCTGTATTGCTTCTGTCCTGGTTTATTTTGTCACCTTTTCTAAGCCCTTCAATACCTAATCTCTAATTATAAACTTTTTTTGTAAATAGAGTAATAATTCTTAAATCTGATTTTACCTTTATCTTCTGCTTTTTGTAAAAGTTTGATATCTTACGCATTAAATCAAAATATTAAGTCTAACATAAACATTTTATAGAATAAGTAAATAGCATTACTCATATACATTTTTAAATCCTCCTTTTTTGCTTAACTATTTCAGTTTATAACCAGATTTAAAGTTATCATTTTTTATTAATTATACAGGAGTTTGTAAATTCTCCAATTTACTATAACATATTTCTAAAGTATTGACGTAATAACACATCAGAGGAGAGCCAATGTTGTCCTCTTTCTTTTATAGCGAGCAGAAATGTATCCTAAAATTGAATACAGAGGCGGCACACCTAATTAGCGAGTAGAAGATGTTTTTCAGGGGGCAAAAATATAATTATAATATTTTTGAATATAGTGGCATATTATTTTTTCAACTAATTTTAAATAAGAGACATGCTTAGAGACTACATTATTTTCCCTCTGTCCTCTTTGACATGTAATTTTATAAGCTTAGGAAAAAAAATAGACTATACATTCCTCTACAAGGACTAAATTTACAGCATTATAGCCATATATGGTTCGGAGTAACAAAATAAAATAAAATAAAAAGGGCCTCATTCAATTGAGCCCTTGGGAGATGCGGGCATCCGTAAGGGAGACCGCAATCTATTTTGCTATTCAATTGGCGTCTTTTTGCATCCTCCGACCGGGTTACGGCCTCCGATTCCTTGTGATGGTTATTATCACAAGTTGAAGCCCATCTAAGCCTTTGATATTTCATGGCCACCCCCCTAAAAAAGGTTACATTAGTTTTCTTTTGTATTATGTAATAGGTGACAAGTCCGAAAAGATATCTGAATGACTTTCTTCAATTTTAGGAACTCCATATCTAGCTGCTCTCATGAATAGGATTTTTGTGGTAAAATAGTGGATTATGATGATCACATCTCTGGGTTTCTCATTACAGGATAGCAAAGCTCTTGTAACTACAGCAAATGAAACCTGTTCTAGGTTTTAAGTTCTTCTTCATTTAAGTCTGGTAAATATTTGGCACATAAATCTTTCTTTCATATATGGCCGTAGATCTGGTACTGATTCCAGTAAGTTAGGTATACAGATATTTAGTCTTCTTGATCTATTTGCTAGATCCTCTTTTATGATTTTGGATTGGCATTGTTCCTCTTTAAGTACAATCAGTTCCTTTTCCATTTCTATATGTGAATTGAGAAGGTTATCATATTTACCCTCTGGTTCCAAAACTTTAGTATGCATTGCTTCTATTTCTGCTTTGTATTTCTTCAAAAGCTTTTTGTATTTCAGTTTTTATTTCTAATCTGAAATTTTTTTTTTTTTTCAAAGTCCTGGATATCTGCTATAGTACAATTTTGCAGAGTTCTCTTTTCATCAGCCTATATATATTTACTAGCGACTTGCCCGTCAAAAAATGTGATGTATATGTTTGTCAAGTTGTTTAGTTATTAACATATATTTTTGACACTTGTAAGTATTTTAATATGAACGTGTATTTTTGTTAAATGTTGATGTAATGGTTTTTTAAAATGTAATTTGTATCTGAAGAATTGTTAACTTTAATATACATTGAATGAATAGGAAAGTAAAAAGCCTTCTTGAAACGTCCCGAATTTTAACATGAAGTTTAAAATATATGTAAGCAATAACCTTCAAAGTATATCTTTTTAAACTTGAACTTTATTTTTTATGTAAGTTTAGAAGTTGACAAAACATTGGTATAATTTTGAACATTATAAACAGGAACATAGTGAATACATTTTGTAACCTAATTTTTTATTAAAAGTATTAACATTTGAATGTAAAAACAGTTGACCTTTAAATTAATCAGTATTAACATGCAATTTCTATCACAATAATTGTTAACTTGAATATACATTGAATGTAGAGGAAGGCATACAGTAAAAACTCTCCTTAAAACGTACGTAATTAAAGTAATTCATTACTGACCACATAAACTGGCGATAAACATTAATCTAGGTAGTAATCTTAAGATAACAGACAATATTTACATTGTGACTTAAAAGGTGCTTGACCTCTTAACATCCACTTTGTAATCTGTTGAATGAAATAACTTGAAAATATATTTTTTAAACTTGTAACATTAGAAACATTAACATAGTTCCTTCACATTTTAACATAATTTTTACTAACAATGCAAGGAAAGTATTTTGTGAGGTGAATCATTCATAAACAGTACTTCCATTAATTATGACTGAATTAAACAACCAATTGTTATGTATTTTGGAATGCTTTTAAAAAATGTTGGCATCTTTAATTTGTATCCTGCAAAGTTATAGTACTTCATAGTAGACAATGTTTTTAGTAAAAATACGTCCATCTTCTAATAAATCACCTTGACTTTCATTGTTTTCAATGTAAACTTTAATAGCCTGTGGATTTTTGCACCGTGACAACGCAACGTACAATTGACCATGTGCAAATACTGGTTCTTCCAAGAAAATACCCACAGATTTGAAAGTTTGACCTTGTGATTTATTAATGGTCATGGCAAATGCCATAATAATGGGAAATTGTCTTCTTTGAAGTATAAAAGGGAGACTACTTTCACTTGGTGCTAAATCTATTCTTGGTATGAAAACTCTCTCTCCTTTATGGGTCCCAGTTAAAATTTCAGCATCTATAAAATGGTCCTTTAATTGTTGAACAATTAATCTTGTGCCATTGCATAGGCCTTTTTTGGGGTTCATATTTCGCAGTAACATGATAATTGCACCTTTCTTTAGCTGCAAAATATGTGGTGGCATTCCAGAAGGAGTTAGAGAGTTTATGAATTCAGTTGAAAAGTTAGCCTGACTTTCATTGTCATCAGCAAGTACAGAATCAGCACTGTCATAATTTCTTTGTGGTGCATTAATTTTTTTAAAGATTTCATTATTGAGTATTAATGCATCTTTATTTTTACACGTCAGTATAACTTGGTTGGCAAGCTCGGAATATTCTTCGTTATTTATGCTCCCTTCAAATATAGCCGATATAATATCTTGTTGACAAATCATATGAGGTGGGATCTCTACAGTGTCGTCAGGTAAATGTAATATTTTTTCTGTTCTGCCTTCTCCAATTTTAATAAGCCAATCATTGAAATCAGTTTGGCCTTCTGATCTCATATTTTGTTTCAGTTGAAGATGGGTAAAATGTTTCCATACTGTGCTTGACTTGATACAGGTTTCGATAATGTCAGTTCGATTTCCATGTACAACGACAGGTAATGTTTGTCTAAAATCACCACCCAACAACATTACCTTTCCACCAAATGGAAAAATATTATCTATGACTTCACGAAGCAAACGGTCAATACATTGGAGGGCATAGCATGACATCATTGTGGCCTCATCTATTATAATTAATTTACATTTCTTCAATTTCTTTGCTTGTAAGGATGTCATGCGAATATCTGACACAGAATTTTCTAAAATAGGCACTGGCAGTTTAAATCCACTATGAACAGTTCTTCCACCTTCTAATAAAAGTGCAGCAATTCCAGTAGTGGCAAACGCCATTGCTATTTTTCCTTGTGCTCGTACTGAACTCATTAATAAATTGTACAAATATGTTTTTCCTGATCCGCCAGGTCCATCAAGATAGAAATGACGCTCTGTCAACATGTCATCATCTACGGCATTTTTAATGGCATGAAATGCATGCAATTGTAGTGTATTTAAAGTTGCAAGTCTTTCTTCTGTTCTTTCTGCTTGTAGTTGAATGTCATAGTCTTCAAAGTTAATGTCATCTATAAGACCTGGATCAGGCAAATTAAAACTTGCACAACTTAATCCATGAGTTAAAAAGACTTCTTGGATTTCCATTAACGCTTTTAAGTGTGCAATGGGTTCATTGTATCGTCGCATAAAGTCTTCAGCCATATTACTTTTAAAAGTCTCCCACAAAGCTAATGCATTTGGAGCATTTGAGAAGATACAAATACAGCCATACTTTCACTTGGTGCTAAATCTATTCTTGGTATGAAAACTCTCTCTCCTTTATGGGTCCCAGTTAAAATTTCAGCATCTATAAAATGGTCCTTTAATTGTTGAACAATTAATCTTGTGCCATTGCATAGGCCTTTTTTGGGGTTCATATTTCGCAGTAACATGATAATTGCACCTTTCTTTAGCTGCAAAATATGTGGTGGCATTCCAGAAGGAGTTAGAGAGTTTATGAATTCAGTTGAAAAGTTAGCCTGACTTTCATTGTCATCAGCAAGTACAGAATCAGCACTGTCATAATTTCTTTGTGGTGCATTAATTTTTTTAAAGATTTCATTATTGAGTATTAATGCATCTTTATTTTTACACGTCAGTATAACTTGGTTGGCAAGCTCGGAATATTCTTCGTTATTTATGCTCCCTTCAAATATAGCCGATATAATATCTTGTTGACAAATCATATGAGGTGGGATCTCTACAGTGTCGTCAGGTAAATGTAATATTTTTTCTGTTCTGCCTTCTCCAATTTTAATAAGCCAATCATTGAAATCAGTTTGGCCTTCTGATCTCATATTTTGTTTCAGTTGAAGATGGGTAAAATGTTTCCATACTGTGCTTGACTTGATACAGGTTTCGATAATGTCAGTTCGATTTCCATGTACAACGACAGGTAATGTTTGTCTAAAATCACCACCCAACAACATTACCTTTCCACCAAATGGAAAAATATTATCTATGACTTCACGAAGCAAACGGTCAATACATTGGAGGGCATAGCATGACATCATTGTGGCCTCATCTATTATAATTAATTTACATTTCTTCAATTTCTTTGCTTGTAAGGATGTCATGCGAATATCTGACACAGAATTTTCTAAAATAGGCACTGGCAGTTTAAATCCACTATGAACAGTTCTTCCACCTTCTAATAAAAGTGCAGCAATTCCAGTAGTGGCAAACGCCATTGCTATTTTTCCTTGTGCTCGTACTGAACTCATTAATAAATTGTACAAATATGTTTTTCCTGATCCGCCAGGTCCATCAAGATAGAAATGACGCTCTGTCAACATGTCATCATCTACGGCATTTTTAATGGCATGAAATGCTTGCAATTGTAGTGTATTTAAAGTTGCAAGTCTTTCTTCTGTTCTTTCTGCTTGTAGTTGAATGTCATAGTCTTCAAAGTTAATGTCATCTATAAGACCTGGATCAGGCAAATTAAAACTTGCACAACTTAATCCATGAGTTAAAAAGACTTCTTGGATTTCCATTAACGCTTTTAAGTGTGCAATGGGTTCATTGTATCGTCGCATAAAGTCTTCAGCCATATTACTTTTAAAAGTCTCCCACAAAGCTAATGCATTTGGAGCATTTGAGAAGATACAAATAAAAGCAAATTGTTCTCTCATCTGTCGTGGCATTTGACATTGTGCTGCTTCTTCTAAACATCTTTCCCACTCTGTATCATCAGCGAGTAAGTTTCTATGTGTTGCAGCTAAATGGAAGGATTCATATACAATGTCATTAACAGTTCTTAATTGTTCAAAACTTTGTGCTCCTGGAACATTTAAAAGTAATATCCATAAGCAAAAACGTTCAACATCTCTTGGACTGACTGTGTAAATTCTTGGAATAATTTTATTGCCTCTGGTTTTTCTTGGTCTCCATAATCCATTCACAAAAACATAGTGATATGGAATTTCAATATATAAGTATTGTGTTGCTTCAGCATCAGTGGAATTTAATGCAAACCATGCAGTTAGTGTAGTGTGACGATCTTCACTTTGGGCCAATGCATTCATTTCATTTCCAGCATGGAAATAGACTAAATGTCTTTGTGGCAAATGTACTGCTAACCTATATACTGCATGTGATCTATCATGCATTTCAAATTTTAAAAGCCGCCACGGGGGGCGTGGCTAAGCAGGCAAGCGGAGCAGACGTGCAGGAGCTGAGCTCTGCAGAAAGAACCCACAAACAGACCAATTAAACGGGGTAAATCAAGCCCAAACCCCCTGAAAAGGGCACACTAGCTGCAGTAAACCCCACTAATCACAAGGGCCTGCACAGCAGAGGCAAACTTATAACAAGCAGCCCTTACTTTGTCCGATCACACGTGGCCAGCACCGCGACGGACCCGGATACTGACACCACGCGTGCTGTCCTTACCCCAGGCCACGGCCTCCCTACCCTGCCTTGACAAGGCCCGACTGAGACACTGCTCTCATCGCCGCAGCTCAGAGGACACCAGGAGCTGCAGCCCCGACATCGGGAGGCAATAACGGAGTCTATCGGGGCTCCGGAGCCCGCAGGGGCACCCCAAGGGCAGAAAAAGGAGCAAAACGCCGGCACAGCCAAGCGGTGAGAGCAGGGAGCACAGCACTGACAGTCCAGGTGGAGAGGGCCCTCAGGGCAAACAACAACGGAGTCCAGCGTCACTCCTGTGAGGTAAGGGAAAACACATTACAGACCCCCATCCCGCTGACCTACACTCATAAGGGTCTACCTCACAGGCCCACACTAGCCCTACTCCCATCACTCACCAAACAGCCCTAAAAACCAGGTGAAGGGGGGCGAACACAACACAGAGGGGAAAGATCAAGAGAGAGCAAAGAGTCCATCTTAAAGCTCCTTCCACCCCCAATGACCCACCTATATGGGGCCCACTATAAGCCCAACACCAGGCTCACTTACCAACAGAGGCCCATGCTGCAGACGCACATGTAGGGGGCTCCAAAAGCCCAAAGAGAACCTGCAGGCACAACCACCGCAGGAGACCCCCCCTCTGGGTCCAAGAACCTCCCCAGAAGTCCACGGACCATAGACACATATCTGAGGTAAGGTTCCTAAAAACAGGACAGTTCAGGTCCAAGAATTGTTGGGCTCCTAACACAGGAGCGTGCACCCCAAGAGCGAAATTTTCAGCGTACAAAGGGTTAATCAGACACAGGCCACAGGATTACAAAACCATTTGTTTTTCAAGGCTAGTTTCCAGGCCGAATCCCTGCTTGTGTAACAGACTGTACTAGTGGAACTCTACTACCACCTAGTGGACAAAGTTCAAAAGCACCAAGCAAGTAAAAAGAGACAACAAAAGCTCAATTTTCAACTATAAGCATTTAAGCTATGACCACTTCGGTTCAAGAACTTTTAATAAATCCAAAAAGATGTAACTAGCAAAAAGCCCAGCAATATAGGGACGCTAACAATTGCTCTGGGACAAACCAAGTGAAACCAGGTCTCTGGCAACTACTTGATCTACAATACTCTCACTGAGATGGCAGGTGTTGCCACGAGAAAGAACAATAAAGGGATCCAATCTTACTGCCTACCCAAATCTTCAGCAAGTTCTCCCACCAATAAAACACCCACAGCCGCAGTCCACGCAGCAACAAGCTCTGAAATGTCAGCGCCTAGCACTAAAAGTGACATCCAGGACCTTAAAGACTTAATATCCAACTTCAGAGAGGAGGTCAAATCAGACATCCGGAAGGTGACAACAGAACTAACCACAGAAATTAAAAAGGTGGACGATAAAACAACAAAACTGGAAACTAAAATTTCGGAAATAATGCAACATAACAACAAGCTAACAGAGGAGATCTTGGCTTTGAAGGAGGAACAATCTAGACAACAGTTGCAACAGGAAGATCTAGAAAACAGATCTAGACGACAGAACATAAGGCTGAGGAATGTGCCGGAGTCTGTCAAGGACCTACACGCATACCTGAACGATCTATGTGAATTTCTCCTCCCAAACATACATCCAGAAAACTTGAGAATGGATCGGTTTCACAGAGCCCTTGGATTCCGTTCATCTCCACAGGAGCGCCCAAGAGACATCATTGCCAGATTCCACTACTACTCCACCAAAGAACTGTTCATGAAGGCCGCAAGAAAAGGCATCCCTCCCATCGAGGGGCACACACCGCTGCTTTTTTCTGATCTAGCCCCGACTACCCTTGCCAAAAGGAGACAACTGAAACCGGTTCTGGACTGTATCCTGGCTCAAGGATGGAGGTATACATGGGTTTTCCCTTTTCGCCTCAATATATCCAAAGAGGGAAAATTCTTCACTATCAGAACACTGGAGGAAGGCATTAACTGGCGGAATGGAACATCAAGGTCACTGTCGGAGAGCAGTTACAACCAACAGAAAACCCGAGAGGAAGGAGTCCTCCCATGAACGGAGAAAAGGACTTACTACAATGAGTTGTCACTTATTTTGTTTCTCTTTGTTTTTTTTGTCTTTTTTTGTTTCATCTTCCTCTCTCTTCTTCTCTCTCTCTCTCCTTGTTTTCATGCTACTCTGACAACCAAAGCTAGTTGAATCTGAAAACGAGTAGATCCAATAAGGTAGCACCCACACCAGTGAAAGTTCTAATACACACTATAGACAGTTAACCCAGGCCGTAAAGGCAAAAGCAACACACACCTAGAAGGCGTCCCTACGGGCGCTAACACGTAGACTTCCAAAAACCCCTACAGTAGGGAAAGTTTAGGCGGACCAATTCAGTGTCAGTTTAGAGACACTAACTGGCCCACCAGTAAAATACGAAGAGGACAAACGCTCTCCTCATAGTAGTTTAAATTACCACACTTTATTTAAGTAAGGAACACAATTAAGTTCAAACATACTAAGAGCCTTCCTGACCAACAGTAAGACACACAAACAGACTCAAGTACTTAGACTTCTTACCCAGGATTACCTTAGGGATCCCCACTAGAGGAAAAGTAGGAACTTGCTTAAGTATTGAGCCAGGTTTTTATAATTCCGAAAGTTTAAGTATAAGCAATTTGGCTCATACTCTGTTGTCTTTTTTCCTTTGAGTACAGATACTCTCCCACACAGCCAGCTGCTGAGCAGTCTTCGGGCGGAAACCAGCAGGAGGCACAGGATAACGAAGTAACAGGCTTCCAGAAAGGTGAGAGAGCCATTTGGACACACCAAAGGGTCATACACCTCAATAAGAAATATGGACATTGTCATTGCGTCACACAACGCTCATGGTCTGAACGAACCAATCAAGAGGGGGGTAGCCTTGAGAAATTACCAAAAACTAAATCTTGATATCCTAATGATTCAGGAAACTCACTTTAGAAAACAAGCACTACCAAAATATTGGGGGGGAGTCTTTACGCAGGCATTCCATTCGACCGCAGATACCAAACAAAAGGGAGTCACGATTTTGTTCCACAGAAGACTCAACTTTCAATTAAGTGAAATTCAAAAAGATAAAGATGGCAGGTTTTTAGCAGTACATGGGACCATACACGAACGTAAGGTTTCATTCTTGAACATTTACGCCCCGAACACAGATCAAACGCCATTCTTTCAAAAAATACAGAAACTCACAGATAGCTGGGAAGACGGACTTAAGATAATAGGAGGAGACATGAACGCGGTCTTAGACCCGCTCAAAGACAAGTCAAACGATTTAGGTTCACAAAAAATCCCCACAGCGACCAAAGCTCTCAAAAAACTCCTAAAATCAAACTGCATGATTGATACCTGGAGAAACATGAACCCCACAGAAAGGGAATACACATTTTTTTCCGCCAGACATGGTTCGCTCTCCAGAATAGACTATATCCTGATCCCACAGAACGTTACAGGGAACCTAACTGAGGCCTCTATCTGCCCCATAGCATGGTCGGACCACGATCTAGTCAAAATCTCCATGAATAATCTCCTACCGAAAGGAAATAACCCGAGGTGGTCATTAAATCCCAGTATACTGAACGACCCTATCACACGAGATAAGGTCAGAACTGCAATCGTAGATTATCTTGACCTCAATACAGTAGGGGAGATAGACATAGATGGAATTTGGGCAGCTCACAAGGCAGTGATCAGAGGAGTCTGTATACAAATTAGTTCAATCAAAAAGAAAAAAGACCAAGCACAAATCTTACTTCTAAACCAGAAAATTGCTGAAGCACAGAAACTATTTGTTAAAGATAAATCACGACATACCCATGAGAAGATACTAAGTTACAAACAAGAACTAAACACTATTTTAAGAGGGAAAATGGTCAATATCCTACAGCGAACTGAAGCTAAATTCTTCAGATACGCAAACAAGCCCGATAGAATGCTGGCCACGAGACTAAAAGAAAAAAGAGCAAACTCATTCATAGCCAAAATAATCACCAAAAATAGGCAGACAGTTTTTAAACCAGATCAAATAGTAAGCGAATTCAGACAATTTTATGCGGACCTTTACAGCAAAACACCCGAATCAGGCACCCCAACCCACAAACTAGAAATTGAAAATACATTAAATAACTTAAATATACCCCAATTAGACTCTATCAAAGCTGAATCACTCTTAGAGCCCATCTCGGTCGAAGAAATACAGGATGCGATCAAATCCACAAAGGCACACGGGGCCCCAGGGCCAGATGGCTATTCCAACCTCTACTACAAACATATGAGCGATCTACTTAGCCCCACCTTACATAAGCTATTTAACAGCTTCTTAGCTGGTGAAAAAATTCTTAGAAGCCAAAATAATACTGATTCCTAAACCGGGGAAAGACCCATCCCAATGTGCTAGCTATAGACCAATATCTCTGATCAACACAGATTTAAAAATATACACCAAAATCTTAGCGTCAAGACTAGCGAATCTGTTACCTGAAGTGGTACATCCAGACCAAGTAGGGTTCATTAAGGGGAGAGAAGCGCCAGACAATACCAGAAAAATTGTTGACCTTATTGACATAACCAAAAGTAATGAAGGCCGCGCTATGTTGTTGGCGCTTGATGCCGAGAAGGCATTTGATAGGTTAGATTGGACATTTATGAACGCCACACTGAACAAATTCGGAATTCCGGAAGGTTTTCTGCGAAGCATCGCGACATTATACTCGGAACCAACCGCACAAGTTACATACCAAGGACACAATTCACTAAAATTCAACATCACAAGGGGGACAAGACAGGGGTGCCCTCTATCTCCATTGCTGTTCGCCCTCAGTATAGAGCCCCTAGCAATTGCCATTCGTCAGCACACTGACATATCGGGTATACGGGTCGGCCCGACAGATCATAAAATTAGCCTTTTTGCCGATGATATCCTACTAACAATATCAAACCCCCTGGTTAGTCTACCTAATCTATTCAAACTTTTGTCTAAATTTGGCCCACTGTCAGGATTCAAAATTAACACAAGTAAAAGCATAGCCCTTAATATATCACTTCCTCCCACCACGGAAAAACTACTAGCCAATACCTTCCCAATAAAATGGGCCCCGAATTCTATCAACTACCTAGGCATACAAATTACAAAATCAACTAAGACCCTATATGAAGCAAACTACCCAACCCTCATTAAACAATTAACTAGGGACCTGCACAGGTGGTCAGAACTAAAGATTTCGTGGTTAGGAAAGCTACATGCCGTCAAAATGAACGTACTCCCCAAACTGCTCTACCTTTTTCGGACCTTACCTATCTCGATTTTAGCGATAGATTTGAAAAAAATACAGAAATTACTAATGAGTTTTCTGTGGAACAATAAAAAACCTAGAATAAACAGAGAAACAACTACTGCGACTAGGAAGGATGGTGGGCTCGGATTTCCAGACATTTCCAGGTACTTTAAAGCTGCTAGATTAGCACAACTAGTTAAGTGGTATGTCAGGGACTCCCCCCCGGTATGGGTTCAATTAGAAAAACACATACTAGGGTCCAATGATTTAATCATGCGTCAGTTACTATGGCTCTCAACCCAGCAGGGCTTCAAGTTACCCCAATCAATTCCATCAAGTGTGAGGCATTCAATTTCCCTATGGAAAGATATAAATAAGAGGAACAGACTGCTGGGTCAGGAGTCAGGGCTCAGCCCTCTATGGCCACTTTCAACTAACCCCAAAATAAACTCTAATGCTCAGTACAGATGGTGGATTGATAATAATTGCTCAATTGCGGCAGATTTACCGGTTGTTAATCAAAAATGGTCCACCACCGCATTCCTAGAAGACAAACCCCTTCCTCCGGGGGAATGGCTTAACCTAATCGCTATAAACCAAAGATTAAATCACATCACTAAGAATAAAGGAGGGCAAAATATATCCTTATTCGAAAAATGTTGCATTAAATTCCCGGGAGGGAAAGGAAACATCTCCATAATATATAACCATTTAAGCGAGTTAGTCACTCCCCCTAAATTACACTATGAATCAGCATGGGAAGCTGACCTCAACATAAATTTAGACAGAGACCAATGGAATAGTATTCGGAAACAAGCCAAAAACACATCACTTAACGTAATTATGAAAGAAAACTCCTATAAGGTTATTATGAGGTGGTACCTAACCCCAGTAAGAATGCACATAGGGAACCAGACAATTAGTGACATATGCGAAAGGGGCTGCAACCAAAAAGGGACTCTAATCCATAAATTATGGGAATGCCCTATGATTAGACACACCTGGGTGGACACCTACAAAACCCTGGAGAAACTATGGGGTCAATGCTATCCCATGAGACCAGAAGAGGCCATCCTGGGATTACCGGTAGAAGGGATGTCCAACTCAGAACAGTTCCTAACTAACCAAATTTTCCTAGCAGTTAGGATAGTAGTAGCCGCCCATTGGAAATCACCCACCCCAACATTTGAAGTAGTCTTAAACAAAATTGAGTTCGTTCGATCCATGAGCGTTTTGTCCGCAGAGGTTGACCATAACTACAAGCGCTGGGCCTCCTGCTGGGCCGCCTGGGAGACAAGACGCGGCAGATGAATAGGGTGAGTGACACTTCTCCCTACAAAGGAGCTATTACGGGATCCATAGTAGTAGTGGTCTTAATGTACCCAACATCATTAGCCCACACAGTAACCTAAACACAGAATAATCTTTCTATTAGATGCTACCAACCAAGCTCAAAACAACAGTTGGTCAGGAATCCAAGTTCATCACATTTTTCCCATAGTTATGGGACTTCATTAAATATAGTTTTCTCGTTAGCCTTAAGTTATTTAAAAGCTAGTATCAGCTATTATAATACCAGAAAAACGGAAAAGGGAGAGGAGTTTTGGACAGGCAGAGGACACACTGGAAACCAAATATGTGAAATACGTTTATTGTTAATTCCTATTTATCACTTCTAATGTTTTTGGTGTACTATGTTATATGTCTGACCTGTCTAATAAAAATCAATTTAAAAAAAAAAAAAAAAAAAAAGCCGCCACATAGCTTCTGGCGCACTGACATAGCGAGCATCTACATGAGATGCAAGTTCATCATGTACTAACTCACTACTTTCAGGGTTGTCTGCACTTTTGACGACTACAGTAGCTGCATCGTAACCTTTGTAAATATATTTGTAGACATATTTAATGGATTAGATGGAAGTGCAGGCTTCTACGTTGATGTGGGCGTTGTACTTCATGAGTAAATGTGGATTGTAGGGTACTACATATCTATTGTCCACTTTTTTTCCACGAATAATGGCACTATCTCCTTCTCTTCTTTTATAAAGTGGATATCCATCACAATTGGCATATGTTTTGTCTCTATAATCTTTTGGAAATTCTTTGGAACATTTCTTATTTTCCATACATGGTGATTGTGGATTAAGGTCACCACAGGGTCCATGAATCATGCGATGAGTAACAATCTCATATAGTCTACCATATAGTTCTGGATCTGGTAGTTCAGCAACAATGACTGCATCCACTTTGTCCGAAGTATCTAATTTATCTTTTTCTTGAAGTATTATTAGAAGATGTGCATGTGGAAGGCCTCTTTTTTGAAATTCAATGGTATATACATAAGCAAGACATTTGCCAAATAACTGATTTATAGTGAAGTCACGTATTAATTCATTTAATTTAATCTTAAAAACTCTGGCTACTAAATCTGGTCGATCTGAAGCAGTTTGTCCAAGAAGTAGATTTTGTGTAATTTCTGGCCATTGTGGATTACATGTAAATGTCACAAATAAATCGGGTTTGCCAAATTTAGTGACAATCGCCATAGCATCATTGTATCTTTCTCTCATATTCCGAGGAGATCCTTGAAAGGAAGATGGTAAAATGATGGCTTTGCCAGCTGTCATGTCTCTGCTTGTAGCCACGTCAGCAACATAGTCCATTAATCCAGAATATTGTTCTACACAGAGTTTATCTTGTTGATATTTGATAAAGTTTAAATTATTTGCCTCAACTTGCAAATATGAATCAATAATCCATTGTTGTGTTAGTTTCCCACCACATAAAATTGGATTAAATACATTGCGAATGGCAATTTGAGCTACTTTAAATTCAAGCATAGAAACATTATTTCGGATTCTGGCTTTAGCATTTGGGTAACTGGGAAGAGTTAATTTTGGTTGCCAACCTGCTTCTCCGTGTGGGAAAAAGATGGGATATGTCATTGGATCTAAATTTGGACTTAAGATACTCATATTAATAAACGGTTGCTCCTCATTTCTGGGATATATTCGAATGTCTCTTTGAAATGGTGGTTCTCCTTCATCATTCTGAAACACCATTGCAACCTCATTTGATGTTGGCAAGTTATAACGACGTTTATCAGTATGTCTGTCTCTTTTAAGCACCATATTAACCTTCGGCATTGGTAATTGATGTCTTTGTGCATGAAGTAGTTGTTCATTTTCTACTTCTGCCAATTTTTTATAAGCTTTACTGTAGGGATTGTTGTCCATAATGTTATTTAGCTCTATAAAAACACTGTGTAAGCATTTTTTATTTTCTTCCATCTGCATACGTTGGTCAACAGCTTCCATTGTATCTAGGACATATAGTTGAGCGAATTTTCTTTGATTTCCTTCCTCTGGATGTAAATGGGAAGTGCGAAGATAAATTTGTCCTTGGACTTTAAAACAGTAAGCACCATGTCCTGGTACATTAGCAGCTAATGTTGCCCCCATGGATGCAAAGGATATGGCACTATTGTTGGATCTTATGTTTGTTTTAACATTTTTGTAGTTTGGAAAAGTAGGTTCAGTCATAATGTTTTTTAAATAGAGAGGAAATTGTTACCTTTCTGGAAGTTTGAACTTGCCTTTTTGACAGCAACTAATAAATTGGCCATCTCTGGGTCTCTCCTGTTTAAAATAATAAGCCTCACAAAACTGACATTGAGTAGTCATGTCCCCACAACTATGAACCTCTACTGCTAAAGACTTGAGTAGAGGACAATTTGCAAAGCATATAGGATTTTGACTTTCATATTCATCAGGTGAAATGTCATATAATGTTTCAACAACAGGTTCTAAATGCTTTGTTTTTTTCGTGGCTTTTCTTGGTATATGTTGTATTGTTTGAGGTAAAATGTCATGTAATGTTTCATGAAACGGTTCTAAATGCTTTGTTTTTTTTGGTATCTGTTGTATTTTTTCGGGTAAAATGTCATCTGATGTTTGAGCAACAGGTTGTAAATGCTTTATTTTATTTGTTGCTTTTTTTGACATATCTTTAATTTCTGCAGGTGACAGTCTTTTGCTTGCAATTCTTTTGCGTTCTTTTTCTCGTCGAATTTCCTTCTTCTCCGGTGTCTGCTGGCTGTCTGCTCTCTGTCGTCGTTCTCTAGCTTGGCGTCTTTTCTTTTCTTGTTTACTCTCGTTATCAGCCATGTTAATCTGTAAAAATAAAATAATGTATCATTATTTTTATTTTGAGATGTTAAGTTGTTTTTCATGACAAATTGTTATCAACAGTGTGTTTACATTTTATACTTAATCAATTTCAATGCGGTCAATTGAATAGAGGTCTAAATAAGGCCATCAGATAATTATTTAAAGAAGTTTTTATTTATTAAACATGTATCCAAAAGCAAGTGTTTCAGTAACTAAAAAGGTATTTTCAAAAAGATGTTATGTCCTTATTTACAGCACTATTCAATTTGTCAAATGGCAATTAAATTAGGGTTTAGGACTGGAATGTTACAATGACAAATTGTATAGATTCTGTGTTTTTAGACTTTTTTGGACTATGCAATTTTTTTTAAAAGGTTACATTGAAGTTTGTATTTACTGTTAAAGATTATTGGCCCTAAAAGACAAATAAGAGATAGATGAAAAATGTGTTAGTTATATTTTTTCAACAGTTATAGTTACCGGTGGTTTATTTTACATTTTATTTTCTGTTGACATCGATGCAAAGCTAAGATCTTTATTTTTTTTTCTCTTTTTTTACTTGTTATACTGTACCTTGGTTGAAGTTTGATTTCAAGCAAAATTCTTTGTTGGTCCTGTGTTGAAAGCCTTCGTCCGATGGTCTGGTCCTGTGTTGAAAGTCCTCGTCCGATGGTGTAGTCCTCTGTTGAAAGTCCTCGTCCGCTGGTCTGGTCCTCAGTTGAAACTCCTGTTCCGATGTTCTTGACGCAGTATCAGTTATAAAATAAAAATGAAAATGTTATGTTATTTGAATGTCTTTGTATTAATGAAAAAATGCCATTATTTCTGTGTTTTTCTACAATCCTTTTTGGTGCGCCCCACTTTTGGTATGCTTCTTTAGGCTTTTTTCTAAGGCTTATAGGTTGTTAAACATTAAATAAGAATCTAAATGTAGTTTGCTATGTGTTTGTGTGAGTTTTCATACAATCCTCTTTGGTGCGCACCACTGTTGGTATGCTTATTTATGTTTTTTTTTAATGCTTATAGGTTGTTAAACATTAAATAAGAATCTAAATGTAGTTTGCTATGTGTTTGTGTGAGTTTTCATACAATCCTGTTTGGTGCGCACCACTGTTGGTATGCTTATTTATGTTTTTTTGTAATGCTTATATGTTGTTAAACATTAAATAAGAATATAAATGTAGTTTGCTATGTGTTTGTGTGAGTTTTCGTACAATCCTCTTTGGTGCGCACCAATGTTGGTATGCTTATTTAGTATTCTTTCTAAGGCTTATAGGTTGTTAAACATTAAATAAGAATCTAAATGAAGTTTGCTATGTGTTTGTGTGAGTTTTCATACAATCCTGTTTGGTGCGCACCACTGTTGGTATGCTTATTTATGTTTTTTTGTAATGCTTATAGGTTGTTAAACATAAAATAAGAATCTAAATGTAGTTTGCTATGTGTTTGTGTGAGTTTTCGTACAATCCTTTTTGGTGCGCACCAATGTTGGTATGCTTATTTAGGCTTCTTTCTAAGGCTTATAGGTTGTTAAACATCAAATAAGAATCTAAATGTAGTTTGCTATGTGTTTGTGTGAGTTTTCATACAATCCTCTTTGGTGCGCACCACTGTTGGTATGCTTATTTATGTTTTTTTGTAATGCTTATAGGTTGTTAAACATAAAATAAGAATATAAATGTAGTTTGCTATGTGTTTGTGTGAGTTTTCATACAATCCTCTTTGGTGCGCACCACTGTTGGTATGCTTATTTAGGCTTCTTTCTAAGGCTTATAGGTTGTTAAACATTAAATAAGAATCTAAATGTAGTTTGCTATGTGTTTGTGTGAGTTTTCATACAATCCTGTTTGGTGCGCACCACTGTTGGTATGCTTATTTATGTTTTTTTGTAATGCTTATAGGTTGTTAAACATAAAATAAGAATATAAATGTAGTTTGCTATGTGTTTGTTACAATCCTGTTTTGTGTGTACCACTTTGTGTGTACCATATGTTGCATACTTTGGCCCTCATTCAATTGCAGTTTGGCCAATTCAATAGGGTTCAAAATGTGCTTATTTGGAGCCCTATTGAATTGTCCAAAATATCAATTGAATGAGGGCCTTTGGTTGCTGGATTTGTTATATTGTGAGGGCCTCATTGAATTTCGTTTTTTGCAATGGAATTGGGCTCAATATGAGCACAGAGCATCTTTTTTTACAGAAGTTTTTAGTTAGTGAACTTGTATCCAAAAGCAAGGTCTTCACTAACTAAAAACTTCTGTAAAAAATATGCTCTGTGCTTATATAGAGCCCTATTGAAATGGGCAAATCACATTTGAATGAGGCCCTCGGCCATTAAACATATTTAGGTCCTGAATCAATTGCGTTTTGACCAATTGAATAGGGCTCTATATAAGCACATAACATATTTTTTGACAGAAGTTTTTAGTTAGTGAAAACCTTGATTGTGGTTAGAAGTTCAGTAACTAAAAATGTCTGTCTAAAAAATATGTTATGTGCTTATATAGAGCCCTATTCAATTGGCCGAATCACAATTGAATGAGGCTCATGGTTCGGTTCTTTTTTATACTTAATACTTTACCTTGATTGAAGTGTCGAATGACAGAGGGTCCCCTCCTGGCAATCTTAAACCGCCGGTCTTCTTGTAGTGTCTATTTGAAAAAGAAAGTGAAATAGTGAATTATATAATTTTTTTATTTTATTGATCAAAGCATGGCCTTTTCAGCATTTAATATATTTTTGTATCTTACCTCTTCTTCTTTGTTGGTGTTCTTTAAAAGGGATTGTGCTTCACAATGCACGGTGCAAATTGTTGAGTGACGCTGTTGATGCAGAGTCTGTTTGAATATTAAAAAAAGTAGAAAGATTAAGCTTTAGGTGATCTATTGAATTGCAGTAAATTAATGTCATTTAAATATACTTCTGTAATTATTTTCAATTAACATTATTTTTCGGTGGTGGCTACACACATATGTCACATACATGAAGCACATTTCCATAGTTGAAAGTAATTTTTTTGTGTGCGTGTGACATATCACTATACATGAATCATATTTTAATTGTTAAATGAACCTTATTTTTTTTTTTGGCCAACATACATAAATGTGTGTGTGACATGTGACTATAGATGATACATATATATGTGCGTGTCACATATCAGTATACATGAGTCATATTTTAATAGTCCCAACTTATTTTTTTCTAATGTCATTTAAATGTAGTTGTTTAATTAGTTTGTTTTGAGATAATTTTGTTGCAGGGGCAATACACATAAATGTCACATGTCACTATACATTATACACATATATGTGCGTGTCACATGTCAGTATACATAAACCTCTTTTTGATTTTTTTTGTTTTTGTTGTTGTTTTGTTAAATGAACCTTATTTTTTGGGGGGGCCTACACACATAAATGTGTTTGGGACATGTGAGTATACATGATAGACATAAATGTGCGTGTCACATGTCCCTACATAAATCTCATTTTCCTATTTAATTTTTTTTTTTGATGTCTTGTCTTGATAATAAAATGTAATATATTATAGCTTACCTCTCAGTTGTAATTTGCACAATGTAAAGTATTAAATTATGAAAGAATTGTCTTCTCAAGTTTTAGCAGCAGTTATGTCTGAAGTCACTCTGTTCATCACCTGAGTAGAAATGTATTTTTCTCTGTCAAATAGGCAGTATTTATAAACTTGTAGAACATTCTGGAAAGTTAGACCGTTAGAACGCAATACGCATGCGCTATTTGCGTTCCAGCTTACAATTTGCGTTCCATCCGCCATTTTGTGCGTAGTAGTGGTTAAAATGGTGTTTAATATGAGTGTGATCCGTTCCGCATAGTATGTGTTTCATTATTGCGAGTAAGTGTAGTGTAATTACGTCTGGAGCCTCGTTTTCGTTTTGTTCTGCGGCCATTTTTTCTCTCGCTTAGCCGATTTTCGGCAGTTTAAACTCTTTGTTTTGGACTTAAATGGACGTGTAAATGAACTTTTGGAGGTGCCGGATGCCCCCCCCCCCGTGCTGTAAGTAAGCTTTTTATGTGTTCGTTGTGTTTATTTCTTGTGTTTGTGATGTTTTGATGCGCGGCGGTTGGAATGGGTCTTTCGCGGCCGTATTTTTTTCCGATGCAGCCGTATTTTGTTGCGATGTTGCCGTATTTTTTTGCGATATACGCAGTTAGCTTATAGGTGTACGACGCAGTGTATTTGTTTCTAAGTCGTGCGTATGTGTGTTAAGAGCGTGTGAGGGGCCTTTTTTACTGTTTTTTTGTTAAGTCTTGCGTCTGTGTGTCTGGGTGTAAACGGGTGTGAGGCGACTTTAAGTTTTTTTTTGTTATGAAGTTGTATGTGTGTGTTAACACAGCCGATGTTGGGATGCTCCCACCACCGCAAATGCAGACCCTCGCTTCGCGAGGATCCGCATTTGCTGGGACGTTGTTGGGTTTCTGTTGGCTGGGAGGTTGGGTTTATTTTGTTAAAAAGTCGTGTGTGTGTATGTGTGTGTTAACACAGCCGATGTTGAGCCTCCACCTCCGCAAAGGCGGACCCTCGCTTCGCGAGGATCCGCATTTGCGGGGAACTGCGTCCCTCGCTTCGCGAGGCGCAAGCGTGAGCAACGACCCGTACACTCACAACTATATATGTGATATATATATATATATATATATATATATATATATATGTGTGGGGGGGGGGGGGTCTATACATATTTAAAATGTATTTACAGCTATATTTCATTTAAAACATGGATGTAGTTTGGCCTTAGAGAGTAAAACTTCAGTTACATGGCTTATTTGTAATAACCTGACGATTTATTGTGGACAAAATAGTGTATATTCTTGTCTTGTATTACAATATTAATAATGTCCACAAGGTGGCAGTGTGCACTTGTCAGATTGATGATTAAAACAGTAACAACTATTGAAGTTAAAAACCTGCAGCCTTATTAAATTGCGATTTGGTAGGGCTCTATTTAAGCACACAGCATATTGTTGTTACAGAAGTTTTTAGTTAGTGAACTTCTATCCAAAAGCAAGGTCTTCGCTAACTAAAAACTTCTGTAAATAAAATATTCTGTGTGCTTAAATAGAGCCCTTTTAAATTTACCGAATAGCAATTTAATAAGACTGCTGGTCTGCAGATTAATGGATGTGCACACAGCATTTATGGTGCAGTTGTTTTCCCTTTTGATGCATAACCCTCTTGGTGCACACAGAATCTGTGTTACTACTTAACAGGCATACATGCAGCACTTATGATGCAGTAGCATTTCTGCTGTTAAGGTCCAGAAGCTGAAATTCCATGGGACATCTTGTTAGACAGACACCTTTCTTAGGTCTGAGAATTCTGTGCTGCATAGTTAGGTGATTTTGAAGACTTTACAACTGCAGCTGGCTGCTAGATGGGGGTAGTTGTAAACAGTGTAATTAACTCTTACTGTGTCATCTCTTCAAGTTCAAGATAAACCAGTTTCTTCAGATTCAAAGTAGGCAACAGTGTCCACAATTTCACAGCTTAGTGTAAATCCAGATATTGTTCTATATGTTCAAATTGTTACATAGAATGGATCCCCAGTAGCCTAAGTCATCTAGATTAGAAATGTATAAGCTTGAGTCAGATAAGCAATATCAGTTTTTACCCACCTCAAGTAGGGTGTTTATCAGGGTTCATTAGTCTGCATTGTTCTGGGCAGTCTGACGTCCAATTTTGTTTATGATTGGCAATTTATTGTACTTGGTGTTTTTGAGAGTTTATATTATGATGCTTTGATTCACCAACCAGTATATTGGTTTATTATAAACAATCTCATGGTTCAGTGCACATATCCAATTATGCCAGAGCTCTACAGCCACACAAAACTTCCTCAGACAGCCATTAGCTACTTCCAAAGCTGCTGCACAGCAGGTCTTCGCTTGACTGCCACTCTCCGAGCATGGATCAGGAAGGAAAACAAGCCCCCCCCCCCCCCCTGCTTTAGTCTCCCTAACTAAACCCCAACAGGTTGAGTAAATCATCATCAATATCTTTTTTTGAATGCTTTTATTAAGGCTTTGAACTGATTGGTAAATTGCCCCTAAAGATTATTCACAAGCGTCTCACAACTAACATGTCATTACCCAGATTTAAGGGGCTCAGGACATCTCTAATTCTCCTACTGTAGCTTATAGGAGCAATCGGCACGTTGTGACTTTATATTCATCTCGGCACCCAGCAATTGAGATCAGGACATCAGTCATGGAGAGACAGAGAAATCACATAACACCATTACACTTATTAACATTTGCACAGACGACTAGCCTTTATTTCTTGCTCATTTTATAGATATCAAAACACACCATCCCCCAGTTCAATAGCCAACCCCCCTGTCATTAGAGTTGCCAACCCCTCCTTCCCTGTTTCAGGGGTCTGTTCTTCCTATTGTGACCTTCTCACACTGTCACTAGGCAATAATCCCCCCCACCGCCACCAGAGCCTGGAGGTTATCTCACCAGGTCACCTCAAATCCTATGGCTGTCCTTTGATCACTCATGAAATGCAATGGTGGGGGTAGAGTAACATCTGGGAATTGGACCACCTCTGGACCAAATACATCAGAATTATCACATAAACTATTTCTGCCATCGGACATCAATAACAGCATATACGTTGTAACCAAGAAAGCATGACAGTAACTATAGGCACACATTACATACATGACATTAACTATATGCACACATTAATTCTTTAAACATGACACATAAATGAAAGACAAATTGGCACAATCATTAAAACACATCCCATGTTCATTTGATAGCCTTTAATATTAGCAAACAGACGTGATAGAGTCCCAAATAATCTTGTTAGTTGTGGGTTTCAGGGGAGTCCCATCCTGGGCCCCAAAAGTCAGTCATGACATAACATAAATGTAAATGATATATCTCTTGGAAAACGCTTCTACTTGGAACAGTTTCGATGCATCAATTAACTTTCTAGGTCAAATTGAAGTAATTTTGTTTAGATCAGGGCAATGGAAACATTAATTTATGTTAAGATCATAATGATGTAATTTGTGTTAGGATCAATGATGTAAATTTACATCATTGATCACTAAGATTTGACATATTAAATGTGCTGTTCGTAGTATCCTAGTGCTTGAATAAAATTCAGTTACTTCTGTTTGGAAAATGACTTTTTATTCAAATAATTATAATGAACTAGTGACTTACCCGCAATAAAATTTGAAGCCTGGAAATGGTGTTTGTTGCGATCTCTCCCCCTCTACCTCTCCCACCCTCTACTTGACAGGAGGCTCTCATTGCGAGCCTCTACCCCTATCTACCTGTCCCACCCTCTACTTGACAGGAAGCGCTCATTGCAAGCCTCTCCCACCCTCTACTTTACTGGCCTTGCGATGAGCGCCTTCGGGGCTCTTCACAGGTCTTGCAATGAGCGCCTTCAGCACTCATTACAAGCCTCTCCCCCCCTTTACTTGATGGAAGGCATGCATTGCGAACCTCTACTTCCTCTCCCTCCCCGTGTCTCTACCCTCCCCCTCCCTCTCCCTCCCCTGTGTCTCTTCTCCCCTCTCCCTCCCCGTGTCTCTCCCCTCCCTCTCCCTCCCCTGTGTCTCTTCCCCTCCTCCCTCCCTTGTGTCTCCTTCCCCATCTCCCTCACCTGTGTCTCTTCCTCCCTCTGTCTCTTCACCCCCCATCTCTCTCCCTTCTATTTGACGGGAGGAACTCATTGCGAGCCTCTACTTCCTCTCCCTCCCCTGTGTCTCTTCCCCACCTCTCCCTCCCCTGTCTCTCTTCTCCCCATCCTATGTGTCTATTTCCCCCATCTCTCTCCCTTGTGTCTCCTTCCCCATCTCCCTCCCCTGTGTCTCTTCCCCCTCTCCCTCCTCTGTGCCTGTGTCTCTCTCACTCCCCTGTGTCTCTTACCCCCTCTGTCTCTTCACCCCGTCTCCCTTCCTCCCTCACTTCCTCCCTCCCCTGTGTCTCTTCCCTCCTCCCCTGTGTCTCTCCCCCCTCCTCCCCCTTTCCTGTGTCTCTCTTCCAACCCTTCTCTCCCTCCCCTGTGTCTCTCATGTCTCCTCTCCCTCCCGTGTCTCTGACCTCACTCCTGTGCACACGCTCGTGCGTGCGTGCGTGCCCACGGTCCTGACGCAATACGCATGCGTAACACATAGTTGCAAGTTGTCGGGCATGCAACTTTTAACATTGCGTGACAACAACTATAATATGTGATAATATGTGATTCACATGAAGTTCTTAATAGGTTTGTTATTAATTTGAATAAATACATACAAATTACAAATAGATAATGCACAGTATTAGGTACTAAATGACCATATCTTTGTTTGAATTAAGAGAATGCATAATGAATGACTTCTATGTAGATTTGATTATCATGGATCAATTTCCTGATATTATTATTATTATTATTATTATTATTATTATTAGGAAATTGCCTATCAAAAATGACGGGAATACAATTTCCCCCTGTGTCTTGTTTCTCCTCTCTCTCCCTCTCCTGTTCCTCCTTTGCCCCTCTCCCTTTCCCCCGTGTCTCCTTTGCCCCTCTCCCTTTCCTCCTTCGTGTCTCCTTTCCCCCTCTCCATTGCCCTCCTCGTGTCTCCTTTACCCCTCTCCCTCCCTTGTGTCTCAGTTCCCCTTCCTCTCCCTCCCTTATGTCTCTGTTCCCCCTCATCTCTGTCCCTTGTGTCTCCATTCCTTTCCTCTCTCCCTCGCTTGTCTCGTACCTGGATGCAATCCTGCCAGCAGCGCCGCAGTCACCTCCTCTGAGGCTCCCTCTTCCTCCAGCCAGAACTATTTTCTGGATCAAGCCGCGCATGCCCATACCACCTGGACCTAGAAAATAGTTCCGGCCAGAGGACGGGATCCGCAGAGGAGAAGACGTTGAGTGCGGCGCTACTGGCAGGGTTGCATCTAGGTACGCTGGGTGAGGGGGAGATGAGAGACTCTGAGATGGAGATCAGAGGCAGAGGGGAGAGTTGAGAGAGAGGCACAGGGTGAAGGGAGTCTTAGTCCCGCGGGTCTCGCAATGAGCGCCTGTGTGCTCACCCGAGGCCTGCAATGAGCGCCTGCCTAACTCCTGCTCCTTCGGTGCTCATTGCAGCCTGTGTGCCTCAACGGCTCGCCTCACTTCGCGAGGGCCGCAAGCATGACCAACATCGTAAACGTTCCCCACACTTACAACTTTATATGTGATTTGAATGCGCCATTATATTCCGTAGCACTATACATAAGTTGTGATCAAGGTAAAACAATATTAACACATTACAAAAAGATTGATGGCCCTGCCTTTGAGTTTGGAATCCAGTGTCCATAGTTCTTTCCCCAAAGCACCTTGCAAGATGGAAAACTTGCAGACAAGCTAAAGGTTTTGGGTGTGGTACAGGAGGGTGAAAAATGCAGTGTGCATGTTAAGGAGGCAGGTGATAGGCTTCTTTAAACAGGTGTATTTTTAGTGACTTTTGAAGAATTTGAGGCAGGAGGATAATCTGGTGGAGCGAGGCAAGAAGTTCCAGAGAATAGGGGCAACGCGAGAAAAGTCCTGAAGGCGGGAGTGAGAGGAGGTAATGAGAGGGAAGGAAAGAAGAATGTCATTAGCAGAGTGATATGGGCAGATGGGGGAATATTTGGAGATGAGAGCAGAGATGTAAGGGGATATAAGGGGTTGCAGTGTTGTTGAGGGCTTTGTAAGTTAGAGTCATGATTTTAAATTTTATTCTGGAGGCTACAGGAAGCCAGTGGAGTGATTGAAAGAGAGATGCTGCAGACACTGAGCATTTAATATGGTAGATGAGTCTATCGGAGGCATTCATTATGGATTGAAGGGGGGGATAGACGGGTGGGGGGTAGGACAGCCAGAAGGGAGTTGCAGTAGTCAAGACGTGATATGAGAAGGGAGAAGGGAATGTATTTGTATCTTAGTTGTGTCTGGTGTAAGGTAGTGATGTATTTTGGTAATGTTTTTTTTTAAAATTGAAAATAGAAGATTTTGTTAGTGACTGTATATGAGGAATGAACGAGAGGACAGGGTCCAGTAGAACCCCAAGACAACGGGCTTGGGAGGTAGGAGTGATGATGGCACTGTTGATAGTGAGAGAGATGTTAGGAATTAACACTGTAGTAGATGGTGGGAAGATTAAGAGTTCGGTCTTAGACAGGTTGAGTTTGAGATGGGCGTACATCCAGGAAAATATGCTTGAGAGGCAGTTGGAAACACGTGCTAGAAGAGAGGGGGATAAATCAGGTGCTGAGATGTACATTTGAGTATCATCTGCATAGAGATGATACTGAAGTCAAAAAGAATGTATTAGGGTGCCAAGTGAGGATGTATAGATGGAGAATAGGAGAGGGTCTAGGACTGAAATTTGGGGTACGCCAACAGATAGAGGATGAGGAGAAGAAGAGGTGCCATGAGAGAGCAGTATCTCTCATTCCAAGGGAGCAGACAATTTGGATTAGTAGAGGGTGATCACCTGTATCAAAGGCAGCAGAGAGATCCAGGAGAAGTAGAATAGAAAAGTGACCCTTTGGCTTGACAGTGAGCAAGTCATTAGTGACGTTTGTGAGAGCTGTCGCAGTGGAGTGTTAGGGCCGGAAGCCGGAATTGGAAGGTGTCATGAAGGGAGTAGGAAGAGAAAAATTGGTCTCTTTTATACCTCCTATTAGAAGTTTAAACAGATGAATTTTCTAACAAATAATTATCAATCATATCACAAATCTGGAATCAAATCTATACATTACCAAATATCAGTGGCAACATCTAATTCAGAGTAGAGTGTAAATCCTTGTCTTCAAAATCAATTTATAGAAAAATAAAAATAGCAGAATCCCAAAAATAAACCTGTGCTCTCAAGAGCCTGTCTTGAGATCTGTGATCACCTTCCTCCTTCTGATCTAATATTCTTTCTTAGACGTTTTCAAATCATAATATGTTTTAGTGCTTTCTGCGGATTCCTCTAGATTTCTCTGAGCAAACACAAAAGCCTGTTGCAAATGTTTCCTCACATTCTCAATATATTAATGGGTAGTAACAGTATTTACCAAATTATGGTCTTGTGTCCTATAGATACGGTGTTGTGTGAATACCATACATAACCAGTCATCAATTTGAATGGAGACCTTTTAGTAGCAGTACTAGGGGTAGATCTTATCACCATTAAAACCAAAGGTAACTTTACATCCCAATCCTTTGCAAATTTCTTTAAGATACTTACAGTAGATTGGTTGTACAGTTCTACCCCACCACTAGAAGCGGTACGGTAATCAATATGCAACACCTGGGATTCTCCAAATATGGCTCATCACCTCACTAGTAAAGTGACTTCCTCTATCTGATTCAATTCGTTGTGGTAGGCCAAAACTATAAAATACATGGTTAATCAACAAAATTGCGGCGGTCTCGGCTTTACAGTTTATTGCCGAAAGGCATTCTATACCATTTAGTAAATAAACATGTAATAGTTAACATATATTTATTACCATTGGATGATATAGTTACCGGACCAATGAAATCAATCTGTAAATCTGACCAGGGCATAGACATCCCTCTCTTCTGAAGAGGGGCCCTATGGAGTATGGAGTTGAAACTGGGGACATACCAAACAGCCTTGACAGTAAGTTTGGATATGGGCATGTGTGGCCAGTATGCAAAATTGCGAAGTATCTCATATGTAATCTTCTCACCTCTGTGACCTGATGTTGGTGCATCATGAGCATGTTGTAGCATTAGACCTCGATAAGCAGTAGGAACTACCAATTGATGTATACCATTCTTAGATGTGTCTATAAGAAAACCATCTAAGATGCTAAACTGAGATTTTGACTTCATTAAAATCTTGAAACCTTTTTTACTTGACACATCGATTTCGTTCAGTGGATACTGGATTGGATCCTGTATATGGCTATAAAATTAAGCTATGATAGGATCTTCTTTTTGACTACTGATCAAATCTAAATTAGGAGTATTTTGGGACCATTGGGCTATGGATAGTTCTGTATCTTTCTTGGATAGCTAGTGATAGCCTGAATGTGCAATGGACCCATAAGGTGGTCCAATTCAATGAATTCCCCCTCTAGGGCACCTTGTTTTGCTGGTTTATCAGCTAGATCACTTCCCTTTTTATCCTGACCCTTTATCTTGGAATGTCCCTTTGTTTTTTTCCAATGTAAAGTCAGTTCATGAGAATTTACCATTTCATCAATGGCATGTATTAATTTACCATGTTTTATCGGTTTCTTCTGGGCATTAGTCATATCATTTAGTTTTCATCCTTGTAAAAAATCTACAAAACTATTACGGGCATATGCTGAATCAGTAATGATTACAAATTCCTTAATGTTATGCTCTATTGCGATGTAAACAGCATAATATATAGCCATAAATTCTGCCATCTGACAACTCTTGGGTCCTATTTTACAACCCTTGGGAGAAATTGGAAAACTATCTATCCATATATTTCCTTTTCCTGCTACTAGTTTATTTTCTGTATCTATCTCTACATGATATGCACAACCATCTACATAAACGGTGGGTAATGATTTATAAAATACCTCTTCATATATATTGTGGGGTGAAAATTCATATTCCTCCATAAGGTCTATATTAAAATAATCTTCTTTAAAGGGGTCTGGAGGAGTACAATTGTGTAAATCCGCTAATCCTTGGGCAACTGGATACCTTTTATTTTATCTTATCTCTAAAGGCCATACTTGTAATGATAAGGTCCAAGCAGTTATGCGGCTATTTGATAGATTACCAGACCTAATTTTATTGCTCTGAATATATTGTAACGGTTGGTGCGCTGTTTCAACTATTATTTTCTCACCTTGTATACAATTCCGAAATTTTTGAAGTGCTCATACTGTAGCAAATAGAGCATTTTCACAATCATGAAATTTTACCTCTATGGGTAATAGTGTTTTACTTGCACAAGCGATAATCTTGTTATGTTGGTCATATTTTTCATATAACACAACACTTAAACAATTATCAGTATAACCAGTTTCTAAAATGAAACCTTTACCTTCATTCTGGGTAAGCTAGGCAAGGGGCCTGACCATCTTATAAACATAAATGTTTAACCTGTATATTTTCCATACCGCTCCCTTCGACTTCATTGGTACCCTCTTCTCGCCCTATGGGAGTTTCTGTATCAAAAGAAAACTTAGGAACAGAAAGAAGAAACATCTTATCATTATTTGCTTCAGGATAATTTATCACATTTTAATTTTAAATTAGGAGATTCACATATATTTTCTCTTTCTGTATCATGTCCTCCTAATCTATCTTTGCAAATATTCTGGTTTTCAGCTCTTTGTCCCCTTTGGGTTGAGTTCCCAATGTTTGATTTTGTTGCACATTAAATCCTGCTATAAAGGCAGCCATTTGCTGTGTCAGCAATTTCACTTCTCGGTGAAAGTTTTGTTTTTCATTTTGGTTTTGGCAATACCTGTTAACTCTTTGAACTTTCCAAAGTACTGGGTCTTGGAGAAATTAATCTTCTCTCTACATTGTGGGTTTTTGGTTGCCACCGATTATCCCTAATAGGATTATTTCCTCTGTAATTTGGGTTTACATAACAGGAGTTATTATTTTTTTTATTTTGGGGCCTTTCATTGGTAGCATTTATTGGTCTAGATTTGGTTGGCACATATTTTGGTTTACTTTGTCTTTTTACCACCTCAGCATAGGATTTGGTGTTTGTTTCAAAAGGTAATTCAGGTTGGATAGGGATTTCTGCTATTTTCTGGATGTGGCCCTTTTAGTTACATTTATAACGGTTTCCATCATCCTGCTGATTTTCATATATATTGGAACATTCATTTACCAACCAACTAAGGGGCTTAGACCCATCAAAATATTCAGGTTGGCATTTGAGATTGTGTAATGCCTTTAAGGCAGTTTGTGGGTTCCTATACTCAGAAACATACCTCCTTACTTCAGTTTTGTATTGTTCCCAGTCAGTTATATCACTATCTTGAAAGGAAGTAAAAAATGATGTGTATACAAATTTGGCCTCTAATATCTTTAAAAAATAAATCCAAGCATCTGCTGAAGTAGGCATTTTAAGTCATGAAGTCCCCTCTTTATCTAAACTTCAGAATAGACTTCTACAATATTTAATGTTAGCGACAAAAAGTCACATAGCAAGACAATGGAACTCTCCCATACTCAACTTACAATTAGTAATTAATAAAAATAATTATATTGCAATGAATGAGAGGCTTACCCACCTATTGGAATTTTTTTTCTAATTTGGGATCCCTGGATAAATTCAATTCATAGCCGCCCTATGACATAACACTCTTCTCTCTTTGAAAAATAGGAAGTGGTGGGAACGGTCGAAGGACCGAAGGAGATGGAACTGGACAGGTAATGGACTTTAGAATGGTTGTTCTGTGAAAATCTAAAATAGGAATTTCAGGAACGGTTAACTCAATCTCATTCTCTAGCTTACTTTCAGTCAAATTTCCACATTTAATATAAAATTTGAGTTGTAACTTTTTACAGTGTTTTGAATTATTATTTGAGGTCAATAGAAGCTATGTTTTCTTTTTATAATCTTAAATAAGCTATTTTAGCTTTAGGTGTATTGCACACCGTGTTCTTTAAAAAATGTCATTTATTATTGTTGTTATCCTTAAAAAAAGTAAAAATATTTAGGTAACCTAAGATTAATTAGACTTTCCCACAGGTGTGGATAGGTCCTTATATGCATAAATAATTAATATTTATTTAATCATCCATATGAATTTGTAAACTGTATTATCCATATAATTATCTCATACTTTTCTATCAAAACGTTATCCTGATATTGGAAAAGTTATGGTATGACATTTAAACTAATGTGTAATTTTATAATGATACCTAATAAAAAAAACTTTGGAAAAAAAAAATGACATGGGAAGATGCATAATTCTCTCCACAGAATACAAATTATCCTTAATGGATCATTTAGATCCTTTAGTGTAGGTTTTTACGAATTTTCTGATAGCCTGTGCTGTTTCATGGAAAGATAATTGTATATTTGCAGGGTCCTCCTCAACATACATTTCCTCATATCTATGCCTGTCCAGAGCCCCTATAGGTGACTTTTTGTGGGTATTCCTTAAAGGAGATGAATTAAATTCATCATCAAAATGTCTGGGATGCCTGGCAATTGTTATATCTGAGACATGACTTTGTGCATTGTCTAGATCTGCTTTTAACCTGTCAATATCCCGCTGGTAATTTTTAATCTCTTTTTGGACATCATCAAATAATGTTTGAATCCTTTTAGTTATTTCATCAGTAAGAATGGTAAGCTTTTTTCTCATCTTGCTTGTTCTCTTTTTAACTCCTTACAGTCTTGTATTTTTGAGACAAGCCCTCAGCCTTATCTGCTTTTTGAGCTAAATGATTACATCGCTCAAATCTTCATTTTGTCCAGTTTTTCTATCTCTTTCTTCAGACAACTCATCCCATTGCATTTGAAAATCCCCTAATTTCATCCTTAATTTATCACACATTGATGCTAATTCATTATGTTCTTGTAATTTCTCCTGGGTATTTTCTTATTCCTTTTCTAATTCTCTAATTTTAATCACCCTGACATTTGTACTCTTCCTTATCTCCAGATATCTCGTTATTTCTCCTGCTTAAACCAGTTATGACCATTTCTTTTTCAATAGTTTGACATTTCCAAAATCTGGCAACTTCCATCCAACTAACGCCTAAACATGCTAGATTCTTCTTACGACCAGAGTTACGGTATTTTGAATTGCATTTATGGTACACATAATGGTTGGTAATAATTCTATCTCCTGACTCCAATTGTCTGTGGCATTTCCATCAATTATCGGTTAAATGTTACTAAGATATACCAACAATTCTGATGGGTATTCACACAAAGGGTACAAATTTCTTAATAAAGTTCAAATTAATGTTTCATACCCCGGCACACCTAGTTTTAGCATCTCATCCAATGACAATGCCCCTGTCCTATCTGAAATGGTCAGCCTTCTGCCATTCTGCTTTTCAAATAAACTCTATTGTATCAAAAAGTTTTAAATTCAATTCACTTATCTATAAAGACGTTATCTCAAGCAGTGTCTCCAAATATATGTCAATAAGTTTATATCAAGATATTCGAAATAATCAGTATAAGTTATTCGAGTATAAAGTCAATTTATAGACAAATATAGCATTTAAATAAAATAGCGTTTATTGACAATAACACAATAAAAGTATATTATAATAATTTTAATCAGTAATATATCATTCACAGATGTTAATAACCCAATCAAATTGAAAACAATATTAATATGATTAAATATTATATACTTCCACCAACAATGAAATACTATTAATCAATATCTCCATTCAGTAGTTAATACTCAAAAACAAAATCAATCTTATTGATATAGCATACAAAAATAATATATTAGCCAAATATATAATTATACACCCAGTAGAACTATATGGCAATCAAAGGAATAATAGCAAACCACATATGGAAATAGCCAATTACTCTAGCCAATTAGAAATATTTAATAGGTGATGGAATAAACTGATCAATATCTATATATATATATATTGGTAATAGTTAAGGGTTTTGTAATATAATTAATTCAATAGAAAAGTAAATCAATGTATCTGTCTTGCACAGGAAAAATAAATTCTGTATTGCAAAATGAATTCTGGATATTAATTTTGCAATTACTAATAGGGTCTCTTTTATACCTCCTATTAGAAGTTTAAACAGATATATTTTCTAACATATAATTATCAATCATATCACAAAGCTGGAATCAAATCTATACATTACCAAAGATTAGTGACAAAATCCAGTTCAAAATCAATTTATAGAAAAATAAAATATATCAGAATCCTGAAAATTAACCTGTGCTCGTATGAGCATGTCTTGAGATTTATGATCACCTTCCTCGTTCTCTCGCCTTCTCTCTTTTTTTTCTTCCTTTCTCTCTTTGAATAGGGCAGTCTTTAAATAGTCAATCCTTATCTAAGGGTTTTCCTTAATACATACTGAGATTGCTAGTTCACTTTTCTAGGTTCTACCAAATTTTGAATACAATGCTTTATTGGCACACCTGTACCCAGAAAGATGTTAAGAACACCTTAGTGTATTTTTAGATAAATATCTGGGGCCTCATTCTATTATCGGCCGTAAAACGGCTGCAAGGCTGCGATTCCTTGCGGGGGTTCTGTTAACTCGCGATTCTATTAAACGGCCCCGCAAGGATCTCCTCTTACGGCCGTCCGTATATCTTGCAACCGGCCGTAAGCTCAGAAATCTTTAAAGTCAAAAATAAATTCAAGACAGCACTGTACAGCTCTGTAAATGCTAGGGATCATATTGGGGGGCATGAGGACTAATAGCAACCCACTCTCAAGCTTGCACATCAGCCCAAACCCGAGTTTACATTAACTGTTTATTTTCCGGCCGCAGCGTGGGCGGGTCTGAGGTGCTCCAAGCACTCTGGACTTTTTACATGGATTTTTGACATAAATTAAAAAATATGTTTTTTACGGATTTGAGTATAGGGGAATGTTGTGCTATTTTTGCTAACACCTACAATCACTTTATAGTCTCCTTAGAGTGCAGGATGGCTTTTTTTTCTGCTTTATAATGTGCTTAATTGGTGCTAGCGGGACCTTTTTCCTGCAAGTAAGCTGCGGCTCGGTTTTAGCCTTGCAGAGATGGTTCCCGGAGCAATAGAATAGCAACCGGGGCTTTCTTGCGGCCGAAACTCTTGCGGCCGTTTTAGATGAAAGGCTTTCCTCCGGCGCGTGCGTCCGCAAGGGATAGCAAGGCGCCGGCCGCAAGCCTGCCGGAATCCCCGGCCGGAGGGGAATAGAATAGCCGAATAGCTTGCGGCCCCGCATCTCCTACGGCCGGTAATAGAATGAGGCCCCTGGTATTTGGGTTCAGGAAATAAAATACCACCATTGTTTCAAGTGATAACTGATGCAAACCAAACAAATATTGCTAATATTCAAACACATATGTTGATCAACTATTGTTCATTCTAAGCCCACCTGTTTATACTGAACAGTTTAAGCATGGCTAAATGAAACTTGTGAGATGCTTTGATTCCAAAAATGGATATATACTGTATATATATATATATATATATATATATATATATATATATATAAATCATGTCATATAAAAAGGATTATATTAAAAGAAATATATCATTTAAGGTATGATTGCAAAAGGTCTGACAGTGTAAAAAGGGCTAAACCTGCATGCGGTAGGTATTATAGTCATTAAAATGGAGACTGATAAATTATACATTTAAAAGAGTTTTAAACATTTAAAAAATGTATTTTGTATGAAAACGTATTAGTGAGACCTATTTAAAGTTTAAAACTAACAAGTACTACCTGCATGTGGATAGACAAAGCAAACTGTAGTATGCAGATATCATTGGCAGACAAATATGGCTTGTTACTACTCAATAACTGACAGAAATAAGCCTCTCGGGGCAAGTATACATTTGAATCAGTGTATTCTGCTCCATGCTTTTCATTTGGAAAAAAAAAACTGTGACACATTAATGAACTCTCTCTTTCAGATGTGACAAAGATGCAGCACACACCAGTCACAAGTCTAGAGACTAGGCATTGAAAGAAAATGAAAAAGATTTCATTTTCATGTAGCTTCCTTTCTCATTGGGAAATTACAAATTAAACCACCATCATGATAAACCAGGCTGTACTCCTACAATGTTATCATTAACAGTGGGCCCTCGGTTCTTGATCTCCTCAGAACTTAACGATTTCAGAACTCAACTCGTCTCATTGATGCAAAAATTAGCTCAGAACTCGACACACTTGTGGCACCCTACATCCTACCTCTCAGGAAGTGGAATAAAGTTCTGTGGTGTAGTGTAGTTAGTGCCTGCAAGAGCCCAAGAGTAGAATATGTCTACATGAATCAAAGTTCAGCCTGTGCCTATAAGAATCAAAGTGCAGCTTGTGCCTATAAGAAACAAAGTGCAGCCTGTGCCTATAAGAACCAAAGTTCAGCCTTTGCTTACAAGAACCAAAGTGTAGCTTGTGCTTACAGGAACCAAAGTTCCAAGCAATTACCACTCTCCTCCTTCTCCTCCTCTACATTGCTACCCATTCGGCCCTCATGTCTTCTCAGTACAGTTAAAGTAAGGTTAAATTCTATGTTATTTGAGATAATTTTTTATTATTTATTTATGTCTGTTTTGTATCAAGAAACAACTCTATCAGTTCCAACTAAAATGTGAAATATCTGGGGTCTGGAACTAATTATTTCAATTTACATTGACCCCATTGGGAAATGCTACCTTGGTACTCAACCTGCCTTCTGAAAAGGATTACAGTTGAGTTCCAAGGTATGACTGTACTTTATACTTTCCATCTATGAAACCTGCAGTAACCAAACATTCCACAAGATGGAGACATGCATTTAAATATTTAGAGAATAATGTACGAGAAAAGCCCAATAAAAACAGATAACATTTTGTATCTCTTAGATGAACATTGTCATTCATGTCAGAGGACTATCTGTATACAGTACCAAGCAATGACCCTTAATTATTTCCAGGAACATAAACTATATAAATGTATACACAAAAACTAAATATATGAAGACCACATCCCATCTGCCTAGCAGAATATTTTATGATGTCTGAGAGATGTGTCATGTAATATTACATTAAGGGTTGCTTTTTTTTTTATATTTGAAGAAATGATTGCTATATTTAATGCAGTAAGATGACTGATGTATTGTAGATAAATCTAGTTCATATACTTTAAAGGACCACTGTAATGACATAGCAAGAGAAGGTAGTTATTGTTGCACTGATTATTAATACAGACTCCTTTTTAATAATTTATATCAGTAATATTCAATATTATCTTCATTTTCAATGATTAGAGTATCTGCCTCCAGCTGAGTATTTATCTCCTCCATGAAAAGATCATTAAAGGGATGTGGGGTTTTGGCTAAGAGACAGAGCTAAAGGATTTTAAAAGCTATGATGAGAGGATAAACAACCTGCAAAAAAAGCATGTTCCTAAGGGAATTGGGTTAATTGCAAACATTGTGACAAAATCAGGAGCTTTCTGCTCGACAAACCCACTTCCCACAACTGACCTTGTAGTGGATGGATACCAGCAGCAGGATTTCTTTTGTGAAAACAATGCTTTGTGTACTTTCACCTGCAAGAAATGCCTCAGATAAGTGTGCATGTGTCAAATCTGACACTATTATCAACCTAACTCCCTAATTTCGTGGGATTTGAGACTTTATTCTTATATATCCAGCACAAATAAGGGATTAACACGATCACCCCATGGGCCAGGGGTTCCACGGGATGCCTTCAATACCCACTATTTAATAAGAGCCTGGGGATACCCAGGATTCCACTCCAATACCCCTCCACTATGAGTCTGGCTATCACCGAGATACACCCCTGATACCTACTAGGAGCCAGGGGATTCCTATGGGTTCCCCAGTGATTCCCTCCTCCCACGTGCTATTCCCTATAACCCCTGGAGATCCCTATAGACCCCTATGCACTTATAATTAGTTAGTACACCATGGGGGTCTTTGAAATTGAGCAGAGTAACATGAAATACTCAAATCGTATTGGCTGCAATATTATTCACTTACCGTATATTTCAGGCACAACAAAAACATTGGAGGTGCTCAATCTGAGAACGGACAATACCTGAAGTAGGTTTGTTCTATAGGTCTGGTTACCTACTCAGAGAGCAACCTATTTTAGCCACTTGTGCCCTTCACAGGGAGAAATATCCTGAAGTATATCAGTCTGGTCTCACTCAAAAGAGTGACCCAGCCCCGAAATACCAGGCAATTCTGCCCTGAACAGGAGAAACAGCAAACCCCAGACGCGTTTTTTTTGTTTTTTTTAAAATCTTTTCATAGAAAACTTTGCAAAGGTAACAACAACGTAAAAACATAAACACATGTATGTTACATAAAGTTTGAGTTGTTAAAATAAAATCTTCATATTTTTTTGGTAAAACAGAAAACAAAGTATTCGGACAACACAGAAGTCTTGTGTTTTCCAAACCAGATGTCTAAGGCAGGAGATACGAGGTTTGTACTTAAGCCCTATGTGCTGTAAATTTTGAAAAGTTACAATGCTATTAAATTAGTCCTGCTGCGAGCAACGTGGGAGCTACGCAGCACGGTCGGCCGTGTCAAACACGGAGCAACTGTGCATGAGGAGTGACAGCCTACGAGATGTTCTTGCAGGCTTCACACCTCGTCACTTGCCGCGGGGGTCCTGAACGGGACCTCCGCGGCAGTTCTACATACAAGCTCTGCCATGGGGGTACTCCAAGTACCCCCCAGCTTCTAAAATGAACCCCCAAAGTGACCCCACTTTAACCCCTTGCTACAGGGGTCCATAGAGACCCCGCAGCCCCCCCCCCTCACATTAATCCCTTGCAGCGGGGGGCCCTGATCGGCATCGATCAGGCCCCAACTGCATTTAAAAAATTCAAATTCACGGCCGCAGGTCCTTAAAGGGCCTAACATTAACCCCCGCTCTATGCTGGGGGTCTCCATCGGGACCCCCAAAGTGTCCCCATATTAACACTTGCAGCGGGGCTCTCGATCAGCATCGATAGTGACCCCTCTGCATTTAAAAAAAATCTAATTTCCCGCCTTGCGGGTCCTGAAAGGACCCGCGATAAAAAAAAATAACCCCTGCTGCGAAAGTACTATAAGTACCCCCCAGGCAGCTAAAATTAACCCAATTACTTCTGGGGCTTTAAACAGAGCCCCATGAGGCCTTGATTAACCCTATAACTCATGGGGCTTTAAACAGAGCCCCATGAGACCTTAATTTACCCTGTCACTCATGGGGCTCCATACAGAGCCCCATGAGCCCTTAATTAACCCTGTCATTCATGGGGGTCAATACAGACCCCCATAAACCCTTAATTAACCCCATCACTCATCAGGGTCAATACAGAGTCCCATGAGACTAAAATTAACCCCCTCAGTCCAATAGGGGTCTATAGGACACTATTAACCCCTAGGTTAACCCTACAAGTGCTATGAGGGTCCTCCAGGACCCTCAAGAAAAAGTCTAAGCACTACACTACACTATTAACCCTAACTATACCACATTAACCCCTTAACCCTAACTATACCCCATTAACCCATATTAAACCCTGTCTAACCCTAACTGGGCCTATCTAACCCTATCTGAACCTAATGACCCTAACTGGGCCTATTTAACCCCATCTAGCCCTATTTAATCCCATCACTTATGCGGGTCTATATAGACCCCCATAAGCCTCCATACAGACCCACGTAAGCCTCTATTTACCCAATTAGTCCCATAAGGGTCTATGAAGACCCACATAGGACAATGAGACCCCTATTATTAACCCCATAAGTGCCACAAGGGTCCTCCAGGACACTCATGACACTAAGTACAAACATTACACTACACTATGCTCCCCCCAATAAACCACTACATTTAAACTAACCCCCCTCTAGCCTAACCCTACCATTAACCTATACCTACCTAACCCCTATTAACCCCCCACCACAAAATAAAAAAAGCTAAGGTACAAAAAATAAAAAATAAACCTAGGTTATCAAAAATAAAAAACCTATGTTACCAAAAATAAAAAAGGTCATTACAAACCCCCCTCACTACAAAAAAAAAGAACATCACAAACCCCCCACTACAAAAAATAAAAAAATTATTACACACCTGCAAAGAAAAGGCATGCACAAATATACATAACATTACAGTAATAAAGACATTATAAATATACCCCTAACTACAATACATTACCCCCTATCTATACAATACACCCTATCTATACAATACACCCTTAAATACATCACATTAGTTACACAAAAACACAAATACACAAAACGTAAATAAACAATAAACATTATAAATTTAAAACGTACCTGTCTGCGATGTCCCCGCACTTGCGGAGCTCCCTGACACTATTGAGGCCTCCAGAGCCTCTTCCGGTAGGGAACTGGCAATGGAGCTTCTGACTGGCTGAAAAGGCTGTCAATCAAATTTCAGAATGGGATACACCAGCCAATCAGAGGGCGCAGTTGCCTTAAATCACCCAATTGTGATTGGCTGAAGGCAATAGTACCTTCTGATTTGTTTAAAAAAGATTGACAGGTTCATCAGCCAACCAGAATGGGATATAGGGGTGTATCCCATTCTCATTGGCTCACACATTGGCGCCCTCTTATTGGCTGAAATTTGATTAACAGCCCTTTCAGCCAATCTGAACGTGCCATTGCCAATTTTCTACTGGAAGAGGCTCTGGAGGCCTCATTAGTGTCAGGGAGCTCCATTCTTTTTTTTTATTATTATTTTTAGAGCGCGGATTCTTCAAGGGCACAACCGGAGCAGAAGAGGAGAAGGCCGGGACATCGCGGACAGGTAAGTTTTAAATGTATAATGTTTATTATTTATTTAGGTTTTGTGTATTTGTGTTTATGTGTGACTAATGTGACGGAGAACAGAAGAAGAGGGACGGGGACATGCTGGAAAGGTAAGTTTAATACTGTATTTGTAATGTTTATTTATTACAGTATTGGTCCCAATATAAGCCGCACTTTTTTTCCGATTTTTTTAACTTGCAAGTTACGGGTGCGGCCTATATTCGCGACCGTAAAAAAAAACACTGACGGAGGGTGTGGCTAGCAGCAAACAGAGAGGAAGCAAAACAACATAGCTCCCAGCAATAAGGCTTTAAAAAGCATGAAAATTATATATAAAGTAACTTCTCTATCACCAAATCAACAAATTTGCACACAGGAGGACCCAGCTGGCTTTGAAAAATCAAGTTTGGCAACTTTTTTCCTGAGATTTGCAGCTGGACCAGAACAAAGGAGACTCTGAAACACTGATAAACAACATGCCTACTTAAGGTTGGTAATGACTCATATTGCCTGTCTGTTTCAAACCTATACAATTCTTTGCCTTATACTACTGGAGATCTAGTCTGTGTAATAATCTAAAGATATGGTACACAATAAACTGTATTACTTTTTAAGAGAAGAAGACCCAGCAGCTTATCTCTCAAAGCTATAATATATGAAAGAGGATGTGTGTTTCTGCTGAAAAAAACATTTAAGACCATATATAAAGTGACTTATCTATCACCAAATTGATATATATGACCAGGATTGTGCACAGGAGGACCCAGTCCTTTTAAAAATCAAGTTTGGGGATCCAGAAGCTGCAAGTTGCACCCTAACAAGAAGAGACTGTGTGAGAGGCCCAGAAAAGATTACAGCTTTGCTGCTACTAAAAACACTGCAAACCTAGAGGCACTAAAGGGAGGCTTTAATACTCTTGGCTCCCAAAAGCTCAGGGACCTGTACAGTTAAAAACACTCCAAAGGACAGAGAAAGCAGATACTGCTAAGAGAGGCTTGATGCAACACAGAACCCTCCCATATTTTATTACAAACTTTGTTTTTTTATGCAAGTGAGACATTAAAAGATTCTGAGAAGTTATGGTCCTAGAGGACATTACAATCTGGCTAAGGGTCTCACTATAAGGCTTAAAGGCCCCAACTTGATTTCTATGTAATAATAACAGATTGAGAAAGTTTGCCTGCTGCTCGTGTTTGTCTAAAAGACTGGATTGCCCTGCTATGTGGTGTTGAAAGACTCCATGACTCTGACACTAGTGTGCTAACACTGACACCCGGTGGACACTCTAAGAATAGCGCATCCAAATCACAAACTGCACTAATCTGTAAGCATTTTCTGTTCAAGGAAGTTTTTTTCTCTAACCTTAATTCGGATGAAGAGCCCTTACCCTGGGAGCACATATTATACAGCACTGGGGCAGGGATTGGTGATCTCGGAGGCATTAAAGGAACGACAAATTCCCTTACTCAAGGCGTTCGTCATGCCCCAGAGGACACTGGGCCAGAGAAGATCAACACGCCCAGGGGGCAGCTATACACTAGATATCCACTCCGTCATTAACAAAATCAACTTTATTATGACATTTGAACATATGACGGCAACTTTAAACGATACGGTGGCTGTTTATAAGGAAATATGGGGTGACTGGAGCGGGACGGAACACTCATTCCAGATACACTGACGGTAGTGCACTGATCGAGAGGGGGAGGCAGATACTAACTGGTACGGTCCGGGACAGGGCTCTCCATGGTACCTCGTTTGAGGTCGCTGCAGACGTGGACGGTAAGCAAGGTAGTAAGCAATTTATGTAAAACGTAATGTTGAAAGGCACACGTTAATTTGTGTTAAATTATGTTATATTTTTGTTAAAATTGTTTTAATTTCTGAAATAAGTAACCATAGCAGGATATCTAGCACATGCGAGACATAGATAGAGCATTTAAGCACGGGTAACTTACCTAACCTGTTATAGGTTGCATGCATAGACTATCTTAATAATAGAAAAAGGCGGAGGGTGACACACGGAATTGACATATGTATTTTATCTTGGGCTAGCACAAATGTATACGATGAAAATCATAAAGTGTGGGGGAACTGCGTGTCGCTCCTTGTTTTCAAATGTGCTTGTCTTGTGAATGTGTCAATAAAAACTTTATGAAAAAAAAAACTTTGCAAAGGTAACAACAACGTAAAAACATAAACACATGTATGTTACATAAAGTTTGAGTTGTTAAAATAAAATCTTCATATTTTTTTGGTAAAACAGAAAACAAAGTATTCGGACAACACAGAAGTCTTGTGTTTTCCAAACCAGATGTCTAAGGCAGGAGATACGAGGTTTGTACTTAAGCCCTATGTGCTGTAAATTTTGAAAAGTTACAATGCTATTAAATTAGTCCTGCTGCGAGCAACGTGGGAGCTACGCAGCACGGTCGGCCGTGTCAAACACGGAGCAACTGTGCATGAGAAGTGACAGCCTACGAGATGTTCTTGCAGGCTTCACACCTCGTCACTTGCCGTGGGGGTCCTGAACGGGACCTCCGCGGCAGTTCTACATGCAAGCTCTGCCATGGGGGTACTCCAAGTACCCCCCAGCTTCTACAATGAACCCCCAAAGTGACCCCACTTTAACCCCTTGCTACAGGGGTCCATAGAGACCCCGCAGCCCCCCCCCACCACATTAATCCCTTGCAGCGGGGGGCCCTGATCGGCATCGATCAGGCCCCAACTGCATTTAAAAAATTCAAATTCACGGCCGCAGGTCCTTAAAGGGCCTAACATTAACGCCCGCTCTATGCTGGGGGTCTCCATCGGGACCCCCAAAGTGTCCCCATATTAACACTTGCAGCGGGGCTCTCGATCAGCATCGATAGTGACCCCTCTGCATTTAAAAAAAATCTAATTTCCCGCCTTGCGGGTCCTGAAAGGACCCGCGATAAAAAAAAAATAACCCCTGCTGCGAAAGTACTATAAGTACCCCCCAGGCAGCTAAAATTAACCCAATTACTTATGGGGCTTTAAACAGAGCCCCATGAGGCCTTGATTAACCCTATAACTCATGGGGCTTTAAACAGAGCCCCATGAGACCTTAATTTATTCTGTCACTCATGGGGCTCCATACAGAGCCCCATGAGCCCTTAATTAACCCTGTCATTCATGGGGGTCAATACAGACCCCCATAAACCCTTAATTAACCCCATCACTCATCAGGGTCAATACAGAGTCCCATGAGACTAAATTTAACCCCCTCAGTCCAATAGGGGTCTATAGGACACTATTAACCCCTAGGTTAACCCTACAAGTGCTATGAGGGTCCTCCAGGACCCTCAAGAAAAAGTCTAAGCACTACACTACACTATTAACCCTAACTATACCACATTAACCCCTTAACCCTAACTATACCCCATTAACCCATATTAAACCCTGTCTAACCCTAACTGGGCCTATCTAACCCTATCTGAACCCAATGAGCCTAACTGGGCCTATTTAACCCCATCTAGCCCTATTTAATCCCATCACTTATGCGGGTCTATATAGACCCCCATAAGCCTCCATACAGACCCCCGTAAGCCTCTATTTACCCAATTAGTCCCATAAGGGTCTATGAAGACCCACATAGGACAATGAGACCCCTATTATTAACCCCATAAGTGCCACAAGGGTCCTCCAGGACACTCATGACACTAAGTACAAACATTACACTACACTATGCTCCCCCCAATAAACCACTACATTTAAACTAACCCCCCTCTAGCCTAACCCTACCATTAACCTCTACCTACCTAACCCCTATTAACCCCCCACCACAAAATAAAAAAAGCTAAGGTACAAAAAATAAAAAATAAACCTAGGTTATCAAAAATAAAAAACCTATGTTACCAAAAATAAAAAAGGTCATTACAAACCCCCCACACTACAAAAAAAAAGAACATCACAAACCCCCCACTACAAAAAATAAAAAAATTATTACACACCTGCAAAGAAAAGGCATGCACAAATATACATAACATTACAGTAATAAAGACATTATAAATATACCCCTAACTACAATACATTACCCCCTATCTATACAATACACCCTATCTATACAATACACCCTTAAATACATCACATTAGTTACACAAAAACACAAATACACAAAACGTAAATAAACAATAAACATTATAAATTTAAAACGTACCTGTCTGCGATGTCCCCGCACTTGCGGAGCTCCCTGACACTATTGAGGCCTCCAGAGCCTCTTCCGGTAGGGAACTGGCAATGGAGCTTCTGACTGGCTGAAAAGGCTGTCAATCAAATTTCAGAATGGGATACACCAGCCAATCAGATGGCGCAGTTGCCTTAAATCACCCAATTGTGATTGGCTGAAGACAATAGTACCTTCTGATTTGTTTAAAAAAGTTTGACAGGTTCATCAGCCAACCAGAATGGGATATAGGGGTGTATCCCATTCTCATTGGCTCACACATTGGCGCCCTCTTATTGGCTGAAATTTGATTAACAGCCCTTTCAGCCAATCTGAACGTGCCATTGCCAATTTTCTACTGGAAGAGGCTCTGGAGGCCTCATTAGTGTCAGGGAGCTCCATTCTTTTTTTTTATTATTATTTTTAGAGCGCGGATTCTTCAAGGGCACAACCGGAGCAGAAGAGGAGAAGGCCGGGACATCGCGGACAGGTAAGTTTTAAATGTATAATGTTTATTATTTATTTAGGTTTTGTGTATTTGTGTTTATGTGTGACTAATGTGACGGAGAACAGAAGAAGAGGGACGGGGACATGCTGGAAAGGTAAGTTTAATACTGTATTTGTAATGTTTATTTATTACAGTATTGGTCCCAATATAAGCCGCACTTTTTTTCCGATTTTTTAACTTGCAAGTTACGGGTGCGGCTTATATTCGCGACCGTAAAAAAAAACACTGACGGAGGGTGTGGCTAGCAGCAAACAGAGAGGAAGCAAAACAACATAGCTCCCAGCAATAAGGCTTTAAAAAGCATGAAAATTATATATAAAGTAACTTCTCTATTACCAAATCAACAAATTTGCACACAGGAGGACCCAGCTGGCTTTGAAAAATCAAGTTTGGCAACTTTTTTCCTGAGATTTGCAGCTGAACCAGAACAAAGGAGACTCTGAAACACTGATAAACAACATGCCTACTTAAGGTTGGTAATGACTCATATTGCCTGTCTGTTTCAAACCTATACAATTCTTTGCCTTATACTACTGGAGATCTAGTCTGTGTAATAATCTAAAGATATGGTACACAATAAACTGTATTACTTTTTAAGAGAAGAAGACCCAGCAGCTTATCTCTCAAAGCTATAATATATGAAAGAGGATGTGTGTTTCTGCTGAAAAAAACATTTAAGACCATATATAAAGTGACTTATCTATCACCAAATTGATATATATGACCAGGATTGTGCACAGGAGGACCCAGTCCTTTTAAAAATCAAGTTTGGGGATCCAGAAGCTGCAAGTTGCACCCTAACAAGAAGAGACTGTGTGAGAGGCCCAGAAAAGATTACAGCTTTGCTGCTACTAAAAACACTGCAAACCTAGAGGCACTAAAGGGAGGCTTTAATACTCTTGGCTCCCAAAAGCTCAGGGACCTGTACAGTTAAAAACACTCCAAAGGACAGAGAAAGCAGATACTGCTAAGAGAGGCTTGATGCAACACAGAACCCTCCCATATTTTATTACAAACTTTGTTTTTTTATGCAAGTGGGACATTAAAAGATTCTGAGAAGTTATGGTCCTAGAGGACATTACAATCTGGCTAAGGGTCTCACTATAAGGCTTAAAGGCCCCAACTTGATTTCTATGTAATAATAACAGATTGAGAAAGTTTGCCTGCAGCTCGTGTTTGTCTAAAAGACTGGATTGCCCTGCTATGTGGTGTTGAAAGACTCCATGACTCTGACACTAGTGTGCTAACACTGACACCCGGTGGACACTCTAAGAATAGCGAATCCAAATCACAAACTGCACTAATCTGTAAGCATTTTCTGTTCAAGGAAGTTTTTTTCTCTAACCTTAATTCGGATGAAGAGCCCTTACCCTGGGAGCACATATTATACAGCACTGGGGCAGGGATTGGTGATCTCAGAGGCATTAAAGGAACGACAAATTCCCTTACTCAAGGCGTTCGTCATGCTCCAGAGGACACTGGGCCAGAGAAGATCAACACGCCCAGGGGGCAGCTATACACTAGATATCCACTCAGTCATTAACAAAATCAACTTTATTATGACATTTGAACATATGACGGCAACTTTAAACGATACGGTGGCTGTTTATAAGGAAATATGGGGTGACTGGAGCGGGACGGAACACTCATTCCAGATACACTGACGGTAGTGCACTGATCGAGAGGGGGAGGCAGATACTAACTAACTGGTACGGTCCGGGACAGGGCTCTCCATGGTACCTCGTTTAAGGTCGCTGCAGACGTGGACGGTAAGAAAGGTAGTAAGCAATTTATGTAAAACGTAATGTTGAAAGGCACACGTTAATTTGTGTTAAATTATGTTATATTTTTGTTAAAATTGTTTTAATTTCTGAAATAAGTAACCATAGCAGGATATCTAGCACATGCGAGACATAGATAAAGCATTTAAGCACGGGTAACCTACCTAACCTGTTATAGGTTGCATGCATAGACTATCTTAATAATAGAAAAAGGAAAAAGGCGGAGGGTGACACACGGAATTGACATATGTATTTTATCTTGGGCTAGCACAAATGTATACGATGAAAATCATAAAGTGTGGGGGACCTGCGTGTCGCTCCTTGTTTTCAAATGTGCTTGTCTTGTGAATGTGTCAATAAAAACTTTATGAAAAAAAAAAAAAAAATCACTGCCGATGTGCGAGCTTGCACGTTACGTGTGCTGCTTCTATTTGCGAGCGTAAAATTACTGCCGATTTGCGCGATTGCGAGTTAAGGGTCTTTATAGACCCCCATAAGTGATGGGATTAAATAGGGCTAGATGGGGTTAAATAGGCCCATTAGGGTTATGGGGTTCAAATAGGTTTAAATAGGCGCAGTTAGGGTTAGATTGGCCCAGTAAGGGTTATTAGGTCCAGATAGGGTTAGATAGGCCCAGTTAGGGTTAGATAGGGTTTAGTATGGGTTAATGGGGTATACTGTGCTAAAGTCTCTCCACTATCTGTGGGCCTCAGTCTCTTCTCTCACTCTCTCTGGATCTGGAACTACAATCAAACACACTGTCTGAACCTGTGCTAAAGTCTCTCCACTATCTGTGGGCCTCAGTCTCCTCTCTCACTCTCTCTGGATCTGGAACTACAATCAAACACACTGTCTGAACCTGTGCTAAAGTTTCTCCACTATCTGTGGGCCTCAGTCTCTTCTCTCACTCTCTCTGGATCTGGAACTACAATCAAACACACTGTCTGAACCTGTGCTAAAGTCTCTCCACTATCTGTGGGCCTCAGTCTCTTCTCTCACTCTCTCTGGATCTGGAACTACAATCAAACACACTGTCTGAACCTGTGCTAAAGTCTCTCCACTATCTGTGGGCCTCAGTCTCTTCTTTCACTCTCTCTGGATCTGGAACTACAATCAAACACACTGTCTGAACCTGTGCTAAAGTCTCTCCACTATCTTTGGGCCTCAGTCTCTTCTCTCACTCTCTCTGGATCTGGAACTACAATCAAACACACTGTCTGAACCTGTGCTAAAGTCTCTCCACTATCTGTGGGCCTCAGTCTCTTCTCTCACTCTCTCTGGATCTGGAACTACAATCAAACACACTGTCTGAACCTGTGCTAAAGTCTCTCCACTATCTGTGGGCCTCAGTCTCTTCTCTCACTCTCTCTGGATCTGGAACTACAATCAAACACACTGTCTGAACCTGTGCTAAAGTCTCTCCACTATCTGTGGGCCTCAGTCTCTTCTCTCACTCTCTCTGGATCTGGAACTACAATCAAACACACTGTCTGAACCTGTGCTAAAGTCTCTCCACTATCTGTGGGCCTCAGTCTCTTCTCTCACTCTCTCTGGATCTGGAACTACAATCAAACACACTGTCTGAACCTGTGCTAAAGTCTCTCCACTATCTGTGGGTCTCAGTCTCTTCTCTCACTCTCTCTGGATCTGGAACTACAATCAAACACACTGTCTGAACCTGTGCTAAAGTCTCTCCACTATCTGTGGGCCTCAGTCTCTTCTCTCACTCTCTCTGGATCTGGAACTACAATCAAACACACTGTCTGAACCTGTGCTAAAGTCTCTCCACTATCTGTGGGCCTCAGTCTCTTCTCTCACTCTCTCTGGATCTGGAACTACAATCAAACACACTGTCTGAACCTGTGCTAAAGTCTCTCCACTATCTGTGGGCCTCAGTCTCTTCTCTCACTCTCTCTGGATCTGGAACTACAATCAAACACACTGTCTGAACCTGTGCTAAAGTCTCTCCACTATCTGTGGGCCTCAGTCTCTTCTCTCACTCTCTCTGGATCTGGAACTACAATCAAACACACTGTCTGAACCTGTGCTAAAGTCTCTCCACTATCTGTGTGCCTCAGTCTCTTCTCTCACTCTCTCTGAATCTGGAACTACAATCAAACACACTGTCTGAACCTGTGCTAAAGGTATCTAAAGACACTTTGGAGCCATTTCAACTTGTACTATATGTAATATTATCAATATTTGTATGAATGTTTCTGTGATATAATATTTGATGAGATAGAAACTTTTACTAAGCAAATCCATACTTTTGCATTTGTCTGAAACCCCGCTTACCTTGCCTGCTCCCCCACCCCCAAAGCCTGGTTTTATTGCTTCTTATCTCTGAAATAACATTTGTCCATCCTTCTCACATTCTGTTGCAGTCTCTCCACTATCTGTGGGCCTCAGTCTCTTCTCTCACTCTCTCTGGATCTGGAACTACAATCAAACACACTGTCTGAACCTGTGCTAAAGTCTCTCCACTATCTGTGGGCCTCAGTCTCTTCTCTCACTCTCTCTGGATCTGGAACTACAATCAAACACACTGTCTGAACCTGTGCTAAAGTCTCTACACTATCTGTGGGCCTCAGTCTCTTCTCTCACTCTCTCTGGATCTGGAACTACAATCAAACACACTGTCTGAACCTGTGCTAAAGTCTCTCCACTATCTGTGGGCCTCAGTCTCTTCTCTCACTCTCTCTGGATCTGGAACTACAATCAAACACACTGTCTGAACCTGTGCTAAAGTCTCTCCACTATCTGTGGGCCTCAGTCTCTTCTCTCACTCTCTCTGGATCTGGAACTACAATTAAACACACTGTCTGAACCTGTGCTAAAGTCTCTCCACTATCTGTGGGCCTCAGTCTCTTCTCTCACTCTCTCTGGATCTGGAACTACAATCAAACACACTGTCTGAACCTGTGCTAAAGTCTCTCCACTATCTGTGGGCCTCAGTCTCTTCTCTCACTCTCTCTGGATCTGGAACTACAATCAAACATACTGTCTGAACCTGTGCTAAAGTCTCTCCACTATCTGTGGGCCTCAGTCTCTTCTCTCACTCTCTCTGGATCTGGAACTACAATCAAACACACTGTCTGAACCTGTGCTAAAGGTATCTAAAGACACTTTGGAGCCATTTCAACTTGTACTATATGTAATTTTATCAATATTTGTATGAATGTTTCTGTGATATAATATTTGATGAGATATAAACTTTTACTAAGCAAATCCATACTTTTGCATTTGTCTGAAACCCCCCTTACCTTGCCTGCTCCCCCACCCCCAAAGCCTGGTTTTATTGCTTCTTATCTCTGAAATAACATTTGTCCATCCTTCTCACATTCTGTTGCAGTCTCTCCACTATCTGTGGGCCTCAGTCTCTTCTCTCACTCTCTCTGGATCTGGAACTACAATCAAACACACTGTCTGAACCTGTGCTAAAGTCTCTTCACTATCTGTGGGCCTCAGTCTCTTCTCTCACTCTCTCTGGATCTGGAACTACAAGCAAACACACTGTCTGAACCTGTGCTAAAGTCTCTCCACTATCTGTGGGCCTCAGTCTCTTCTCTCACTCTCTCTGGATCTGGAACTACAATCAAACACACTGTCTGAACCTGTGCTAAAGTCTCTCCACTATATGTAGGCCTCAGTCTCTTCTCTCACTCTCTCTGTATCTGGAACTACAATCAAACACACTGTCTGAACCTGTGCTAAAGGTATCTAAAGACACTTTGGAGCCATTTCAACTTGTACTATATGTAATATTATCAATATTTGTATGAATGTTTCTGTGATATAATATTTGATGAGATAGAAACTTTTACTAAGCAAATCCATACTTTTGCATTTGTCTGAAACCCCCCTTACCTTGCCTGCTCCCCCACCCCCAAAGCCTGGTTTTATTGCTTCTTATCTCTGAAATAACATTTGTCCATCCTTCTCACATTCTGTTGCAGTCTCTCCACTATCTGTGGGCCTCAGTCTCTTCTCTCACTCTCTCTGGATCTGGAACTACAATCAAACACACTGTCTGAACCTGTGCTAAAGTCTCTCCACTATCTGTGGGCCTCAGTCTCTTCTCTCACTCTCTCTGGATCTGGAACTACAATCAAACACACTGTCTGAACCTGTGCTAAAGGTATCTAAAGACACTTTGGAGCCATTTCAACTTGTACTGTATGTAATATTAGCAATATTTGTATGAATGTTTCTGTGATATAATATTTGATGAGATAGAAACTTTTACTAAGCAAATCCATACTTTTGCATTTGTCTGAAACCCCCCTTACCTTGCCTGCTCCCCCACCCCCAAAGCCTGGTTTTATTGCTTCTTATCTCTGAAATAACATTTGTCCATCCTTCTCACATTCTGTTGCAGTCTCTCCACTATCTGTGGGCCTCAGTCTCTTCTCTCACTCTCTCTGGATCTGGAACTACAATCAAACACACTGTCTGAACCTGTGCTAAAGTCTCTCCACTATCTGTGGGCCTCAGTCTCTTCTCTCACTCTCTCTGGATCTGGAACTACAATCAAACACACTGTCTGAACCTGTGCTAAAGTCTCTCCACTATCTGTGGGCCTCAGTCTCTTCTCTCACTCTCTCTGGATCTGGAACTACAATCAAACACACTGTCTGAACCTGTGCTAAAGTCTCTCCACTATCTGTGGGCCTCAGTCTCTTCTCTCACTCTCTCTGGATCTGGAACTACAATCAAACACACTGTCTGAACCTGTGCTAAAGTCTCTCCACTATATGTGGGCCTCAGTCTCTTCTCTCACTCTCTCTGGATCTGGAACTACAATCAAACACACTGTCTGAACCTGTGCTAAAGTCTCTCCACTATCTGTGGGCCTCAGTCTCTCCTCTCACTCTCTCTGGATCTGGAACTACAATCAAACACACTGTCTGAACCTGTGCTAAAGTCTCTCCACTATCTGTGGGCCTCAGTCTCTTCTCTCACTCTCTCTGGATCTGGAACTACAATCAAACACACTGTCTGAACCTGTGCTAAAGGTATCTAAAGACACTTTGGAGCCATTTCAACTTGTACTATATGTAATATTATCAATATTTGTATGAATGTTTCTGTGATATAATATTTGATGAGATAGAAACTTTTACTAAGCAAATCCATACTTTTGCATTTGTCTGAAACCCCCCTTACCTTGCCTGCTCCCCCACCCCCAAAGCCTGGTTTTATTGCTTCTTATCTCTGAAATAACATTTGTCCATCCTTCTCACATTCTGTTGCAGTCTCTCCACTATCTGTGGGCCTCAGTCTCTTCTCTCACTCTCTCTGGATCTGGAACTACAATCAAACACACTGTCTGAACCTGTGCTAAAGTCTCTCCACTATCTGTGGGCCTCAGTCTCTTCTCTCACTCTCTCTGGATCTGGAACTACAATCAAACACACTGTCTGAACCTGTGCTAAAGTCTCTCCACTATCTGTGGGCCTCAGTCTCTTCTCTCACTCTCTCTGGATCTGGAACTACAATCAAACACACTGTCTGAACCTGTGCTAAAGTCTCTCCACTATCTGTAGGCCTCAGTCTCTTCTCTCACTCTCTCTGGATCTGGAACTACAATCAAACACACTGTCTGAACCTGTGCTAAATGTATCTAAAGACACTTTGGAGCCATTTCAACTTGTACTATATGTAATATTATCAATATTTGTATGAATGTTTCTGTGATATAATATTTGATGAGATAGAAACTTTTACAAAGCAAATCCATACTTTTGCATTTGTCTGAAACCCCCCTTACCTTGCATGCCCCCCCACCCCCAAAGCCTGGTTTTATTGCTTCTTATCTCTGAAATAACATTTGTCCATCCTTCTCACATTCTGTTGCAGTCTCTCCACTATCTGTGGGCCTCAGTCTCTTCTCTCACTCTCTCTGGATCTGGAACTACAATCAAACACACTGTCTGAACCTGTGCTAAAGTCTCTCCACTATCTGTGGGCCTCAGTCTCTTCTCTCACTCTCTCTGGATCTGGAACTACAATCAAACACACTGTCTGAACCTGTGCTAAAGTCTCTCCACTATCTGTGGGCCTCAGTTTTTTTCTCTCACTCTCTCTGGATCTGGAACTACAATCAAACACACTGTCTGAACCTGTGCTAAAGGTATCTAAAGACACTTTGGAGCCATTTCAACTTGTACTATATGTAATATTATCAATATTTGTATGAATGTTTCTGTGATATAATATTTGATGAGATAGAAACTTTTACTAAGCAAAACCATACTTTTGCATTTGTCTGAAACCCCCCTTACCTTGCCTGCTCCCCCACCCCCAAAGCCTGGTTTTATTGCTTCTTATCTCTGAAATAACATTTGTCCATCCTTCTCACATTCTGTTGCAGTCTCTCCACTATCTGTGGGCCTCAGTCTCTTCTCTCACTCTCTCTGGATCTGGAACTACAATCAAACACACTGTCTGAACCTGTGCTAAAGTCTCTCCACTATCTGTGGGCCTCAGTCTCTTCTCTCACTCTCTCTGGATCTGGAACTACAATCAAACACACTGTCTGAACCTGTGCTAAAGTCTCTCCACTATCTGTGGGCCTCAGTCTCTTCTCTCACTCTCTCTGGATCTGGAACTACAATCAAACACACTGTCTGAACCTGTGCTAAAGTCTCTCCACTATCTGTAGGCCTCAGTCTCTTCTCTCACTCTCTCTGGATCTGGAACTACAATCAAACACACTGTCTGAACCTGTGCTAAAGGTATCTAAAGACACTTTGGAGCCATTTCAACTTGTACTATATGTAATATTATCAATATTTGTATGAATGTTTCTGTGATATAATATTTGATGAGATAGAAACTTTTACTAAGCAAATCCATACTTTTGCATTTGTCTGAAACCCCCCTTACCTTGCCTGCTCCCCCACCCCCAAAGCCTGGTTTTATTGCTTCTTATCTCTGAAATAAGATTTGTCCATCCTTCTCACATTCTGTTGCAGTCTCTCCACTATCTGTGGGCCTCAGTCTCTTCTCTCACTCTCTCTGGATCTGGAACTACAATCAAACACACTGTCTGAACCTGTGCTAAAGTCTCTCCACTATCTGTGGGCCTCAGTCTCTTCTCTCACTCTCTCTGGATCTGGAACTACAATCAAACACACTGTCTGAACCTGTGCTAAAGTCTCTCCACTATCTGTGGGCCTCAGTCTCTTCTCTCACTCTCTCTGGATCTGGAACTACAATCAAACACACTGTCTGAACCTGTGCTAAAGTCTCTCCACTATCTGTGGGCCTCAGTCTCTTCTCTCACTCTCTCTGGATCTGGAACTACAATCAAACACACTGTCTGAACCTGTGCTAAAGTCTCTCCACTATCTGTGGGCCTCAGTCTCTTCTCTCACTCTCTCTGAATCTGGAACTACAATCAAACACACTGTCTGAACCTGTGCTAAAGTCTCTCCACTATCTGTGGGCCTCAGTCTCTTCTCTCACTCTCTCTGGATCTGGAACTACAATCAAACACACTGTCTGAACCTGTGCTAAAGTCTCTCCACTATCTGTGGGCCTCAGTCTCTTCTCTCACTCTCTCTGGATCTGGAACTACAATCAAACACACTGTCTGAACCTGTGCTAAAGTCTCTCCACTATCTGTGGGCCTCAGTCTCTTCTCTCACTCTCTCTGGATCTGGAACTACAATCAAACACACTGTCTGAACCTGTGCTAAAGTCTCTCCACTATCTGTGGGCCTCAGTCTCTTCTCTCACTCTCTCTGGATCTGGAACTACAATCAAACACACTGTCTGAACCTGTGCTAAAGTCTCTCCACTATCTCTGGGCCTCAGTCTCTTCTCTCACTGTCTCTGGATCTGGAACTACAATCAAACACACTGTCTGAACCTGTGCTAAAGGTATATAAAGACACTTTGGAGCCATTTCAACTTGTACTATATGTAATATTATCAATATTTGTATGAATGTTTCTGTGATATAATATTTGATGAGATAGAAACTTTTACTAAGCAAATCCATACTTTTGCATTTGTCTGAAACCCCCCTTACCTTGCCTGCTCCCCCACCCCCAAAGCCTGGTTTTATTGCTTCTTATCTCTGAAATAACATTTGTCCATCCTTCTCACATTCTGTTGCAGTCTCTCCACTATCTGTGGGCCTCAGTCTCTTCTCTCACTCTCTCTGGATCTGGAACTACAATCAAACACACTGTCTGAACCTGTGCTAAAGGTATCTAAAGACACTTTGGAGCCATTTCAACTTGTACTATATGTAATATTATCAATATTTGTATGAATGTTTCTGTGATATAATATTTGATGAGATAGAAACTTTTACTAAGCAAATCCATACTTTTGCATTTGTCTGAAACCCCCCTTACCTTACCTGCTCCCCCACCCCCAAAGCCTGGTTTTATTGCTTCTTATCTCTGAAATAACATTTGTCCATCCTTCTCACATTCTGTTGCAGTCTCTCCACTATCTGTGGGCCTCAGTCTCTTCTCTCACTCTCTCTGGATCTGGAACTACAATCAAACACACTGTCTGAACCTGTGCTAAAGTCTCTCCACTATCTGTGGGCCTCAGTCTCTTCTCTCACTCTCTCTGGATCTGGAACTACAATCAAACACACTGTCTGAACCTGTGCTAAAGTCTCTCCACTATCTGTGGGCCTCAGTCTCTTCTCTCACTCTCTCTGGATCTGGAACTACAATCAAACACACTGTCTGAACCTGTGCTAAAGGTATCTAAAGACACTTTGGAGCCATTTCAACTTGTACTATATGTAATATTATCAATATTTGTATGAATGTTTCTGTGATATAATATTTGATGAGATAGAAACTTTTACTAAGCAAAACCATACTTTTGCATTTGTCTGAAACCCCCCTTACCTTGCCTGCTCCCCCACCCCCAAAGCCTGGTTTTATTGCTTCTTATCTCTGAAATAACATTTGTCCATCCTTCTCACATTCTGTTGCAGTCTCTCCACTATCTGTGGGCCTCAGTCTCTTCTCTCACTCTCTCTGGATCTGGAACTACAATCAAACACACTGTCTGAACCTGTGCTAAAGTCTCTCCACTATCTGTGGGCCTCAGTCTCTTCTCTCACTCTCTCTGGATCTGGAACTACAATCAAACACACTGTCTGAACCTGTGCTAAAGTCTCTCCACTATCTGTGGGCCTCAGTCTCTTCTCTCACTCTCTCTGGATCTGGAACTACAATCAAACACACTGTCTGAACCTGTGCTAAAGTCTCTCCACTATCTGTAGGCCTCAGTCTCTTCTCTCACTCTCTCTGGATCTGGAACTACAATCAAACACACTGTCTGAACCTGTGCTAAAGGTATCTAAAGACACTTTGGAGCCATTTCAACTTGTACTATATGTAATATTATCAATATTTGTATGAATGTTTCTGTGATATAATATTTGATGAGATAGAAACTTTTACTAAGCAAATCCATACTTTTGCATTTGTCTGAAACCCCCCTTACCTTGCCTGCTCCCCCACCCCCAAAGCCTGGTTTTATTGCTTCTTATCTCTGAAATAAGATTTGTCCATCCTTCTCACATTCTGTTGCAGTCTCTCCACTATCTGTGGGCCTCAGTCTCTTCTCTCACTCTCTCTGGATCTGGAACTACAATCAAACACACTGTCTGAACCTGTGCTAAAGTCTCTCCACTATCTGTGGGCCTCAGTCTCTTCTCTCACTCTCTCTGGATCTGGAACTACAATCAAACACACTGTCTGAACCTGTGCTAAAGTCTCTCCACTATCTGTGGGCCTCAGTCTCTTCTCTCACTCTCTCTGGATCTGGAACTACAATCAAACACACTGTCTGAACCTGTGCTAAAGTCTCTCCACTATCTGTGGGCCTCAGTCTCTTCTCTCACTCTCTCTGGATCTGGAACTACAATCAAACACACTGTCTGAACCTGTGCTAAAGTCTCTCCACTATCTGTGGGCCTCAGTCTCTTCTCTCACTCTCTCTGAATCTGGAACTACAATCAAACACACTGTCTGAACCTGTGCTAAAGTCTCTCCACTATCTGTGGGCCTCAGTCTCTTCTCTCACTCTCTCTGGATCTGGAACTACAATCAAACACACTGTCTGAACCTGTGCTAAAGTCTCTCCACTATCTGTGGGCCTCAGTCTCTTCTCTCACTCTCTCTGGATCTGGAACTACAATCAAACACACTGTCTGAACCTGTGCTAAAGTCTCTCCACTATCTGTGGGCCTCAGTCTCTTCTCTCACTCTCTCTGGATCTGGAACTACAATCAAACACACTGTCTGAACCTGTGCTAAAGTCTCTCCACTATCTGTGGGCCTCAGTCTCTTCTCTCACTCTCTCTGGATCTGGAACTACAATCAAACACACTGTCTGAACCTGTGCTAAAGTCTCTCCACTATCTCTGGGCCTCAGTCTCTTCTCTCACTGTCTCTGGATCTGGAACTACAATCAAACACACTGTCTGAACCTGTGCTAAAGGTATATAAAGACACTTTGGAGCCATTTCAACTTGTACTATATGTAATATTATCAATATTTGTATGAATGTTTCTGTGATATAATATTTGATGAGATAGAAACTTTTACTAAGCAAATCCATACTTTTGCATTTGTCTGAAACCCCCCTTACCTTGCCTGCTCCCCCACCCCCAAAGCCTGGTTTTATGGCTTCTTATCTCTGAAATAACATTTGTCCATCCTTCTCACATTCTGTTGCAGTCTCTCCACTATCTGTGGGCCTCAGTCTCTTCTCTCACTCTCTCTGGATCTGGAACTACAATCAAACACACTGTCTGAACCTGTGCTAAAGGTATCTAAAGACACTTTGGAGCCATTTCAACTTGTACTATATGTAATATTATCAATATTTGTATGAATGTTTCTGTGATATAATATTTGATGAGATAGAAACTTTTACTAAGCAAATCCATACTTTTGCATTTGTCTGAAACCCCCCTTACCTTACCTGCTCCCCCACCCCCAAAGCCTGGTTTTATTGCTTCTTATCTCTGAAATAACATTTGTCCATCCTTCTCACATTCTGTTGCAGTCTCTCCACTATCTGTGGGCCTCAGTCTCTTCTCTCACTCTCTCTGGATCTGGAACTACAATCAAACACACTGTCTGAACCTGTGCTAAAGTCTCTCCACTATCTGTGGGCCTCAGTCTCTTCTCTCACTCTCTCTGGATCTGGAACTACAATCAAACACACTGTCTGAACCTGTGCTAAAGTCTCTCCACTATCTGTGGGCCTCAGTCTCTTCTCTCACTCTCTCTGGATCTGGAACTACAATCAAACACACTGTCTGAACCTGTGCTAAAGTCTCTCCACTATCTGTGGGCCTCAGTCTCTTCTCTCACTCTCTCTGGATCTGGAACTACAATCAAACACACTGTCTGAACCTGTGCTAAAGTCTCTCCACTATCTGTGGGCCTCAGTCTCTTCTCTCACTCTCTCTGGATCTGGAACTACAATCAAACACACTGTCTGAACCTGTGCTAAAGTCTCTCCACTATCTGTGGGCCTCAGTCTCTTCTCTCACTCTCTCTGGATCTGGAACTACAATCAAACACACTGTCTGAACCTGTGCTAAAGTCTCTCCACTATCTGTGGGCCTCAGTCTCTTCTCTCACTCTCTCTGGATCTGGAACTACAATCAAACACACTGTCTGAACCTGTGCTAAAGTCTCTCCACTATCTCTGGGCCTCAGTCTCTTCTCTCACTCTCTCTGGATCTGGAACTACCATCAAACACACTGTCTGAACCTGTGCTAAAGGTATATAAAGACACTTTGGAGCCATTTCAACTTGTACTATATGTAATATTATCAATATTTGTATGAATGTTTCTGTGATATAATATTTGATGAGATATAAACTTTTACTAAGCAAATCCATACTTTTGCATTTGTCTGAAACCCCCCTTACCTTGCCTGCTCCCCCACCCCCAAAGCCTGGTTTTATTGCTTCTTATCTCTGAAATAACATTTGTCCATCCTTCTCACATTCTGTTGCAGTCTCTCCACTATCTGTGGGCCTCAGTCTCTTCTCTCACTCTCTGTGGATCTGGAACTACAGTCAAACACACTGTCTGAACCTGTGCTAAAGGTATCTAAAGACACTTTGGAGCCATTTCAACTTGTACTATATGTAATATTATCAATATTTGTATGAATGTTTCTGTGATATAATATTTGATGAGATAGAAACTTTTACTAAGCAAATCCATACTTTTGCATTTGTCTGAAACCCCCCTTACCTTACCTGCTCCCCCACCCCCAAAGCCTGGTTTTATTGCTTCTTATCTCTGAAATAACATTTGTCCATCCTTCTCACATTCTGTTGCAGTCTCTCCACTATCTGTGGGCCTCAGTCTCTTCTCTCACTCTCTCTGGATCTGGAACTACAATCAAACACACTGTCTGAACCTGTGCTAAAGTCTCTCCACTATCTGTGGGCCTCAGTCTCTTCTCTCACTCTCTCTGGATCTGGAACTACAATCAAACACACTGTCTGAACCTGTGCTAAAGTCTCTCCACTATCTGTGGGCCTCAGTCTCTTCTCTCACTCTCTCTGGATCTGGAACTACAATCAAACACACTGTCTGAACCTGTGCAAAAGTCTCTCCACTATCTGTGGGCCTCAGTCTCTTCTCTCACTCTCTCTGGATCTGGAACTACAATCAAACACACTGTCTGAACCTGTGCTAAAGTCTCTCCACTATCTGTGGGCCTCAGTCTCTTCTCTCACTCTCTCTGGATCTGGAACTACAATCAAACACACTGTCTGAACCTGTGCTAAAGTCTCTCCACTATCTGTGGGCCTCAGTCTCTTCTCTCACTCTCTCTGGATCTGGAACTACAATCAAACACACTGTCTGAACCTGTTCTAAAGTCTCTCCACTATCTGTGGGCCTCAGTCTCTTCTCTCACTCTCTCTGGATCTGGAACTACAATCAAACACACTGTCTGAACCTGTGCTAAAGGTATCTAAAGACACTTTGGAGCCATTTCAACTTGTACTATATGTAATATTATCAATATTTGTATGAATGTTTCTGTGATATAATATTTGATGAGATAGAAACTTTTACTAAGCAAATCCATACTTTTGCATTTGTCTGAAACCCCCCTTACCTTGCCTGCTCCCCCACCCCCAAAGCCTGGTTTTATTGCTTCTTATCTCTGAAATAACATTTGTCCATCCTTCTCACATTCTGTTGCAGTCTCTCCACTATCTGTGGGCCTCAGTCTCTTCTCTCACTCTCTCTGGATCTGGAACTACAATCAAACACACTGTCTGAACCTGTGCTAAAGTCTCTCCACTTTCTGTGGGCCTCAGTCTCTTCTCTCACTCTCTCTGGATCTGGAACTACAATCAAACACACTGTCTGAACCTGTGCTAAAGTCTCTCCACTATCTGTGGGCCTCAGTCTCTTCTCTCACTCTCTCTGGATCTGGAACTACAATCAAACACACTGTCTGAACCTGTGCTAAAGTCTCTCCACTATCTGTGGGCCTCAGTCTCTTCTCTCACTCTCTCTGGATCTGGAACTACAATCAAACACACTGTCTGAACCTGTGCTAAAGTCTCTCCACTATCTGTGGGCCTCAGTCTCTTCTCTCACTCTCTCTGGATCTGGAACTACAATCAAACACACTGTCTGAACCTGTGCTAAAGGTATATAAAGACACTTTGGAGCCATTTCAACTTGTACTATATGTAATATTATCAATATTTGTATGAATGTTTCTGTGATATAATATTTGATGAGATATAAACTTTTACTAAGCAAATCCATACTTTTGCATTTGTCTGAAACCCCCCTTACCTTGCCTGCTCCCCCACCCCCAAAGCCTGGTTTTATTGCTTCTTATCTCTGAAATAACATTTGTCCATCCTTCTCACATTCTGTTGCAGTCTCTCCACTATCTGTGGGCCTCAGTCTCTTCTCTCACTCTCTCTGGATCTGGAACTACAATCAAACACACTGTCTGAACCTGTGCTAAAGGTATCTAAAGACACTTTGGAGCCATTTCAACTTGTACTATATGTAATATTATCAATATTTGTATGAATGTTTCTGTGATATAATATTTGATGAGATAGAAACTTTTACTAAGCAAATCCATACTTTTGCATTTGTCTGAAACCCCCCTTACCTTGCCTGCTCCCCCACCCCCAAAGCCTGGTTTTATTGCTTCTTATCTCTGAAATAACATTTGTCCATCCTTCTCACATTCTGTTGCAGTCTCTCCACTATATGTGGGCCTCAGTCTCTTCTCTCAGTCTCTCTGGATCTGGAACTACAATCAAACACACTGTCTGAACCTGTGCTAAAGTCTCTCCACTATATGTAGGCCTCAGTCTCTTCTCTCAGTCTCTCTGGATCTGGAACTACAATCAAACACACTGTCTGAACCTGTGCTAAAGTCTCTCCACTATCTGTGGGCCTCAGTCTCTTCTCTCACTCTCTCTGGATCTGGAACTACAATCAAACACACTGTCTGAACCTGTGCTAAAGTCTCTCCACTATCTGTGGCCCTCAGTCTCTTCTCTCACTCTCTCTGGATCTGGAACTACAATCAAACACACTGTCTGAACCTGTGCTAAAGTCTCTCCACTATCTGTGGGCCTCAGTCTCTTCTCTCACTCTCTCTGGATCTGGAACTACAATCAAACACACTGTCTGAACCTGTGCTAAAGTCTCTCCACTATCTGTGGCCCTCAGTCTCTTCTCTCACTCTCTCTGGATCTGGAACTACAATCAAACACACTGTCTGAACCTGTGCTAAAGTCTCTCCACTATCTGTGGCCCTCGGTCTCTTCTCTCACTCTCTCTGGATCTGGAACTACAATCAAACACACTGTCTGAACCTGTGCTAAAGTCTCTCCACTATCTGTGGGCCTCAGTCTCTTCTCTCACTCTCTCTGGATCTGGAACTACAATCAAACACACTGTCTGAACCTGTGCTAAAGTCTCTCCACTATCTGTGGGCCTCAGTCTCTTCTCTCACTCTCTCTGGATCTGGAACTACAATCAAACACACTGTCTGAACCTGTGCTAAAGTCTCTCCACTATCTGTGGGCCTCAGTCTCTTCTCTCACTCTCTCTGGATCTGGAACTACAATCAAACACACTGTCTGAACCTGTGCTAAAGTCTCTCCACTATCTGTGGGCCTCAGTCTCTTCTCTCACTCTCTCTGGATCTGGAACTACAATCAAACACACTGTCTGAACCTGTGCTAAAGTCTCTCCACTATCTGTGGGCCTCAGTCTCTTCTCTCGCTCTCTCTGGATCTGGAACTACAATCAAACACACTGTCTGAACCTGTGCTAAAGTCTCTCCACTATCTGTGGGCCTCAGTCTCTTCTCTCACTCTCTCTGGATCTGGAACTACAATCAAACACACTGTCTGAACCTGTGCTAAAGTCTCTCCACTATCTGTGGGCCTCAGTCTCTTCTCTCACTCTCTCTGGATCTGGAACTACAATCAAACACACTGTCTGAACCTGTGCTAAAGTCTCTCCACTATCTGTGGGCCTCAGTCTCTTCTCTCACTCTCTCTGGATCTGGAACTACAATCAAACACACTGTCTGAACCTGTGCTAAAGTCTCTCCACTATCTGTGGGCCTCAGTCTCTTCTCTCACTCTCTCTGGATCTGGAACTACAATCAAACACACTGTCTGAACCTGTGCTAAAGTCTCTCCACTATCTGTGGGCCTCAGTCTCTTCTCTCACTCTCTCTGGATCTGGAACTACCATCAAACACACTGTCTGAACCTGTGCTAAAGTCTCTCCACTATCTGTGGGCCTCAGTCTCTTCTCTCACTCTCTCTGGATCTGGAACTACAATCAAACACATTGTCTGAACCTGTGCTAAAGTCTCTCCACTATCTGTGGGCCTCAGTCTCTTCTCTCACTCTCTCTGGATCTGGAACTACAATCAAACACACTGTCTGAACCTGTGCTAAAGGTATCTAAAGACACTTTGGAGCCATTTCAACTTGTACTATATGTAATATTATCAATATTTGTATGAATGTTTCTGTGATATAATATTTGATGAGATATAAACTTTTACTAAGCAAATCCATACTTTTGCATTTGTCTGAAACCCCCCTTACCTTGCCTGCTCCCCCACCCCCAAAGCCTGGTTTTATTGCTTCTTATCTCTGAAATAACATTTGTCCATTCTTCTCACATTCTGTTGCAGTCTCTCCACTATATGTGGGCCTCAGTCTCTTCTCTCAGTCTCTCTGGATCTGGAACTACAATCAAACACACTGTCTGAACCTGTGCTAAAGTCTCTCCACTATCTGTGGGCCTCAATCTCTTCTCTCACTCTCTCTGGATCTGGAACTACAATCAAACACACTGTCTGAACCTGTGCTAAAGTCTCTCCACTATCTGTGGGCCTCAGTCTCTTCTCTCACTCTCTCTGGATCTGGAACTACAATCAAACACACTGTCTGAACCTGTGCTAAAGTCTCTCCACTATCTGTGGGCCTCAGTCTCTTCTCTCACTCTCTCTGGATCTGGAACTACAATCAAACACACTGTCTGAACCTGTGCTAAAGGTATCTAAAGACACTTTGGAGCCATTTCAACTTGTACTATATGTAATATTATCAATATTTGTATGAATGTTTCTGTGATATAATATTTGATGAGATAGAAACTTTTACTAAGCAAATCCATACTTTTGCATTTGTCTGAAACCCCCCTTACCTTGCCTGCTCCCCCACCCCCAAAGCCTGGTTTTATTGCTTCTTATCTCTGAAATAACATTTGTCCATCCTTCTCACATTCTGTTGCAGTCTCTCCACTATATGTGGGCCTCAGTCTCTTCTCTCACTCTCTCTGGATCTGGAACTACAATCAAACACACTGTCTGAACCTGTGCTAAAGTCTCTCCACTATCTGTGGGCCTCAGTCTCTTCTCTCACTCTCTCTGGATCTGGAACTACAATCAAACACACTGTCTGAACCTGTGCTAAAGTCTCTCCACTATCTGTGGGCCTCAGTCTCTTCTCTCGCTCTCTCTGGATCTGGAACTACAATCAAACACACTGTCTGAACCTGTGCTAAAGTCTCTCCACTATCTGTGGGCCTCAGTCTCTTCTCTCACTCTCTCTGGATCTGGAACTACAATCAAACACACTGTCTGAACCTGTGCTAAAGTCTCTCCACTATCTGTGGGCCTCAGTCTCTTCTCTCACTCTCTCTGGATCTGGAACTACAATCAAACACACTGTCTGAACCTGTGCTAAAGTCTCTCCACTATCTGTGGGCCTCAGTCTCTTCTCTCACTCTCTCTGGATCTGGAACTACAATCAAACACACTGTCTGAACCTGTGCTAAAGTCTCTCCACTATCTGTGGGCCTCAGTCTCTTCTCTCACTCTCTCTGGATCTGGAACTACAATCAAACACACTGTCTGAACCTGTGCTAAAGTCTCTCCACTATCTGTGGGCCTCAGTCTCTTCTCTCACTCTCTCTGGATCTGGAACTACCATCAAACACACTGTCTGAACCTGTGCTAAAGTCTCTCCACTATCTGTGGGCCTCAGTCTCTTCTCTCACTCTCTCTGGATCTGGAACTACAATCAAACACATTGTCTGAACCTGTGCTAAAGTCTCTCCACTATCTGTGGGCCTCAGTCTCTTCTCTCACTCTCTCTGGATCTGGAACTACAATCAAACACACTGTCTGAACCTGTGCTAAAGTCTCTCCACTATCTGTGGGCCTCAGTCTCTTCTCTCACTCTCTCTGGATCTGGAACTACAATCAAACACACTGTCTGAACCTGTGCTAAAGTCTCTCCACTATCTGTGGGCCTCAGTCTCTTCTCTCACTCTCTCTGGATCTGGAACTACAATCAAACACACTGTCTGAACCTGTGCTAAAGGTATCTAAAGACACTTTGGAGCCATTTCAACTTGTACTATATGTAATATTATCAATATTTGTATGAATGTTTCTGTGATATAATATTTGATGAGATAGAAACTTTTACTAAGCAAATCCATACTTTTGCATTTGTCTGAAACCCCCCTTACCTTGCCTGCTCCCCCACCCCCAAAGCCTGGTTTTATTGCTTCTTATCTCTGAAATAACATTTGTCCATCCTTCTCACATTCTGTTGCAGTCTCTCCACTATATGTGGGCCTCAGTCTCTTCTCTCACTCTCTCTGGATCTGGAACTACAATCAAACACACTGTCTGAACCTGTGCTAAAGGTATCTAAAGACACTTTGGAGCCATTTCAACTTGTACTATATGTAATATTATCAATATTTGTATGAATGTTTCTGTGATATAATATTTGATGAGATAGAAACTTTTACTAAGCAAATCCATACTTTTGCATTTGTCTGAAACCCCCCTTACCTTGCCTGCTCCCCCACCCCCAAAGCCTGGTTTTATTGCTTCTTATCTCTGAAATAACATTTTTCCATCCTTCTCACATTCTGTTGCAGTCTCTCCACTATATGTGGGCCTCAGTCTCTTCTCTCAGTCTCTCTGGATCTGGAACTACAATCAAACACACTGTCTGAACCTGTGCTAAAGTCTCTCCACTATCTGTGGGCCTCAGTCTCTTCTCTCACTCTCTCTGGATCTGGAACTACAATCAAACACACTTTCTGAACCTGTGCTAAAGTCTCTCCACTATCTGTGGGCCTCAGTCTCTTCTCTCACTCTCTCTGGATCTGGAACTACAATCAAACACACTGTCTGAACCTGTGCTAAAGTCTCTCCACTATCTGTGGGCCTCAGTCTCTTCTCTCACTCTCTCTGGATCTGGAACTACAATCAAACACACTGTCTGAACCTGTGCTAATGTCTCCCCACTATCTGTGGGCCTCAGTCTCTTCTCTCACTCTCTCTGGATCTGGAACTACAATCAAACACACTGTCTGAACCTGTGCTAAAGTCTCTTCACTATCTGTGGGCCTCAGTCTCTTCTCTCACTCTCTCTGGATCTGGAACTACAATCAAACACACTGTCTGAACCTGTGCTAAAGTCTCTCCACTATCTGTGGGCCTCAGTCTCTTCTCTCACTCTCTCTGGATCTGGAACTACAATCAAACACACTGTCTGAACCTGTGCTAAAGTCTCTCCACTATCTGTGGGCCTCAGTCTCTTCTCTCACTCTCTCTGGATCTGGAACTACAATCAAACACACTGTCTGAACCTGTGCTAAAGTCTCTCCACTGTCTGTGGCTCTCAGTCTCTTCTCTCACTCTCTCTGGATCTGGAACTACAATCAAACACACTGTCTGAACCTGTGCTAAAGTCTCTCCACTATCTGTGGGCCTCAGTCTCTTCTCTCACTCTCTCTGGATCTGGAACTACAATCAAACACACTGTCTGAACCTGTGCTAAAGTCTCTCCACTATCTGTGGGCCTCAGTCTCTTCTCTCACTCTCTCTGGATCTGGAACTACAATCAAACACACTGTCTGAACCTGTGCTAAAGTCTCTCCACTATCTGTGGGCCTCAGTCTCTTCTCTCACTCTCTCTGGATCTGGAACTACAATCAAACACACTGTCTGAACCTGTGCTAAAGTCTCTCCACTATCTGTGGGCCTCAGTCTCTTCTCTCACTCTCTCTGGATCTGGAACTACAATCAAACACACTGTCTGAACCTGTGCTAAAGTCTCTCCACTATCTGTGGGCCTCAGTCTCTTCTCTCACTCTCTCTGGATCTGGAACTACAATCAAACACACTGTCTGAACCTGTGCTAAAGTCTCTCCACTATCTGTGGGCCTCAGTCTCTTCTCTCACTCTCTCTGGATCTGGAACTACAATCAAACACACTGTCTGAACCTGTGCTAAAGTCTCTCCACTATCTGTGGGCCTCAGTCTCTTCTCTCACTCTCTCTGGATCTGGAACTACAATCAAACACACTGTCTGAACCTGTGCTAAAGTCTCTCCACTATCTGTGGGCCTCAGTCTCTTCTCTCACTCTCTCTGGATCTGGAACTACAATCAAACACACTGTCTGAACCTGTGCTAAAGTCTCTCCACTATCTGTGGGCCTCAGTCTCTTCTCTCACTCTCTCTGGATCTGGAACTACAATCAAACACACTGTCTGAACCTGTGCTAAAGTCTCTCCACTATCTGTGGGCCTCAGTCTCTTCTCTCACTCTCTCTGGATCTGGAACTACAATCAAACACATTGTCTGAACCTGTGCTAAAGTCTCTCCACTATCTGTGGGCCTCAGTCTCTTCTCTCACTCTCTCTGGATCTGGAACTACAATCAAACACACTGTCTGAACCTGTGCTAAAGGTATCTAAAGACACTTTGGAGCCATTTCAACTTGTACTATATGTAATATTATCAATATTTGTATGAATGTTTCTGTGATATAATATTTGATGAGATATAAACTTTTACTAAGCAAATCCATACTTTTGCATTTGTCTGAAACCCCCCTTACCTTGCCTGCTCCCCCACCCCCAAAGCCTGGTTTTATTGCTTCTTATCTCTGAAATAACATTTGTCCATCCTTCTCACATTCTGTTGCAGTCTCTCCACTATATGTGGGCCTCAGTCTCTTCTCTCAGTCTCTCTGGATCTGGAACTACAATCAAACACACTGTCTGAACCTGTGCTAAAGTCTCTCCACTATCTGTGGGCCTCAGTCTCTTCTCTCACTCTCTCTGGATCTGGAACTACAATCAAACACACTGTCTGAACCTGTGCTAAAGTCTCTCCACTATTTGTGGGCCTCAGTCTCTTCTCTCACTCTCTCTGGATCTGGAACTACAATCAAACACACTGTCTGAACCTGTGCTAAAGTCTCTCCACTATCTGTGGGCCTCAGTCTCTTCTCTCACTCTCTCTGGATCTGGAACTACAATCAAACACACTGTCTGAACCTGTGCTAAAGGTATCTAAAGACACTTTGGAGCCATTTCAACTTGTACTATATGTAATATTATCAATATTTGTATGAATGTTTCTGTGATATAATATTTGATGAGATAGAAACTTTTACTAAGCAAATCCATACTTTTGCATTTGTCTGAAACCCCCCTTACCTTGCCTGCTCCCCCACCCCCAAAGCCTGGTTTTATTGCTTCTTATCTCTGAAATAACATTTGTCCATCCTTCTCACATTCTGTTGCAGTCTCTCCACTATATGTGGGCCTCAGTCTCTTCTCTCACTCTCTCTGGATCTGGAACTACAATCAAACACACTGTCTGAACCTGTGCTAAAGGTATCTAAAGACACTTTGGAGCCATTTCAACTTGTACTATATGTAATATTATCAATATTTGTATGAATGTTTCTGTGATATAATATTTGATGAGATAGAAACTTTTACTAAGCAAATCCATACTTTTGCATTTGTCTGAAACCCCCCTTACCTTGCCTGCTCCCCTACCCCCAAAGCCTGGTTTTATTGCTTCTTATCTCTGAAATAACATTTGTCCATCCTTCTCACATTCTGTTGCAGTCTCTCCACTATATGTGGGCCTCAGTCTCTTCTCTCACTCTCTCTGGATCTGGAACTACAAGCAAACACACTGTCTGAACCTGTGCTAAAGTCTCTCCACTATCTGTGGGCCTCAGTCTCTTCTCTCACTCTCTCTGGATCTGGAACTACAATCAAACACACTGTCTGAACCTGTGCTAAAGTCTCTCCACTATCTGTGGGCCTCAGTCTCTTCTCTCACTCTCTCTGGATCTGGAACTACAATCAAACACACTGTCTGAACCTGTGCTAAAGTCTCTCCACTATCTGTGGGCCTCAGTCTCTTCTCTCACTCTCTCTGGATCTGGAACTACAATCAAACACACTGTCTGAACCTGTGCTAAAGTCTCTCCACTATCTGTGGGCCTCAGTCTCTTCTCTCACTCTCTCTGGATCTGGAACTACAATCAAACACACTGTCTGAACCTGTGCTAAAGTCTCTCCACTATCTGTGGGCCTCAGTCTCTTCTCTCACTCTCTCTGGATCTGGAACTACAATCAAACACACTGTCTGAACCTGTGCTAATGTCTCTCCACTATCTGTGGGCCTCAGTCTCTTCTCTCACTCTCTCTGGATCTGGAACTACAATCAAACACACTGTCTGAACCTGTGCTAAAGTCTCTTTACTATCTGTGGGCCTCAGTCTCTTCTCTCACTCTCTCTGGATCTGGAACTACAATCAAACACACTGTCTGAACCTGTGCTAAAGTCTCTCCACTATCTGTGGGCCTCAGTCTCTTCTCTCACTCTCTCTGGATCTGGAACTACAATCAAACACACTGTCTGAACCTGTGCTAAAGTCTCTCCACTATCTGTGGGCCTCAGTCTCTTCTCTCACTCTCTCTGGATCTGGAACTACAATCAAACACACTGTCTGAACCTGTGCTAAAGTCTCTCCACTATCTGTGGGCCTCAGTCTCTTCTCTCACTCTCTCTGAATCTGGAACTACAATCAAACACACTGTCTGAACCTGTGCTAAAGTCTCTCCACTATCTGTGGGCCTCAGTCTCTTCTCTCACTCTCTCTGGATCTGGAACTACAATCAAACACACTGTCTGAACCTGTGCTAAAGTCTCTCCACTATCTGTGGGCCTCAGTCTCTTCTCTCACTCTCTCTGGATCTGGAACTACAATCAAACACACTGTCTGAACCTGTGCTAAAGTCTCTCCACTATCTGTGGGCCTCAGTCTCTTCTCTCACTCTCTCTGGATCTGGAACTACAATCAAACACACTGTCTGAACCTGTGCTAAAGTCTCTCCACTATCTGTGGGCCTCAGTCTCTTCTCTCACTCTCTCTGGATCTGGAACTACAATCAAACACACTGTCTGAACCTGTGCTAAAGTCTCTCCACTATCTGTGGGCCTCAGTCTCTTCTCTCACTCTCTCTGGATCTGGAACTACAATCAAACACACTGTCTGAACCTGTGCTAAAGTCTCTCCACTATCTGTGGGCCTCAGTCTCTTCTCTCACTCTCTCGGGATCTGGAACTACAATCAAACACACTGTCTGAACCTGTGCTAAAGTCTCTCCACTATCTGTGGGCCTCAGTCTCTTCTCTCACTCTCTCTGGATCTGGAACTACAATCAAACACACTGTCTGAACCTGTGCTAAAGGTATATAAAGACACTTTGGAGCCATTTCAACTTGTACTATATGTAATATTATCAATATTTGTATGAATGTTTCTGTGATATAATATTTGATGAGATATAAACTTTTACTAAGCAAATCCATACTTTTGCATTTGTCTGAAACCCCCCTTACCTTGCCTGCTCCCCCACCCCCAAAGCCTGGTTTTATTGCTTCTTATCTCTGAAATAACATTTGTCCATCCTTCTCACATTCTGTTGCAGTCTCTCCACTATCTGTGGGCCTCAGTCTCTTCTCTCACTCTCTCTGGATCTGGAACTACAATCAAACACACTGTCTGAACCTGTGCTAAAGGTATCTAAAGACACTTTGGAGCCATTTCAACTTGTACTATATGTAATATTATCAATATTTGTATGAATGTTTCTGTGATATAATATTTGATGAGATAGAAACTTTTACTAAGCAAATCCATACTTTTGCATTTGTCTGAAACCCCCCTTACCTTGCCTGCTCCCCCACCCACAAAGCCTGGTTTTATTGCTTCTTATCTCTGAAATAACATTTGTCCATCCTTCTCACATTCTGTTGCAGTCTCTCCACTATCTGTGGGCCTCAGTCTCTTCTCTCACTCTCTCTGGATCTGGAACTACAATCAAACACACTGTCTGAACCTGTGCTAAAGTCTCTCCACTATCTGTGGGCCTCAGTCTCTTCTCTCACTCTCTCTGGATCTGGAACTACAATCAAACACACTGTCTGAACCTGTGCTAAAGTCTCTCCACTATCTGTGGGCCTCAGTCTCTTCTCTCACTCTCTCTGGATCTGGAACTACAATCAAACACACTGTCTGAACCTGTGCTAATGTCTCTCCACTATCTGTGGGCCTTAGTCTCTTCTCTCACTCTCTCTGGATCTGGAACTACAATCAAACACACTGTCTGAACCTGTGCTAAAGTCTCTTCACTATCTGTGGGCCTCAGTCTCTTCTCTCACTCTCTCTGGATCTGGAACTACAATCAAACACACTGTCTGAACCTGTGCTAAAGTCTCTCCACTATCTGTGGGCCTCAGTCTCTTCTCTCACTCTCTCTGGATCTGGAACTACAATCAAACACACTGTCTGAACCTGTGCTAAAGTCTCTCCACTATCTGTGGGCCTCAGTCTCTTCTCTCACTCTCTCTGGATCTGGAACTACAATCAAACACACTGTCTGAACCTGTGCTAAAGTCTCTCCACTATCTGTGGGCCTCAGTCTCTTCTCTCACTCTCTCTGGATCTGGAACTACAATCAAACACACTGTCTGAACCTGTGCTAAAGTCTCTCCACTATCTGTGGGCCTCAGTCTCTTCTCTCACTCTCTCTGGATCTGGAACTACAATCAAACACACTGTCTGAACCTGTGCTAAAGTCTCTCCACTATCTGTGGCCCTCAGTCTCTTCTCTCACTCTCTCTGGATCTGGAACTACAATCAAACACACTGTCTGAACCTGTGCTAAAGTCTCTCCACTATCTGTGGGCCTCAGTCTCTTCTCTCACTCTCTCTGGATCTGGAACTACAATCAAACACACTGTCTGAACCTGTGCTAAAGTCTCTCCACTATCTGTGGGCCTCAGTCTCTTCTCTCACTCTCTCTGGATCTGGAACTACAATCAAACACACTGTCTGAACCTGTGCTAAAGTCTCTCCACTATCTGTGGGCCTCAGTCTCTTCTCTCACTCTCTCTGGATCTGGAACTACAATCAAACACACTGTCTGAACCTGTGCTAAAGTCTCTCCACTATCTGTGGGCCTCAGTCTCTTCTCTCACTCTCTCTGGATCTGGAACTACAATCAAACACACTGTCTGAACCTGTGCTAAAGTCTCTCCACTATCTGTGGGCCTCAGTCTCTTCTCTCACTCTCTCGGGATCTGGAACTACAATCAAACACACTGTCTGAACCTGTGCTAAAGTCTCTCCACTATCTGTGGGCCTCAGTCTCTTCTCTCACTCTCTCTGGATCTGGAACTACAATTAAACACACTGTCTGAACCTGTGCTAAAGGTATCTAAAGACACTTTGGAGCCATTTCAACTTGTACTATATGTAATATTATCAATATTTGTATGTATGTTTCTGTGATATAATATTTGATGAGATATAAACTTTTACTAAGCAAATCCATACTTTTGCATTTGTCTGAAACCCCCCTTACCTTGCCTGCTCCCCCACCCCCAAAGCCTGGTTTTATTGCTTCTTATCTCTGAAATAACATTTGTCCATCCTTCTCACATTCTGTTGCAGTCTCTCCACTATCTGTGGGCCTCAGTCTCTTCTCTCACTCTCTCTGGATCTGGAACTACAATCAAACACACTGTCTGAACCTGTGCTAAAGGTATCTAAAGACACTTTGGAGCCATTTCAACTTGTACTATATGTAATATTATCAATATTTGTATGAATGTTTCTGTGATATAATATTTGATGAGATATAAACTTTTACTAAGCAAATCCATACTTTTGCATTTGTCTGAAACCCCCCTTACCTTGCCTGCTCCCCCACCCCCAAAGCCTGGTTTTATTGCTTCTTATCTCTGAAATAACATTTGTCCATCCTTCTCACATTCTGTTGCAGTCTCTCCACTATCTGTGGGCCTCAGTCTCTTCTCTCACTCTCTCTGGATCTGGAACTACAATCAAACACACTGTCTGAACCTGTGCTAAAGGTATCTAAAGACACTTTGGAGCCATTTCAACTTGTACTATATGTAATATTATCAATATTTGTATGAATGTTTCTGTGATATAATATTTGATGAGATAGAAACTTTTACTAAGCAAATCCATACTTTTGCATTTGTCTGAAACCCCCCTTACCTTGCCTGCTCCCCCACCCCCAAAGCCTGGTTTTATTGCTTCTTATCTCTGAAATAACATTTGTCCATCCTTCTCACATTCTGTTGCAGTCTCTCCACTATATGTGGGCCTCAGTCTCTTCTCTCAGTCTCTCTGGATCTGGAACTACAATCAAACACACTGTCTGAACCTGTGCTAAAGTCTCTCCACTATATGTAGGCCTCAGTCTCTTCTCTCAGTCTCTCTGGATCTGGAACTACAATCAAACACACTGTCTGAACCTGTGCTAAAGTCTCTCCACTATCTGTGGGCCTCAGTCTCTTCTCTCACTCTCTCTGCATCTGGAACTACAATCAAACACACTGTCTGAACCTGTGCTAAAGTCTCTCCACTATCTGTGGCCCTCAGTCTCTTCTCTCACTCTCTCTGGATCTGGAACTACAATCAAACACACTGTCTGAACCTGTGCTAAAGTCTCTCCACTATCTGTGGGCCTCAGTCTCTTCTCTCACTCTCTCTGGATCTGGAACTACAATCAAACACACTGTCTGAACCTGTGCTAAAGTCTCTCCACTATCTGTGGCCCTCAGTCTCTTCTCTCACTCTCTCTGGATCTGGAACTACAATCAAACACACTGTCTGAACCTGTGCTAAAGTCTCTCCACTATCTGTGGCCCTCGGTCTCTTCTCTCACTCTCTCTGGATCTGGAACTACAATCAAACACACTGTCTGAACCTGTGCTAAAGTCTCTCCACTATCTGTGGGCCTCAGTCTCTTCTCTCACTCTCTCTGGATCTGGAACTACAATCAAACACACTGTCTGAACCTGTGCTAAAGTCTCTCCACTATCTGTGGGCCTCAGTCTCTTCTCTCACTCTCTCTGGATCTGGAACTACAATCAAACACACTGTCTGAACCTGTGCTAAAGTCTCTCCACTATCTGTGGGCCTCAGTCTCTTCTCTCACTCTCTCTGGATCTGGAACTACAATCAAACACACTGTCTGAACCTGTGCTAAAGTCTCTCCACTATCTGTGGGCCTCAGTCTCTTCTCTCACTCTCTCTGGATCTGGAACTACAATCAAACACACTGTCTGAACCTGTGCTAAAGTCTCTCCACTATCTGTGGGCCTCAGTCTCTTCTCTCGCTCTCTCTGGATCTGGAACTACAATCAAACACACTGTCTGAACCTGTGCTAAAGTCTCTCCACTATCTGTGGGCCTCAGTCTCTTCTCTCACTCTCTCTGGATCTGGAACTACAATCAAACACACAGTCTGAACCTGTGCTAAAGTCTCTCCACTATCTGTGGGCCTCAGTCTCTTCTCTCACTCTCTCTGGATCTGGAACTACAATCAAACACACTGTCTGAACCTGTGCTAAAGTCTCTCCACTATCTGTGGGCCTCAGTCTCTTCTCTCACTCTCTCTGGATCTGGAACTACAATCAAACACACTGTCTGAACCTGTGCTAAAGTCTCTCCACTATCTGTGGGCCTCAGTCTCTTCTCTCACTCTCTCTGGATCTGGAACTACAATCAAACACACTGTCTGAACCTGTGCTAAAGTCTCTCCACTATCTGTGGGCCTCAGTCTCTTCTCTCACTCTCTCTGGATCTGGAACTACCATCAAACACACTGTCTGAACCTGTGCTAAAGTCTCTCCACTATCTGTGGGCCTCAGTCTCTTCTCTCACTCTCTCTGGATCTGGAACTACAATCAAACACATTGTCTGAACCTGTGCTAAAGTCTCTCCACTATCTGTGGGCCACAGTCTCTTCTCTCACTCTCTCTGGATCTGGAACTACAATCAAACACACTGTCTGAACCTGTGCTAAAGGTATCTAAAGACACTTTGGAGCCATTTCAACTTGTACTATATGTAATATTATCAATATTTGTATGAATGTTTCTGTGATATAATATTTGATGAGATATAAACTTTTACTAAGCAAATCCATACTTTTGCATTTGTCTGAAACCCCCCTTACCTTGCCTGCTCCCCCACCCCCAAAGCCTGGTTTTATTGCTTCTTATCTCTGAAATAACATTTGTCCATTCTTCTCACATTCTGTTGCAGTCTCTCCACTATATGTGGGCCTCAGTCTCTTCTCTCAGTCTCTCTGGATCTGGAACTACAATCAAACACACTGTCTGAACCTGTGCTAAAGTCTCTCCACTATCTGTGGGCCTCAATCTCTTCTCTCACTCTCTCTGGATCTGGAACTACAATCAAACACACTGTCTGAACCTGTGCTAAAGTCTCTCCACTATCTGTGGGCCTCAGTCTCTTCTCTCACTCTCTCTGGATCTGGAACTACAATCAAACACACTGTCTGAACCTGTGCTAAAGTCTCTCCACTATCTGTGGGCCTCAGTCTCTTCTCTCACTCTCTCTGGATCTGGAACTACAATCAAACACACTGTCTGAACCTGTGCTAAAGGTATCTAAAGACACTTTGGAGCCATTTCAACTTGTACTATATGTAATATTATCAATATTTGTATGAATGTTTCTGTGATATAATATTTGATGAGATAGAAACTTTTACTAAGCAAATCCATACTTTTGCATTTGTCTGAAACCCCCCTTACCTTGCCTGCTCCCCCACCCCCAAAGCCTGGTTTTATTGCTTCTTATCTCTGAAATAACATTTGTCCATCCTTCTCACATTCTTTTGCAGTCTCTCCACTATATGTGGGCCTCAGTCTCTTCTCTCAGTCTCTCTGGATCTGGAACTACAATCAAACACACTGTCTGAACCTGTGCTAAAGTCTCTCCACTATCTGTGGGCCTCAGTCTCTTCTCTCACTCTCTCTGGATCTGGAACTACAATCAAACACACTGTCTGAACCTGTGCTAAAGTCTCTCCACTATCTGTGGGCCTCAGTCTCTTCTCTCGCTCTCTCTGGATCTGGAACTACAATCAAACACACTGTCTGAACCTGTGCTAAAGTCTCTCCACTATCTGTGGGCCTCAGTCTCTTCTCTCACTCTCTCTGGATCTGGAACTACAATCAAACACACTGTCTGAACCTGTGCTAAAGTCTCTCCACTATCTGTGGGCCTCAGTCTCTTCTCTCACTCTCTCTGGATCTGGAACTACAATCAAACACACTGTCTGAACCTGTGCTAAAGTCTCTCCACTATCTGTGGGCCTCAGTCTCTTCTCTCACTCTCTCTGGATCTGGAACTACAATCAAACACACTGTCTGAACCTGTGCTAAAGTCTCTCCACTATATGTGGGCCTCAGTCTCTTCTCTCACTCTCTCTGGATCTGGAACTACAATCAAACACACTGTCTGAACCTGTGCTAAAGTCTCTCCACTATCTGTGGGCCTCAGTCTCTTCTCTCACTCTCTCTGGATCTGGAACTACCATCAAACACACTGTCTGAACCTGTGCTAAAGTCTCTCCACTATCTGTGGGCCTCAGTCTCTTCTCTCACTCTCTCTGGATCTGGAACTACAATCAAACACATTGTCTGAACCTGTGCTAAAGTCTCTCCACTATCTGTGGGCCTCAGTCTCTTCTCTCACTCTCTCTGGATCTGGAACTACAATCAAACACACTGTCTGAACCTGTGCTAAAGGTATCTAAAGACACTTTGGAGCCATTTCAACTTGTACTATATGTAATATTATCAATATTTGTATGAATGTTTCTGTGATATAATATTTGATGAGATATAAACTTTTACTAAGCAAATCCATACTTTTGCATTTGTCTGAAACCCCCCTTACCTTGCCTGCTCCCCCACCCCCAAAGCCTAGTTTTATTGCTTCTTATCTCTGAAATAACATTTGTCCATCCTTCTCACATTCTGTTGCAGTCTCTCCACTATATGTGGGCCTCAGTCTCTTCTCTCACTCTCTCTGGATCTGGAACTACAATCAAACACACTGTCTGAACCTGTGCTAAAGTCTCTCCACTATCTGTGGGCCTCAGTCTCTTCTCTCACTCTCTCTGGATCTGGAACTACAATCAAACACACTGTCTGAACCTGTGCTAAAGTCTCTCCACTATCTGTGGGCCTCAGTCTCTTCTCTCACTCTCTCTGGATCTGGAACTACAATCAAACACACTGTCTGAACCTGTGCTAAAGTCTCTCCACTATCTGTGGGCCTCAGTCTCTTCTCTCACTCTCTCTGGATCTGGAACTACAATCAAACACACTGTCTGAACCTGTGCTAAAGGTATCTAAAGACACTTTGGAGCCATTTCAACTTGTACTATATGTAATATTATCAATATTTGTATGAATGTTTCTGTGATATAATATTTGATGAGATAGAAACTTTTACTAAGCAAATCCATACTTTTGCATTTGTCTGAAACCCCCCTTACCTTGCCTGCTCCCCCACCCCCAAAGCCTGGTTTTATTGCTTCTTATCTCTGAAATAACATTTGTACATCCTTCTCACATTCTGTTGCAGTCTCTCCACTATATGTGGGCCTCAGTCTCTTCTCTCACTCTCTCTGGATCTGGAACTACAATCAAACACACTGTCTGAACCTGTGCTAAAGGTATCTAAAGACACTTTGGAGCCATTTCAACTTGTACTATATGTAATATTATCAATATTTGTATGAATGTTTCTGTGATATAATATTTGATGAGATAGAAACTTTTACTAAGCAAATCCATACTTTTGCATTTGTCTGAAACCCCCCTTACCTTGCCTGCTCCCCCACCCCCAAAGCCTGGTTTTATTGCTTCTTATCTCTGAAATAACATTTTTCCATCCTTCTCACATTCTGTTGCAGTCTCTCCACTATATGTGGGCCTCAGTCTCTTCTCTCAGTCTCTCTGGATCTGGAACTACAATCAAACACACTGTCTGAACCTGTGCTAAAGTCTCTCCACTATCTGTGGGCCTCAGTCTCTTCTCTCACTCTCTCTGGATCTGGAACTACAATCAAACACACTTTCTGAACCTGTGCTAAAGTCTCTCCACTATCTGTGGGCCTCAGTCTCTTCTCTCACTCTCTCTGGATCTGGAACTACAATCAAACACACTGTCTGAACCTGTGCTAAAGTCTCTCCACTATCTGTGGGCCTCAGTCTCTTCTCTCACTCTCTCTGGATCTGGAACTACAATCAAACACACTGTCTGAACCTGTGCTAATGTCTCCCCACTATCTGTGGGCCTCAGTCTCTTCTCTCACTCTCTCTGGATCTGGAACTACAATCAAACACACTGTCTGAACCTGTGCTAAAGTCTCTTCACTATCTGTGGGCCTCAATCTCTTCTCTCACTCTCTCTGGATCTGGAACTACAATCAAACACACTGTCTGAACCTGTGCTAAAGTCTCTCCACTATCTGTGGGCCTCAGTCTCTTCTCTCACTCTCTCTGGATCTGGAACTACAATCAAACACACTGTCTGAACCTGTGCTAAAGTCTCTCCACTATCTGTGGGCCTCAGTCTCTTCTCTCACTCTCTCTGGATCTGGAACTACAATCAAACACACTGTCTGAACCTGTGCTAAAGTCTCTCCACTGTCTGTGGCTCTCAGTCTCTTCTCTCACTCTCTCTGGATCTGGAACTACAATCAAACACACTGTCTGAACCTGTGCTAAAGTCTCTCCACTATCTGTGGGCCTCAGTCTCTTCTCTCACTCTCTCTGGATCTAGAACTACAATCAAACACACTGTCTGAACCTGTGCTAAAGTCTCTCCACTATCTGTGGGCCTCAGTCTCTTCTCTCACTCTCTCTGGATCTGGAACTACAATCAAACACACTGTCTGAACCTGTGCTAAAGTCTCTCCACTATCTGTGGGCCTCAGTCTCTTCTCTCACTCTCTCTGGATCTGGAACTACAATCAAACACACTGTCTGAACCTGTGCTAAAGTCTCTCCACTATCTGTGGGCCTCAGTCTCTTCTCTCACTCTCTCTGGATCTGGAACTACAATCAAACACACTGTCTGAACCTGTGCTAAAGTCTCTCCACTATCTGTGGGCCTCAGTCTCTTCTCTCACTCTCTCTGGATCTGGAACTACAATCAAACACACTGTCTGAACCTGTGCTAAAGTCTCTCCACTATCTGTGGGCCTCAGTCTCTTCTCTCACTCTCTCTGGATCTGGAACTACAATCAAACACACTGTCTGAACCTGTGCTAAAGTCTCTCCACTATCTGTGGGCCTCAGTCTCTTCTCTCACTCTCTCTGGATCTGGAACTACAATCAAACACACTGTCTGAACCTGTGCTAAAGTCTCTCCACTATCTGTGGGCCTCAGTCTCTTCTCTCACTCTCTCTGGATCTGGAACTACAATCAAACACACTGTCTGAACCTGTGCTAAAGTCTCTCCACTATTTGTGGGCCTCAGTCTCTTCTCTCACTCTCTCTGGATCTGGAACTACAATCAAACACACTGTCTGAACCTGTGCTAAAGTCTCTCCACTATCTGTGGGCCTCAGTCTCTTCTCTCACTCTCTCTGGATCTGGAACTACAATCAAACACATTGTCTGAACCTGTGCTAAAGTCTCTCCACTATCTGTGGGCCTCAGTCTCTTCTCTCACTCTCTCTGGATCTGGAACTACAATCAAACACACTGTCTGAACCTGTGCTAAAGGTATCTAAAGACACTTTGGAGCCATTTCAACTTGTACTATATGTAATATTATCAATATTTGTATGAATGTTTCTGTGATATAATATTTGATGAGATATAAACTTTTACTAAGCAAATCCATACTTTTGCATTTGTCTGAAACCCCCCTTACCTTGCCTGCTCCCCCACCCCCAAAGCCTGGTTTTATTGCTTCTTATCTCTGAAATAACATTTGTCCATCCTTCTCACATTCTGTTGCAGTCTCTCCACTATATGTGGGCCTCAGTCTCTTCTCTCAGTCTCTCTGGATCTGGAACTACAATCAAACACACTGTCTGAACCTGTGCTAAAGTCTCTCCACTATCTGTGGGCCTCAGTCTCTTCTCTCACTCTCTCTGGATCTGGAACTACAATCAAACACACTGTCTGAACCTGTGCTAAAGTCTCTCCACTATTTGTGGGCCTCAGTCTCTTCTCTCACTCTCTCTGGATCTGGAACTACAATCAAACACACTGTCTGAACCTGTGCTAAAGTCTCTCCACTATCTGTGGGCCTCAGTCTCTTCTCTCACTCTCTCTGGATCTGGAACTACAATCAAACACACTGTCTGAACCTGTGCTAAAGGTATCTAAAGACACTTTGGAGCCATTTCAACTTGTACTATATGTAATATTATCAATATTTGTATGAATGTTTCTGTGATATAATATTTGATGAGATAGAAACTTTTACTAAGCAAATCCATACTTTTGCATTTGTCTGAAACCCCCCTTACCTTGCCTGCTCCCCCACCCCCAAAGCCTGGTTTTATTGCTTCTTATCTCTGAAATAACATTTGTCCATCCTTCTCACATTCTGTTGCAGTCTCTCCACTATATGTGGGCCTCAGTCTCTTCTCTCACTCTCTCTGGATCTGGAACTACAATCAAACACACTGTCTGAACCTGTGCTAAAGGTATCTAAAGACACTTTGGAGCCATTTCAACTTGTACTATATGTAATATTATCAATATTTGTATGAATGTTTCTGTGATATAATATTTGATGAGATAGAAACTTTTACTAAGCAAATCCATACTTTTGCATTTGTCTGAAACCCCCCTTACCTTGCCTGCTCCCCTACCCCCAAAGCCTGGTTTTATTGCTTCTTATCTCTGAAATAACATTTGTCCATCCTTCTCACATTCTGTTGCAGTCTCTCCACTATATGTGGGCCTCAGTCTCTTCTCTCACTCTCTCTGGATCTGGAACTACAAGCAAACACACTGTCTGAACCTGTGCTAAAGTCTCTCCACTATCTGTGGGCCTCAGTCTCTTCTCTCACTCTCTCTGGATCTGGAACTACAATCAAACACACTGTCTGAACCTGTGCTAAAGTCTCTCCACTATCTGTGGGCCTCAGTCTCTTCTCTCACTCTCTCTGGATCTGGAACTACAATCAAACACACTGTCTGAACCTGTGCTAAAGTCTCTCCACTATCTGTGGGCCTCAGTCTCTTCTCTCACTCTCTCTGGATCTGGAACTACAATCAAACACACTGTCTGAACCTGTGCTAAAGTCTCTCCACTATCTGTGGGCCTCAGTCTCTTCTCTCACTCTCTCTGGATCTGGAACTACAATCAAACACACTGTCTGAACCTGTGCTAAAGTCTCTCCACTATCTGTGGGCCTCAGTCTCTTCTCTCACTCTCTCTGGATCTGGAACTACAATCAAACACACTGTCTGAACCTGTGCTAATGTCTCTCCACTATCTGTGGGCCTCAGTCTCTTCTCTCACTCTCTCTGGATCTGGAACTACAATCAAACACACTGTCTGAACCTGTGCTAAAGTCTCTTTACTATCTGTGGGCCTCAGTCTCTTCTCTCACTCTCTCTGGATCTGGAACTACAATCAAACACACTGTCTGAACCTGTGCTAAAGTCTCTCCACTATCTGTGGGCCTCAGTCTCTACTCTCACTCTCTCTGGATCTGGAACTACAATCAAACACACTGTCTGAACCTGTGCTAAAGTCTCTCCACTATCTGTGGGCCTCAGTCTCTTCTCTCACTCTCTCTGGATCTGGAACTACAATCAAACACACTGTCTGAACCTGTGCTAAAGTCTCTCCACTATCTGTGGGCCTCAGTCTCTTCTCTCACTCTCTCTGAATCTGGAACTACAATCAAACACACTGTCTGAACCTGTGCTAAAGTCTCTCCACTATCTGTGGGCCTCAGTCTCTTCTCTCACTCTCTCTGGATCTGGAACTACAATCAAACACACTGTCTGAACCTGTGCTAAAGTCTCTCCACTATCTGTGGGCCTCAGTCTCTTCTCTCACTCTCTCTGGATCTGGAACTACAATCAAACACACTGTCTGAACCTGTGCTAAAGTCTCTCCACTATCTGTGGGCCTCAGTCTCTTCTCTCACTCTCTCTGGATCTGGAACTACAATCAAACACACTGTCTGAACCTGTGCTAAAGTCTCTCCACTATCTGTGGGCCTCAGTCTCTTCTCTCACTCTCTCTGGATCTGGAACTACAATCAAACACACTGTCTGAACCTGTGCTAAAGTCTCTCCACTATCTGTGGGCCTCAGTCTCTTCTCTCACTCTCTCTGGATCTGGAACTACAATCAAACACACTGTCTGAACCTGTGCTAAAGTCTCTCCACTATCTGTGGGCCTCAGTCTCTTCTCTCACTCTCTCGGGATCTGGAACTACAATCAAACACACTGTCTGAACCTGTGCTAAAGTCTCTCCACTATCTGTGGGCCTCAGTCTCTTCTCTCACTCTCTCTGGATCTGGAACTACAATCAAACACACTGTCTGAACCTGTGCTAAAGGTATATAAAGACACTTTGGAGCCATTTCAACTTGTACTATATGTAATATTATCAATATTTGTATGAATGTTTCTGTGATATAATATTTGATGAGATATAAACTTTTACTAAGCAAATCCATACTTTTGCATTTGTCTGAAACCCCCCTTACCTTGCCTGCTCCCCCACCCCCAAAGCCTGGTTTTATTGCTTCTTATCTCTGAAATAACATTTGTCCATCCTTCTCACATTCTGTTGCAGTCTCTCCACTATCTGTGGGCCTCAGTCTCTTCTCTCACTCTCTCTGGATCTGGAACTACAATCAAACACACTGTCTGAACCTGTGCTAAAGGTATCTAAAGACACTTTGGAGCCATTTCAACTTGTACTATATGTAATATTATCAATATTTGTATGAATGTTTCTGTGATATAATATTTGATGAGATAGAAACTTTTACTAAGCAAATCCATACTTTTGCATTTGTCTGAAACCCCCCTTACCTTGCCTGCTCCCCCACCCACAAAGCCTGGTTTTATTGCTTCTTATCTCTGAAATAACATTTGTCCATCCTTCTCACATTCTGTTGCAGTCTCTCCACTATCTGTGGGCCTCAGTCTCTTCTCTCACTCTCTCTGGATCTGGAACTACAATCAAACACACTGTCTGAACCTGTGCTAAAGTCTCTCCACTATCTGTGGGCCTCAGTCTCTTCTCTCACTCTCTCTGGATCTGGAACTACAATCAAACACACTGTCTGAACCTGTGCTAAAGTCTCTCCACTATCTGTGGGCCTCAGTCTCTTCTCTCACTCTCTCTGGATCTGGAACTACAATCAAACACACTGTCTGAACCTGTGCTAATGTCTCTCCACTATCTGTGGGCCTTAGTCTCTTCTCTCACTCTCTCTGGATCTGGAACTACAATCAAACACACTGTCTGAACCTGTGCTAAAGTCTCTTCACTATCTGTGGGCCTCAGTCTCTTCTCTCACTCTCTCTGGATCTGGAACTACAATCAAACACACTGTCTGAACCTGTGCTAAAGTCTCTCCACTATCTGTGGGCCTCAGTCTCTTCTCTCACTCTCTCTGGATCTGGAACTACAATCAAACACACTGTCTGAACCTGTGCTAATGTCTCTCCACTATCTGTGGGCCTCAGTCTCTTCTCTCACTCTCTCTGGATCTGGAACTACAATCAAACACACTGTCTGAACCTGTGCTAAAGTCTCTCCACTATCTGTGGGCCTCAGTCTCTTCTCTCACTCTCTCTGGATCTGGAACTACAATCAAACACACTGTCTGAACCTGTGCTAAAGTCTCTCCACTATCTGTGGGCCTCAGTCTCTTCTCTCACTCTCTCTGGATCTGGAACTACAATCAAACACACTGTCTGAACCTGTGCTAAAGTCTCTCCACTATCTGTGGCCCTCAGTCTCTTCTCTCACTCTCTCTGGATCTGGAACTACAATCAAACACACTGTCTGAACCTGTGCTAAAGTCTCTCCACTATCTGTGGGCCTCAGTCTCTTCTCTCACTCTCTCTGGATCTGGAACTACAATCAAACACACTGTCTGAACCTGTGCTAAAGTCTCTCCACTATCTGTGGGCCTCAGTCTCTTTTCTCACTCTCTCTGGATCTGGAACTACAATCAAACACACTGTCTGAACCTGTGCTAAAGTCTCTCCACTATCTGTGGGCCTCAGTCTCTTCTCTCACTCTCTCTGGATCTGGAACTACAATCAAACACACTGTCTGAACCTGTGCTAAAGTCTCTCCACTATCTGTGGGCCTCAGTCTCTTCTCTCACTCTCTCTGGATCTGGAACTACAATCAAACACACTGTCTGAACCTGTGCTAAAGTCTCTCCACTATCTGTGGGCCTCAGTCTCTTCTCTCACTCTCTCGGGATCTGGAACTACAATCAAACACACTGTCTGAACCTGTGCTAAAGTCTCTCCACTATCTGTGGGCCTCAGTCTCTTCTCTCACTCTCTCTGGATCTGGAACTACAATCAAACACACTGTCTGAACCTGTGCTAAAGGTATCTAAAGACACTTTGGAGCCATTTCAACTTGTACTATATGTAATATTATCAATATTTGTATGTATGTTTCTGTGATATAATATTTGATGAGATATAAACTTTTACTAAGCAAATCCATACTTTTGCATTTGTCTGAAACCCCCCTTACCTTGCCTGCTCCCCCACCCCCAAAGCCTGGTTTTATTGCTTCTTATCTCTGAAATAACATTTGTCCATCCTTCTCACATTCTGTTGCAGTCTCTCCACTATCTGTGGGCCTCAGTCTCTTCTCTCACTCTCTCTGGATCTGGAACTACAATCAAACACACTGTCTGAACCTGTGCTAAAGGTATCTAAAGACACTTTGGAGCCATTTCAACTTGTACTATATGTAATATTATCAATATTTGTATGAATGTTTCTGTGATATAATATTTGATGAGATAGAAACTTTTACTAAGCAAATCCATACTTTTGCATTTGTCTGAAACCCCCCTTACCTTGCCTGCTCCCCCACCCCCAAAGCCTGGTTTTATTGCTTCTTATCTCTGAAATAACATTTGTCCATCCTTCTCACATTCTGTTGCAGTCTCTCCACTATCTGTGGGCCTCAGTCTCTTCTCTCACTCTCTCTGGATCTGGAACTACAATCAAACACACTGTCTGAACCTGTGCTAAAGTCTCTCCACTATCTGTGGGCCTCAGTCTCTTCTCTCACTCTCTCTGGATCTGGAACTACAATCAAACACACTGTCTGAACCTGTGCTAAAGTCTCTCCACTATCTGTGGGCCTCAGTCTCTTCTCTCACTCTCTCTGGATCTGGAACTACAATCAAACACACTGTCTGAACCTGTGCTAAAGTCTCTCCACTATCTGTGGGCCTCAGTCTCTTCTCTCACTCTCTCTGGATCTGGAACTACAATCAAACACACTGTCTGAACCTGTGCTAAAGTCTCTCCACTATCTGTGGGCCTCAGTCTCTTCTCTCACTCTCTCTGGATCTGGAACTACAATCAAACACACTGTCTGAACCTGTGCTAAAGTCTCTCCACTATCTGTGGGCCTCAGTCTCTTCTCTCACTCTCTCTGGATCTGGAACTACAATCAAACACACTGTCTGAACCTGTGCTAAAGTCTCTCCACTATCTGTGGGCCTCAGTCTCTTCTCTCACTCTCTCTGGATCTGGAACTACAATCAAACACACTGTCTGAACCTGTGCTAAAGTCTCTCCACTATCTGTGGGCCTCAGTCTCTTCTCTCACTCTCTCTGGATCTGGAACTACAATCAAACACACTGTCTGAACCTGTGCTAAAGGTATCTAAAGACACTTTGGAGCCATTTCAACTTGTACTATATGTAATATTATCAATATTTGTATGAATGTTTCTGTGATATAATATTTGATGAGATATAAACTTTTACTAAGCAAATCCATACTTTTGCATTTGTCTGAAACCCCCCTTACCTTGCCTGCTCCCCCACCCCCAAAGCCTGGTTTTATTGCTTCTTATCTCTGAAATAACATTTGTCCATCCTTCTCACATTCTGTTGCAGTCTCTCCACTATCTGTGGGCCTCAGTCTCTTCTCTCACTCTCTCTGGATCTGGAACTACAATCAAACACACTGTCTGAACCTGTGCTAAAGGTATCTAAAGACACTTTGGAGCCATTTCAACTTGTACTATATGTAATATTATCAATATTTGTATGAATGTTTCTGTGATATAATATTTGATGAGATAGAAACTTTTACTAAGCAAATCCATACTTTTGCATTTGTCTGAAACCCCCCTTACCTTGCCTGCTCCCCCACCCCCAAAGCCTGGTTTGATTGCTTCTTATCTCTGAAATAACATTTGTCCATCCTTCTCACATTCTGTTGCAGTCTCTCCACTATCTGTGGGCCTCAGTCTCTTCTCTCACTCTCTCTGGATCTGGAACTACAATCAAACACACTGTCTGAACCTGTGCTAAAGTCTCTCCACTATCTGTGGGCCTCAGTCTCTTCTCTCACTCTCTCTGGATCTGGAACTACAATCAAACACACTGTCTGAACCTGTGCTAAAGTCTCTCCACTATCTGTGGGCCTCAGTCTCTTCTCTCACTCTCTCTGGATCTGGAACTACAATCAAACACACTGTCTGAACCTGTGCTAAAGTCTCTCCACTATCTGTGGGCCTCAGTCTCTTCTCTCACTCTCTCTGGATCTGGAACTACAATCAAACACACTGTCTGAACCTGTGCTAAAGTCTCTCCACTATCTGTGGGCCTCAGTCTCTTCTCTCACTCTCTCTGGATCTGGAACTACAATCAAACACACTGTCTGAACCTGTGCTAATGTCTCTCCACTATCTGTGGGCCTCAGTCTCTTCTCTCACTCTCTCTGGATCTGGAACTACAATCAAACACACTGTCTGAACCTGTGCTAAAGTCTCTCCACTATCTGTGGGCCTCAGTCTCTTCTCTCACTGTCTCTGGATCTGGAACTACAATCAAACACACTGTCTGAACCTGTGCTAAAGTCTCTCCACTATCTGTGGGCCTCAGTCTCTTCTCTCACTCTCTCTGGATCTGGAACTACAATCAAACACACTGTCTGAACCTGTGCTAAAGTCTCTCCACTATCTGTGGGCCTCAGTCTCTTCTCTCACTCTCTCTGGATCTGGAACTACAATCAAACACACTGTCTGAACCTGTGCTAAAGTCTCTCCACTATCTGTGGGCCTCAGTCTCTTCTCTCACTCTCTCTGGATCTGGAACTACAATCAACCACTGTCTGAACCTGTGTTAAAGTCTGTCCACTATCTGTGGGCCTCAGTCTCTTCTCTCACTCTCTCTGGATCTGGAACTACAATCAAACACACTGTCTGAACCTGTGCTAAAGTCTCTCCACTATCTGTGGGCCTCAGTCTCTTCTCTCACTCTCTCTGGATCTGGAACTACAATCAAACACACTGTCTGAACCTGTGCTAAAGTCTCTCCACTATCTGTGGGCCTCAGTCTCTTCTCTCACTCTCTCTGGATCTGGAACTACAATCAAACACACTGTCTGAACCTGTGCTAAAGTCTCTCCACTATCTGTGGGCCTCAGTCTCTTCTCTCACTCTCTCTGGATCTGGAACTACAATCAAACACACTGTCTGAACCTGTGCTAAAGTCTCTCCACTATCTGTGGGCCTCAGTCTCTTCTCTCACTCTCTCTGGATCTGGAACTACAATCAAACACACTGTCTGAACCTGTGCTAAAGTCTCTCCACTATCTGTGGGCCTCAGTCTCTTCTCTCACTCTCTCTGGATCTGGAACTACAATCAAACACACTGTCTGAACCTGTGCTAAAGTCTCTCCACTATCTGTGGGCCTCAGTCTCTTCTCTCACTCTCTCTGGATCTGGAACTACAATCAAACACACTGTCTGAACCTGTGCTAAAGTCTCTCCACTATCTGTGGGCCTCAGTCTCTTCTCTCACTCTCTCTGGATCTGGAACTACAATCAAACACACTGTCTGAACCTGTGCTAAAGTCTCTCCACTATCTGTGGGCCTCAGTCTCTTCTCTCACTCTCTCTGGATCTGGAACTACAATCAAACACACTGTCTGAACCTGTGCTAAAGTCTCTCCACTATCTGTGGGCCTCAGTCTCTTCTCTCACTCTCTCTGGATCTGGAACTACAATCAAACACACTGTCTGAACCTGTGCTAAAGTCTCTCCACTATTTGTGGGCCTCAGTCTCTTCTCTCACTCTCTCTGGATCTGGAACTACAATCAAACACACTGTCTGAACCTGTGCTAAAGTCTCTCCACTATCTGTGGGCCTCAGTCTCTTCTCTCACTCTCTCTGGATCTGGAACTACAATCAAACACACTTTCTGAACCTGTGCTAAAGTCTCCCCACTATCTGTGGGCCTCAGTCTCTTCTCTCACTCTCTCTGGATCTGGAACTACAATCAAACACACTGTCTGAACCTGTGCTAAAGGTATCTAAAGACACTTTGGAGCCATTTCAACTTGTACTATATGTAATATTATCAATATTTGTATGAATGTTTCTGTGATATAATATTTGATGAGATATAAACTTTTACTAAGCAAATCCATACTTTTGCATTTGTCTGAAACCCCCCTTACCTTGCCTGCTCCCCCACCCCCAAAGCCTGGTTTTATTGCTTCTTATCTCTGAAATAACATTTGTCCATCCTTCTCACATTCTGTTGCAGTCTCTCCACTATCTGTGGGCCTCAGTCTCTTCTCTCACTCTCTCTGGATCTGGAACTACAATCAAACACACTGTCTGAACCTGTGCTAAAGGTATCTAAAGACACTTTGGAGCCATTTCAACTTGTACTATATGTAATATTATCAATATTTGTATGAATGTTTCTGTGATATAATATTTGATGAGATAGAAACTTTTACTAAGCAAATCCATACTTTTGCATTTGTCTGAAACCCCCCTTACCTTGCCTGCTCCCCCACCCCCAAAGCCTGGTTTTATTGCTTCTTATCTCTGAAATAACATTTGTCCATCCTTCTCACATTCTGTTGCAGTCTCTCCACTATCTGTGGGCCTCAGTCTCTTCTCTCACTCTCTCTGGATCTGGAACTACAATCAAACACACTGTCTGAACCTGTGCTAAAGTCTCTCCACTATCTGTGGGCCTCAGTCTCTTCTCTCACTCTCTCTGGATCTGGAACTACAATCAAACACACTGTCTGAACCTGTGCTAAAGTCTCTCCACTATCTGTGGGCCTCAGTCTCTTCTCTCACTCTCTCTGGATCTGGAACTACAATCAAACACACTGTCTGAACCTGTGCTAAAGTCTCTCCACTATCTGTGGGCCTCAGTCTCTTCTCTCACTCTCTCTGGATCTGGAACTACAATCAAACACACTGTCTGAACCTGTGCTAAAGTCTCTCCACTATCTGTGGGCCTCAGTCTCTTCTCTCACTCTCTCTGGATCTGGAACTACAATCAAACACACTGTCTGAACCTGTGCTAAAGTCTCTCCACTATCTGTGGGCCTCAGTCTCTTCTCTCACTGTCTCTGGATCAGGAACTACAATCAAACACACTGTCTGAACCTGTGCTAAAGTCTCTCCACTATCTGTGGGCCTCAGTCTCTTCTCTCACTCTCTCTGGATCTGGAACTACAATCAAACACACTGTCTGAACCTGTGCTAAAGTCTCTCCACTATCTGTGGGCCTCAGTCTCTTCTCTCACTCTCTCTGGATCTGGAACTACAATCAAACACACTGTCTGAACCTGTGCTAAAGTCTCTCCACTATCTGTGGGCCTCAGTCTCTTCTCTCACTCTCTCTGGATCTGGAACTACAATCAAACACACTGTCTGAACCTGTGCTAAAGTCTCTCCACTATCTGTGGGCCTCAGTCTCTTCTCTCACTCTCTCTGGATCTGGAACTACAATCAAACACTGTCTGAACCTGTGTTAAAGTCTGTCCACTATCTGTGGGCCTCAGTCTCTTCTCTCACTCTCTCTGGATCTGGAACTACAATCAAACACACTGTCTGAACCTGTGCTAAAGTCTCTCCACTATCTGTGGGCCTCAGTCTCTTCTCTCACTCTCTCTGGATCTGGAACTACAATCAAACACACTGTCTGAACCTGTGCTAAAGTCTCTTCACTACCTGTGGGCCTCAGTCTCTTCTCTCACTCTCTCTGGATCTGGAACTACAATCAAACACACTGTCTGAACCTGTGCTAAAGTCTCTCCACTATCTGTGGGCCTCAGTCTCTTCTCTCACTCTCTCTGGATCTGGAACTACAATCAAACACACTGTCTGAACCTGTGCTAAAGTCTCTCCACTATCTGTGGGCCTCAGTCTCTTCTCTCACTGTCTCTGGATCAGGAACTACAATCAAACACACTGTCTGAACCTGTGCTAAAGTCTCTCCACTATCTGTGGGCCTCAGTCTCTTCTCTCACTCTCTCTGGATCTGGAACTACAATCAAACACACTGTCTGAACCTGTGCTAAAGTCTCTCCACTATCTGTGGGCCTCAGTCTCTTCTCTCACTCTCTCTGGATCTGGAACTACAATCAAACACACTGTCTGAACCTGTGCTAAAGTCTCTCCACTATCTGTGGGCCTCAGTCTCTTCTCTCACTCTCTCTGGATCTGGAACTACAATCAAACACACTGTCTGAACCTGTGCTAAAGTCTCTCCACTATCTGTGGGCCTCAGTCTCTTCTCTCACTCTCTCTGGATCTGGAACTACAATCAAACACACTGTCTGAACCTGTGCTAAAGTCTCTCCACTATCTGTGGGCCTCAGTCTCTTCTCTCACTCTCTCTGGATCTGGAACTACAATCAAACACACTGTCTGAACCTGTGCTAAAGTCTCTCCACTATCTGTGGGCCTCAGTCTCTTCTCTCACTCTCTCTGGATCTGGAACTACAATCAAACACACTGTCTGAACCTGTGCTAAAGTCTCTCCACTATCTGTGGGCCTCAGTCTCTTCTCTCACTCTCTCTGGATCTGGAACTACAATCAAACACACTGTCTGAACCTGTGCTAAAGTCTCTCCACTATCTGTGGGCCTCAGTCTCTTCTCTCACTCTCTCTGGATCTGGAACTACAATCAAACACACTGTCTGAACCTGTGCTAAAGTCTCTCCACTATCTGTGGGCCTCAGTCTCTTCTCTCACTCTCTCTGGATCTGGAACTACAATCAAACACACTGTCTGAACCTGTGCTAAAGTCTCTCCACTATCTGTGGGCCTCAGTCTCTTCTCTCACTCTCTCTGGATCTGGAACTACAATCAAACACACTGTCTGAACCTGTGCTAAAGTCTCTCCACTATCTGTGGGCCTCAGTCTCTTCTCTCACTCTCTCTGGATCTGGAACTACAATCAAACACACTGTCTGAACCTGTGCTAAAGGTATCTAAAGACACTTTGGAGCCATTTCAACTTGTACTATATGTAATATTATCAATATTTGTATGAATGTTTCTGTGATATAATATTTGATGAGATAGAAACTTTTACTAAGCAAATCCATACTTTTGCATTTGTCTGAAACCCCCCTTACCTTGCCTGCTCCACCACCCCCAAAGCCTGGTTTTACTGCTTCTTGTCTCTGAAATAACATTTGTCCATCCTTCTCACATTCTGTTGCAGTCTCTCCACTATATGTGGGCCTCAGTCTCTTCTCTCACTCTCTCTGGATCTGGAACTACAATCAAACACACTGTCTGAACCTGTGCTAAAGTCTCTCCACTATCTGTGGGCCTCAGTCTCTTCTCTCACTCTCTCTGGATCTGGAACTACAATCAAACACACTGTCTGAACCTGTGCTAAAGGTATCTAAAGACACTTTGGAGCCATTTCAACTTGTACTATATGTAATATTATCAATATTTGTATGAATGTTTCTGTGATGTAATATTTGATGAGATAGAAACTTTTACTAAGCAAATCCATACTTTTGCATTTGTCTGAAACCCCCCTTACCTTGCCTGCTCCACCACCCCCAAAGCCTGGTTTTACTGCTTCTTGTCTCTGAAATAACATTTGTCCATCCTTCTCACATTCTGTTGCAGTCTCTCCACTATCTGTGGGCCTCAGTCTCTTCTCTCACTCTCTCTGGATCTGGAACTACAATCAAACACACTGTCTGAACCTGTGCTAAAGTCTCTCCACTATCTGTGGGCCTCAGTTTCTTCTCTCACTCTCTCTGGATCTGGAACTACAATCAAACACACTGTCTGAACCTGTGCTAAAGTCTCTCCACTATCTGTGGGCCTCAGTCTCTTCTCTCACTCTCTCTGGATCTGGAACTACAATCAAACACACTGTCTGAACCTGTGCTAAAGGTATCTAAAGACACTTTGGAGCCATTTCAACTTGTACTATATGTAATATTATCAATATTTGTATGAATGTTTCTGTGATGTAATATTTGATGAGATAGAAACTTTTACTAAGCAAATCCATACTTTTGCATTTGTCTGAAACCCCCCTTACCTTGCCTGCTCCCCCACCCCCAAAGCCTGGTTTTATTGCTTCTTATCTCTGAAATAACATTTGTCCATCCTTCTCACATTCTGTTGCAGTCTCTCCACTATCTGTGGGCCTCAGTCTCTTCTCTCACTCTCTCTGGATCTGGAACTACAATCAAACACACTGTCTGAACCTGTGCTAAAGTCTCTCCACTATCTGTGGGCCTCAGTTTCTTCTCTCACTCTCTCTGGATCTGGAACTACAATCAAACACACTGTCTGAACCTGTGCTAAAGTCTCTCCACTATCTGTGGGCCTCAGTCTCTTCTCTCACTCTCTCTGGATCTGGAACTACAATCAAACACACTGTCTGAACCTGTGCTAAAGTCTCTCCACTATCTGTGGGCCTCAGTCTCTTCTCTCACTCTCTCTGGATCTGGAACTACAATCAAACACACTGTCTGAAACTGTGCTAAAGTCTCTCCACTATCTGTGGGCCTCAGTCTCTTCTCTCACTCTCTCTGGATCTGGAACTACAATCAAACACACTGTCTGAACCTGTGCTAAAGTCTCTCCACTATCTGTGGGCCTCAGTCTCTTCTCTCACTCTCTCTGGATCTGGAACTACAATCAAACACACTGTCTGAACCTGTGCTAAAGTCTCTCCACTATCTGTGGGCCTCAGTCTCTTCTCTCACTCTCTCTGGATCTGGAACTACAATCAAACCCACTGTCTGAACCTGTGCTAAAGTCTCTCCACTATCTGTGGGCCTCAGTTTCTTCTCTCACTCTCTCTGGATCTGGAACTACAATCAAACACACTGTCTGAACCTGTGCTAAAGTCTCTCCACTATCTGTGGGCCTCAGTCTCTTCTCTCACTCTCTCTGGATCTGGAACTACAATCAAACACACTGTCTGAACCTGTGCTAAAGTCTCTCCACTATCTGTGGGCCTCAGTCTCTTCTCTCACTCTCTCTGGATCTGGAACTACAATCAAACACACTGTCTGAACCTGTGCTAAAGTCTCTCCACTATCTGTGGGCCTCAGTCTCTTCTCTCACTCTCTCTGGATCTGGAACTACAATCAAACACACTGTCTGAACCTGTGCTAAAGTCTCTCCACTATCTGTGGGCCTCAGTCTCTTCTCTCACTCTCTCTGGATCTGGAACTACAATCAAACACACTGTCTGAACCTGTGCTAAAGTCTCTCCACTATCTGTGGGCCTCAGTCTCTTCTCTCACTCTCTCTGGATCTGGAACTACAATCAAACACACTGTCTGAACCTGTGCTAAAGTCTCTCCACTATCTGTGGGCCTCAGTCTCTTCTCTCACTCTCTCTGGATCTGGAACTACAATCAAACACACTGTCTGAACCTGTGCTAAAGTCTCTCCACTATCTGTGGGCCTCAGTCTCTTCTCTCACTCTCTCTGGATCTGGAACTACAATCAAACACACTGTCTGAACCTGTGCTAAAGTCTCTCCACTATCTGTGGGCCTCAGTCTCTTCTCTCACTCTCTCTGGATCTGGAACTACAATCAAACACACTGTCTGAACCTGTGCTAAAGTCTCTCCACTATCTGTGGGCCTCAGTCTCTTCTCTCACTCTCTCTGGATCTGGAACTACAATCAAACACACTGTCTGAACCTGTGCTAAAGTCTCTCCACTATCTGTGGGCCTCAGTCTCTTCTCTCACTCTCTCTGGATCTGGAACTACAATCAAACACACTGTCTGAACCTGTGCTAAAGTCTCTCCACTATCTGTGGGCCTCAGTCTCTTCTCTCACTCTCTCTGGATCTGGAACTACAATCAAACACACTGTCTGAACCTGTGCTAAAGTCTCTCCACTATCTGTGGGCCTCAGTCTCTTCTCTCACTCTCTCTGGATCTGGAACTACAATCAAACACACTGTCTGAACCTGTGCTAAAGTCTCTCCACTATCTGTGGGCCTCAGTCTCTTCTCTCACTCTCTCTGGATCTGGAACTACAATCAAACACACTGTCTGAACCTGTGCTAAAGTCTCTCCACTATCTGTGGGCCTCAGTCTCTTCTCTCACTCTCTCTGGATCTGGAACTACAATCAAACACACTGTCTGAACCTGTGCTAAAGTCTCTCCACTATCTGTGGGCCTCAGTCTCTTCTCTCACTCTCTCTGGATCTGGAACTACAATCAAACACACTGTCTGAACCTGTGCTAAAGTCTCTCCACTATCTGTGGGCCTCAGTCTCTTCTCTCACTCTCTCTGGATCTGGAACTACAATCAAACACACTGTCTGAACCTGTGCTAAAGTCTCTCCACTATCTGTGGGCCTCAGTCTCTTCTCTCACTCTCTCTGGATCTGGAACTACAATCAAACACACTGTCTGAACCTGTGCTAAAGTCTCTCCACTATCTGTGGGCCTCAGTCTCTTCTCTCACTCTCTCTGGATCTGGAACCACTTCCCTCCCCCCCCTGCCCCTCACCCACCCGCCCCTTGTTTCTCTTGATTTATTGAGTCACTCAAATTTCCTACAGCTGATCAATTAGCAACATCTGCTAACTATACCTAATTAATCTTTTACACAATGTTTCCTCATGCCTTTTCCTTCCTCATTACATCCTGTTTTTTCCTCAAGCTTCTCTTCTCAACTTTGCCACATCATGTCTCCAACGTAACCATCTCACCTTACATGCTTTCCTCTCCTCTTTTATGCTCCCATGAGCTACTCTTATTCCTCCATCCACCATCTCCTACCCCTTCTAAAGCTCATAAGCAGAAACACTCCTGCAAGTCCAAATCCCACTTCCTCTCCCTCTCTCTCTTTCTTCTGCTGGCTTCTTGGGACATACCTCCTAACACAGGCCCCTCACCTCCCAGATTATACTATCTGACCACTAGGGGCAGATAACATATTACATACTAGGATCACTTACCAAATTACTTTCTCAGTTGCTTTCCTTTTCCTTCTAACTTTGCATACCCTCCTACCTAATGAAACTTCACTTTCTTCCTGACCCTTGCTATTTGTTATCTGCCCCTTCCATCCCCTTTAGATTGTAAGTAGAGAGTTTTTAATCTTGTAGAGTGCTTTGGGAAAAAGCACTTTCTACAAAGATTCTAAGCTCAAAACAGGGCCCTCCACTTTTTGCAGTTTGTTAAAATGTATATTTTTCCTTGTTCATTTCCTCTGTATAGCGCTACGGAATATGTTGGCGCGTTACAAATAAAAGTAATAATAATAATAATAATAATAATAATAATAATAATATTAATAATAAGGGGTTAATGGGGTATAGTTAGGGTTAATAGTGTAGTGCTTAGACTTTTGTCATGAGGGTCCTGGAGGACCCTTACGGCACTTGTATGGTTAACCTAGGGGTTAACAGTGTCCTATAGGCATCTATATAGACCCCTATTGGACTGAGGGGGTTCATTTTAGTCTCAGGGATTTCTTTAATCTTTTTCGCCATAAAGAATTTGGAGGGAAAAAAAAGCAAAGAAATAATATTATAGGTATCAAAACTGGTTTAATCACTAACACCTTCCCTTCCATGGATAGCACCCTTAACTTCAACACACCACTCTTTTTTGGAGTTTTGCTAACAAAGGGCCCTATTAAATTCTCCCTCGTAGTTCTCTCGGTGCTCGCAAAAGGCAGTTTTCCTGCTGTTTGCGAGAACCGAATCTCTCGCAGCCTGCTTTACGATATGACTGCGAGAAAATGACCGAGAATAGGCTCCGAGAGAGCTACGTAGCCTTAAATCTATGCACGAGTCTCGCATATCGTAAGAATCCCTACGTGGACAAAAAGTCCACGCAAGGGATCCGAAAGCCTCTACGTGCTGCCTCGGAACAGCCCGAGACAGCAGTGTGAGGCTCCCCCCTGCACCCTATACACATCCCCATGCTGCAGGGGTCTCTATCGGGACCCCTGCAGCACCCCCACATTAACCCCTTGCAGCGGGGGTCCCCGATCTGCATAGATCAGGCCCCCCGCTGCATTTAAAAGTTTTAAATTCCCCGCCGCGGCTCCTTAAAGGGACCGCGGCACACTATTACCCAATCCCGGCCGCGGCACTTCAAATTAACCCCCCTCTATGCTGGGGGTCCCCATCGGGACCCCCGAAGTGTCCCCACATAAACCCATTGCAGGGGGGGGCCCCGATCTGCATAGATCAGGCCCCCCGCTGCATTTAAAACTTTTAAATTCCCCGCCGCGGCTCCTTAAAGGGACCGCGGCACACTATTACCCAATCCCAGCCGCGGCACTTAAAATTAACCCCCCTCTATGCTGGGGGTCCCCATCGGGACCCCCGAAGTGTCCCCACATAAACCCATTGCAGGGGGGGGCCCCGATCTGCATAGATCAGGCCCCCCGCTGCATTTAAAACTTTTAAATTCCCCGCCGCGGCTCCTTAAAGGGACCGCGGCACACTATTACCCAATCCCGGCCGCGGCACTTAAAATTAACCCCCCTCTATGCTGGGGGTCCCCATCGGGACCCCCGAAGTGTCCCCACATAAACCCCCTGCAGCGGGGGGCCCCGATCGGCACCGATCGTGACCCTGCTGCAATTCAATTTTAAATTTCCCGCCTCGCGGGTCCTCAAAGGACCGTAAAGGTCCTGAAAGGACTCGCACTAAAAATATTAACCCCAGGCAACTATAATTACCCCATTAACTCATGGTGGTCAATCCAGACCACCATAAGGCTCTAATTAACCCATTAACTCATGGTGGTCAATACAGACCACCATAAGGCCTAAATTAACCCATTAACTCATGATGGTCAATCCAGACCACCATAAGGCTCTATTTAACCCATTAACTCATGATGGTCAATCCAGACCACCATAAGGCTCTAATTAACCCATTAACTCATGGTGGTCAATACAGACCACCATAAGGCTCTATTTAACCCATTAACTCATGGTGGTCAATCCAGACCACCATAAGGCTCTAATTAACCCATTAACTCATGGTGGTCAATCCAGACCACCATAAGGCTCTAATTAACCCATTAACTCATGATGGTCAATCCAGACCACCATAAGGCTCTAATTAACCCATTAACTCATGGTGGTCAATACAGACCACCATAAGGCTCTAATTAACCCATTAACTCATGATGGTCAATCCAGACCACCATAAGGCTCTATTTAACCCATTAACTCATGATGGTCAATCCAGACCACCATAAGGCTCTAATTAACCCATTAACTCATGGTGGTCAATACAGACCACCATAAGGCTCTAATTAACCCATTAACTCATGATGGTCAATCCAGACCACCATAAGGCTCTATTTAACCCATTAACTCATGGTGGTCAATCCAGACCACCATAAGGCTCTAATTAACCCATTAACTCATGGTGGTCAATACAGACCACCATAAGGCTCTAATTAACCCATTAACTCATGATGGTCAATCCAGACCACCATAAGGCTCTATTTAACCCATTAACTCATGGTGGTCAATCCAGACCACCATAAGGCTCTAATTAACCCATTAACTCATGATGGTCAATCCAGACCACCATAAGGCTCTATTTAACCCATTAACTCATGGTGGTCAATCCAGACCACCATAAGGCTCTAATTAACCCATTAACTCATGATGGTCAATCCAGACCACCATAAGGCTCTAATTAACCCATTAACTCATAGTGGTCAATCCAGACCACCATAAGGCTCTAATTAACCCATTAACTCATGATGGTCAATCCAGACCACCATAAGGCTCTAATTAACCCATTAACTCATGATGGTCAATCCAGACCACCATAAGGCTCTAATTAACCCATTAACTCATGATGGTCAATCCAGACCACCATAAGGCTCTATTTAACCCCATCAGTCCCATAAGGGTATATTATTACCATTATGGGCCTGTTACAACCCAACATTAACCACATAAGTGCCATAATGGTCCTCAAGGACCATCATGACACTAACTACAAACACTACACTATAACCCCCAATAAACCATTTAATCTAAACTAACCCCCCTCTACACTAATCTATTAACACTTACACTACCTACCTACACTACCTACCCCCTAATAAACCTTCCCACCACTCTAATTACAAAAAATAAAAAACCTACAGCACAGAAAACAAAAAACCTACAGTACAAAAAACAAAAAAACCTACAGTACAGAAAACAAAAAACAATTACAACCCCACCCCCCACTACAGAAAACAAAAAAATACATTACAACCCCACCCCCCACTACAGAAAATAAAAAAAATTACACACCTGAAAAGGAAAGACAGATAAACACAATACAATACATACATATAATACATTACATACATTACATACAATACATGACATTACATATAATATATTAAATATAATATATTACATATAATATATTACATATAATACATTACATACATTACATACAATACATGACATTACATACATTAAATATAATATATTAAATATAATATATTACATATAATATATAACATATAATACATTACATACATTACATACATTAAATATAATATATTAAATATAATATATTACATATAATATATTACATATAATACATTACATACATTACATACAATACATGACATTACATACATTACATATAATGTATTACATATAATATATTACATATAATATATTACATATAATATATTACATATAGTCCTAATCAAATACCCCCTATCTATCTAACATACAATCTATTTAATTTAAAATAAATCCTAACTATATCAAATACATCCCCCTATCTATCTAATATACAAAAAATCCTAACTACATACACAGACCATTATTCTAAAGTAAAATAAAATAATTACAGTCCTAACTACATACACAGACCCTAATTATAAGCTAAAATCAATAAATTAAGACCACTTACCTTTAAGATGTTGCTTCAGATCACTAACCTATGGGTCAAACAAAAAATAAAAATTAGTACAAAACATTAACATCAAATAAATAAACATTCTATACATTCTAAATATTCAACTCACCTTTACAGCATGTCCAGTCACTGTTTAGCTCTTCCGGCGCGGCCCTGTTAAAAAAAAAACACAATACATGAATACATGAATACAATATATAAACAATAAATAAAATACACAAATAAACATCTAAATATACATTTCACTTACCTACCCGCGATGTCCCCGGCCTTCTCTCCTTCAGCCCCGGCTGGGCCGCGGAACCATTCGCGCTCAAAAAAAAAAAAAGAAAAAAAACTAACGGAGGTCTGCACTGGCAGACCTCCCCAACGCTACTGAACCTCCCGGAGTCGTTTCCGGGAGGAAATTGGCATTGGCGGCTTGTGATTGGCTGAAAAAGCTGTCTATCAATTTCAGCCAATCAAAAGTCGTCAATGTGTGAGCCAATCAGGATGGGATACACCCCAATATCCCACCCTGATTGGCTTAAACACTTGTCTATCTTTCTGGGAACCAATCACAACGCTCAGATGCCTTCAGCCAATCACTATGGGATACACCCCCACGGAGTGATTGGTAGAAGACATCTGCGCATCCTGATTGGCTCCTACATTGACGACTTTTGATTGGCTGACAGCTTTCTCAGCCAATCACAAGCCGCCAATGCCAATTTCCTCCCGGAAACGACTCCGGGAGGTTCAGTAGCGTCGGGGAGGTCTGCCAGTGCAGACCACCGGTAGTTTTTTTTTTTTTTTTTTTTTAGAGCGCGGATGGTTCCGCGGCCCAGCCGGGGCTGAAGGAGAGAAGGCCGGGGACATCGCGGGGAGGTAAGTTAAATGTATATTTAGATGTTTATTTGTGTATTTTATTTATTGTTTATATATTGTATTCATGTATTCATGTATTGTGTTTTTTTTTTTAACAGGGCCGCGCCGGAAGAGATAAACAGTGACTGGACATGCTGTAAAGGTGAGTTGAATATTTAGAATGTATAGAATGTTTATTTATTTGATGTTAATGTTTTGTACTAATTTTTATTTTTGTTTGACCCATAGGTTAGTGATCTGAAGCAACATCTTAAAGGTAAGTGGTCTTAATTTATTGATTTTAGCTTAGAATTAGGGTCTGTGTATGTAGTTAGGACTGTAATTATTTTATTTTATTTTAGAATAAGGGTCTGTGTATGTAGTTAGGATTTTTTGTATATTAGATAGATAGGGGGATGTATTTGATATAGTTAGGATTTATTTTAAATTAAATAGATTGTATGTTAGATAGATAGGGGGTATTTGATTAGGACTATATGTAATATATTATATGTAATATATTATATGTAATACATTATATGTAATGTATGTAATGTCATGTATTGTATGTAATGTATGTAATGTATTATATGTAATATATTATATGTAATATATTATATTTAATATATTATATTTAATATATTATATGTAATGTCATGTATTGTATGTAATGTATGTAATGTATTATATGTAATATATGATATGTAATATATTATATGTAATATATTATATGTAATGTCATGTATTGTATGTAATGTATGTAATGTATTATATGTAATATATTATATGTAATATATTATATTTAATATATTATATTTAATATATTATATGTAATGTCATGTATTGTATGTAATGTATGTAATGTATTATATGTATTATTGTATTGTGTTTATCTGTCTTTCCTTTTCAGGTGTGTAATTTTTTTATTTTCTGTAGTGGGGGGTGGGGTTGTAATTTTCTTTTTTTTCTGTACTGTAGGTTTTTTTGTTTTTTGTACTGTAGGTTTTTTTGTTTTTTGTACTGTAGGTTTTTTGTTTTCTGTGCTGTAGGTTTATTGTTTTTTGTAATTAGAGTGTTGGGGAGGTTTATTAGGGGGTAGGTAGTGTAGGTAGGTAGTGTAAGTGTTAAAAGATTAGGGTAGAGGGGGGTTAGTTTAGATTAAATGGTTTATTGGGGGTTATAGTGTAGTGTTTGTAGTTAGTGTCATGATGGTCCTTGAGGACCATCATGGCACTTATGTGGTTAATGTTGGGTTGTAACAGGCCCATAATGGTAATAATATACCCTTATGGGACTGATGGGGTTAAATAGAGCCTTATGGTGGTCTGGATTGACCATCATGAGTTAATGGGTTAATTAGAGCCTTATGGTGGTCTGGATTGACCATCATGAGTTAATGGGTTAATTAGAGCCTTATGGTGGTCTGGATTGACCACCATGAGTTAATGGGTTAATTAGAGCCTTATGGTGGTCTGGATTGACCATCATGAGTTAATGGGTTAATTAGAGCCTTATGGTGGTCTGGATTGACCACCATGAGTTAATGGGTTAAATAGAGCCTTATGGTGGTCTGGATTGACCATCATGAGTTAATGGGTTAATTAGAGCCTTATGGTGGTCTGTATTGACCACCATGAGTTAATGGGTTAATTAGAGCCTTATGGTGGTCTGGATTGACCACCATGAGTTAATGGGTTAAATAGAGCCTTATGGTGGTCTGTATTGACCACCATGAGTTAATGGGTTAATTAGAGCCTTATGGTGGTCTGGATTGACCACCATGAGTTAATGGGTTAATTAGAGCCTTATGGTGGTCTGTATTGACCACCATGAGTTAATGGGTTAATTTAGGCCTTATGGTGGTCTGGATTGACCATCATGAGTTAATGGGTTAATTAGAGCCTTATGGTGGTCTGGATTGACCACCATGAGTTAATGGGTTAATTAGAGCCTTATGGTGGTCTGGATTGACCATCATGAGTTAATGGGTTAATTAGAGCCTTATGGTGGTCTGGATTGACCACCATGAGTTAATGGGTTAAATAGAGCCTTATGGTGGTCTGGATTGACCATCATGAGTTAATGGGTTAATTAGAGCCTAATGGTGGTCTGTATTGACCACCATGAGTTAATGGGTTAATTAGAGCCTTATGGTGGTCTGGATTGACCACCATGAGTTAATGGGTTAAATAGAGCCTTATGGTGGTCTGTATTGACCACCATGAGTTAATGGGTTAATTAGAGCCTTATGGTGGTCTGGATTGACCACCATGAGTTAATGGGTTAATTAGAGCCTTATGGTGGTCTGTATTGACCACCATGAGTTAATGGGTTAATTTAGGCCTTATGGTGGTCTGGATTGACCACCATGAGTTAATGGGGTAATTATAGTTGCCTGGGGTTAATATTTTTAGTGCGAGTCCTTTCAGGACCTTTACGGTCCTTTGAGGACCCGCGAGGCGGGAAATTTAAAATTGAATTGCAGCAGGGTCACGATCGGTGCCGATCGGGGCCCCCCGCTGCAGGGGGTTTATGTGGGGACACTTCGGGGGTCCCGATGGGGACCCCCAGCATAGAGGGGGGTTAATTTTAAGTGCCGCGGCCGGGATTGGGTAATAGTGTGCCGCGGCCCCTTTAAGGAGCCGCGGCGGGGAATTTAAAAGTTTTAAATGCAGCGGGGGCCTGACCGGTGCCGATCGGGGACCCCCGCTGCAAGGGGTTAATGTGTGGGGGCTGCGGGGGTTCCTATGGACCCCTGCAGCAAGGTGTTCATGTGAGGACACTTCGGGGGTCCCGACAGGGTCCCCCGCATTGAGGGGGGGTTCATTTTAGGTGCCTGGGGGGGGTTTGGAGTACCCCCCACGGCAGGGCTTATGTGGGGGACTGCCGCGGAGGTCCCTTTTAGGACCCCCGCAGCACTTGATGAGGAGTGGGAGCCTGCGATATCATCTCGCAGGCTGTCACTCCTTTACGTAGTGTAGATACGTATGGCCCTGCTGCGTAGCTCATACGTTGCTCGCAGCAGGGCTAATTTAATAGCATTGTAAGTTAGAGAAACTTTGCAGTACGTAGGGCTTAAGTAGAAGCCTCTTATTTACGAGGCTGGAATTTAATGAGGCCCAAAGTTTCCTAATTCAATTGTCCAGACAATTTTTGGTCAAACTAAGTTGCCAGGATTTTGATTTTATCTCTGACCACTAAACATTAGAAGGAATGTCATCTTTCCAAGGCCCAAATAACATGCACACACACTTAGACATGTTTACCCTTAGAGCAGCAGCTAATATAAACATTTGTGCCCATAGCATGGCTCTGTGGATTAAAGCATAAGGTGAACAGATCATTTTAACATTGTCCATATAAGACACACATTTGACCTGTTGCCCCTGGCCCCTGGTACAATAATTCCTCTAACAACCTTATCCTACTTAAAAAAGGTTCCATTGCACAAATGAAGAGGATAGGGGAAGTGGGCACCCTTGTCTAGCCCCAGCTTTCATAGGGAATTCCTCTCCACTATATCCAGTAATGTGAAGCGCACTGGCACTCTCTCTATAAATTTCCTTTATTATATCAATAAACAATTTAGGAAACCTCATTCTTTCTATGACTTTAAACAGATATTCACAGGATATTGAATCAAAAGCTTTTTCATAGGCAATACTAAGAATGGCTGCTGCTTGGTGTTGAATTCTAAATGGATAAAGGACATCACGTATCAAAGTCAACCCATCCAAGAAATTAATCCCTGGAACTGCGCATAACTGATCATCTTGCACTACTTTATGGAGGATCTCTTTCAATCTATTTGCAAGTATTTTTGTCACAATTTTATTGTCACAATTCAGTAAAGTTATAGGTCTCCAGTTCCTAATATTTGTCCTATTACCTTCCTTAGGGAGCAATACAATCAGACATTTCTTAAAGTCTGCATGGGTAGCATTACCAGACATACAAAAGACACAGACTTCTATCAAGTCAGCTTTGATAAGTTCCCAAAAAGTTTTGTAAAACTCGAATGGAATCCCATCCATTCCACGGGACTTATTATTTGCTCCGCTGAATATAACTTCAGTGACATTATCTAGCAAACTTGCTGACTCCTCATCTCTTAACCCACTGACAATACAAATTCCTGCAGGCAATATGAATCAATACAGGGACACATTATACAATTAAGCATAACATATTGTAGACCCTCTCAGAATACCTTTTGCTGAGGACACCTGTTTCCCTTCCTCCTCTAACAAAGACATATCATTGCTTTTATGTAATAAAAAAAAATAACGAGAACAGGTTTCATTCTCCTCCACGTCCTTTACTCTAGAATTAAAAATAACGCTCTTCCTCTATTTTTTTCTTTAATTCAGTTTTAGTAGCTGTAATATCATCATCCACTAACAGGCCCTAATGTTTTAATCTATAGAGTATCTGAAGTTTATTCTGTAAAACCTTCTAATGATCTTTATTCTCCATAGCAGCGTCCGTTATTCCTCCCTGTGAAGGGCACAAGTGAGCTAAAAGAGGTTGCTCTCTGGGTAGGTAACCAGACTACTACTAAAGTTACTAATAACATGGGGGTCTGTTAAGGACCCCCATGGTATGGGGTTACCAATAGGTGTCAAGAAGCTCCTTTTCAGGATCTCTGTAGCACAGAGGTTAATTTTCGATGCCATGGAAGTCTGTTAAGGACCTCAGTGACACAGGGGTTATTTTAGATGCCACTGAGGTCTGTTAAGGACCCCCATGGTTGGGGTTAATATTTAGATGCCATGGGGGCAGCGGTCATAGACAGAGGGGTCATAAATCCCCTGCATACGTTTATATTGTTACTTAACCCATTCCCTACCATGGGAAGAAGTTTTTATAGGTAAGGATAAAGGATGATGTTACAGTTAGAGTAGTGTGTTCACATAGTGGGTACCATATAGCAGCATTGCTATGGAGACTATTGACCTTCAGATTCAGAATCTCCTGTGTGCAGGCGGTGTGCATAAGTTAAGGATAGAGAGCAATGAAAAACAGTCCTTAGTGCAGTGGTTCCCAAGCTTTTTCGTACATAGAAATACACGCACACAATTAGCTATACATACAATTACATACAATTGTACATTTACATAAGATTACAAATACACACAATCACACACAGCCATTCCGGTAAACACACATACACCCGATGAGGACACATACATATACCCCACTTACACACTTTTTGTACATTTGATCACATCTGCTTCCAGCCTGTGTACTCATACCCTACCATTGACACCCACACAATGTACTTACCAGGTCGAAGTTGATGATCATTGTCCTGTTACTTGTCTCAGGAAGGCTCCTGGGGGGTGGGGGGGGGGGGGGGGCTTGTGGTGACCCTGTAGGCCAGTCACGGTGCCCCAGAGTGCCACAGCACACATTTTGGGAACCGCTGTCTTATTGTGTGTCACAGTCGTTGAGGAAATTTGTTTCAGAGGATGGCTCCCACAGTTACATGGGAGCCTTTTCTCGCTGCTACGTAGCCCAATAGATTAGAGGTGAAACAGCTTGTATACAGTTTTTGTATGGACTGTAATAATAATATTGGTAAGTACACAGGTTTTGAATGAAAAGGTAAAACTGAAGTAGTGTTTCATGCTTTATAGCAGTGTAGTTAACTAACCAATGTACTTTATAGTTAAAGCAACATAACATGAAATAATACAAAAACAAATATTGTAAAGGTTTTTTTCTGGATAAATTGTGTAGTGAGAAATGCTTGCAGAAAAAGCTCCAGAAAATGAACTCTGCAAATAATTTACTTATTACTAGTTATACATATGTGAGACACTCCTTAATCCATAGCCAAGTCATTATATAAACTGCTTAAATGTTCAGTGCTGCAATTTAAAAAAAGATAAGGGAGGAACAGAGATGCAGTTACTGATAGCGATATGAAACAGCTTGAAATAATTAACATGTGTTCATTCATATACAGCCAAGTGAAGTTTTGAAAAACTCCAGGTTCCAAAAATGCATTACTACGCACTGCAAACAGTGAGGATATTTTATAAGCTATCACAAGGTCTGTGATGTGCATCTCTATATTCAATATGCTCTATTTCCTATCTGGGGAAGTTACCATCACAGCCCTTCACACCTCATCATGGCTCTTATTGTAGCTTAGTAAATACCCCCCATTATTTGAACTGAGAAAACACTGGCTGCATAAATTCATAAAACTGAATAATCCATGCTACTAGTCTATATACTAGTCTATTAATGAAATCATGCAATCGTCCAAATCATTACCTAATCTTCAAAAAATACTGCTGAGCATTAATTATAAACAAAATTCCCATATATTTATATTTTGTAGAGGCTCTTGGTGGACCATTTGAATATTTCAGGAGATCTTAGTGGACCACTTAATGTGCATTGTGTTCTGTTGGGGTAAATAATGAAAGTCAATATCCTGAAACTCTTGCACCCCTTGTTTATGCAATTTTAATTATTTATAATTTTTTGTACTTAGTCGTTTTGTGGCCATCTGGGGTCCACGGGTCACAGTTTGGAAACCCCCAGTAATAAACATTACATTGTTATTGCAATCTCTTATTAAGAACCAGGGCTGCTTAACCGGGGGATGAGGAGGTGCTTTTGTGGGGGCCTGCCCTGGAAGAGGGGTACCATGTAGACAGACATATATATAATTATTTATTGCACATACTGAGAAGCCTGTCATCTTGTGAGAAAGTAAGCTTGCTAACTGGAACTTACATACAAGCACTATATAAATGCAAGGATGCCCTGTATACATATACAGTATATCCATGCAATGCTGTTCTGTACTATGTATATAAATATGTATTTATGCAAGGCTGATATACGATGAGCACTTAATTATACACTTGTTCAAGACAGCTGTTCACTATGTGAATACAACAGTGTTTGCACAATAGAATACATACATGTGACATGGGCGAGTTTCAATTATTAACAGTAATTGAGAAACATTGTGGGGTGACTCTCATGACTGGACTATTAATCTGGATGGTTATAACCTATTTAGAAAAAATAGGGGAAATGGTAAAAGAGGAGGAGGGATTTGTCTGTATGTTAAGGCTGATTTAAAGCCTATAGTCAGAGAAGATAATGTTGAAACCTTGTGGGTTGAGTTAGAGGAGGAACAAATTCTAAAATAATTTTGGTAGGAATATGCTATAAACCCCCAAATATAATTGTACTAGCGAATTGCCCATCAAAAAATTACGTTTAGACGATTTTTGAGTGCCGAAACTGTAAATTTCGGCTCAAATTTGCTTGCGTCCTGGCTCTCCGCCTGTGCTGTGTGTGTTTTAATTTATTTTGTATTATTTTTCTTGTTTTTCATGTTTGTCGTTTTTCCACGGTTCGGCCGTTAAATTTGTATTTTTCAGAGGTCGAATTTTGTTGATGTAAGTGTTACTGTCTTTGGCGTTGTGTATTTTCAAAGTCCTGCGTGCCTAGCGTTGTTGGTGTAAGTGTTAGTGTCTTTGCCGTTGTGTATTTTCGAAGTCCCGCGTCCCTGGCGTTGTTCGTGTAAGTGTTGCTGTCTTTGCCGTGATGTATTTTCTAAGTCCTGCGTGCCTGGCTTTGCTCAGCCTAATTTTTATCCAGTTTCAGACTTTTTTTGCGTTTTTCGTCCGCCATTCCTTTTTTCGCTTAGCTGATTTTTGAGTGACAAAACATGGTAGCTTCGGCTCAAATTCACTCCCAGGTGTCCTGGCTCTCCCCCTGTGCTGTGTGTGAATGTGTTTTAATTTATTTTTTATTATTTTTCATGTTTTTTGTCTTTTTAGATTTTTTTTCAAAGTCCCGCGTTCCTCAACTGCTTGCAGCCTAAGTAAGTCCTGCTTTCCTCAACTGCTTGCAGCCTAAGCCCAGCGTGCCTCAACTGCTCGCCTCACTTTGCGAGGCTTGCAGGAGCGCCTTTGGCGTGTGCTTCAATGCCTTAATTGCTCGCCATGCTTCGTGAGGCTCGCAGGGCAATGAGCGCCTTTGTCGCTCATTGCCAAAGTCCTCCAAGTTCGGAAGGCTTCAATGCCTCAACGGCTCGCCTCGTAAGTGTGACGACAAATCACAGTTTCACAATTATAATATGTGATGGGAGGAATTGCAATTATTGCTACAGATTGGACGTGCAGCTAAGCATGCGCAAGTACTAATAATGGGAGAGTTTGACTACTGTGAAATAAATTGGATTAATGAGACTTGCTGTTCAGCAAAAGGGAGCAGGTTCTTGAGTACACTCAGATCATTATCTGGTCCAAATTATACAAGAACCTACTAGAAATGAGATTATCTTGGATTTAGCCATCACAAATAATATTGATATAATCCCAAATGTTAAAATGGGGAAATATAACGTACAGGCTTGGACAAAGAACTGACTGGTAAAATACTGATGATAAAAGGAAAACATTTATTTACCATGAAGCCTTACTAAACATACATACATTTCAGTACATACCATGTTGAAATAACGGTAAAAGTTAAAATAAATAAAAAAGTAAAAAGTAAATTGCATCCCATGTGGCTTAATAATTATTTAAAGATCAAGATACAGAGTAAACAATAGACATATCAATTATACAAGAAAGACAGAACAGAGACTGCTTTACATGAGTATAAGGAACTTAACAAGGTGGCAAAAATAACTATTTGATTAGTTAAAATAGAAAATGAAAAAAAATAGTTGCAAAGGAGAGTAATACTAAGCTTAAAAAAAATAATATATTAATGGGAAGAAGGCCAAGAAGAAAGCTATAGGAACATTATAATATGAAACAGGCTGGATAATTAATTGTGACCAGGAAAAGGCAGATGAGCTAAATAGGTTATTTTCTTCGGTATACACAAGGGAGGTACCAGTGGTTGGTACACCGCAACATAATGGGGCTACACTACCTTCACTAAATAATTGGTTAACCCAGGAAGTAATCCAAAAGTGACTGGAAGAATTATATGTCAATAAAGCACCAAGTCATAATGGAACTACACCAAAGGGTACTGTGGGAATTGGTTAATGTAAAACAATCCATTATTTCAAACTAGTTACTTGCCCTTCAAAAATGAGGGGACTAAAATTGTAAGGCTGGCAATGCTGTTTGCCACACAATGTGAGGCTTTTGCTCCTCTAAGCACCTTTGGTTCTCATTGCCAGCCTCTCCCCCATGTACTTCAACTTTCCTGCTTTGCACTGATCGCCTTCGGCCCTCATCTTGTGGCTCACAATGAGCACCTTCGATGCTCATTGCGAGCCTTTCCTCCTGCCTACTGTACGGGCCGCTCATTGCAGGGTTCGTTAACCTGCAAGTTTTGTGCTTTAGAATGGCATGCGTCTCTTTCCACCTTCTTCCCCCTGTCCCTTTCCTGTGTTTTTGTCCTCTGTGTGTCTGCTGAATGTTTGCGTGTTAGGCGCTGAAGGCCTTTTGTTTTATTTTGAAAGTCCCTCGTGCCTGGCTTCGCTCACCCTCTTTTTCATCCAGTTTCTGATTTTTTTATGTTTTTCGGCCGCCATTTTTTTCTTCGCTTAGCCCATTTTGGATTTGCGAAAAACCCCAAATATGGCTCAAAATCGCTTACAACCTCACTCCCAGGCTTACTGGCTGTTCCCCTGTGCTTTCTGTGAGTGTGTTATTATAATTGTTAACTTTTTTAGAGTTTTTAGATTTACGCGCTTGGTTCGCAGTTGCGACCCTCACAATGCAGCCTAAGTCCTGCTCCTACACGGCTCGCTTCGCCAGACTTCACAGATGAGCGCCTTTCCAGTAGGACTGGAAAGTGTTGTCTGCATTTTTGCTGATGACACAAAGTTGTGCAAGGTAGTTAAATCATAAAATTATGTACTTTCCCATCAAAAGGATTTACATAAATTAGACAAATCCATGTAAAGTTGTGCATTGCTCAATGCCAAGCAGCAGCTGCAAAGGCAGATAAAATATTAGCATTCATTAATAGAAGGGTATAGCAGCAGAGGAAGCAAATATAATTCTGCCACTATGTAAATCCCTAGTACATCCTCAGTTGGAATATAGTACTAGTAGAGTACTATTTTAGGCACCACTTCATATGAAGGACATTTTAGAGCTGGAAAAGGTATAGAAAAGGGCAACAAAACTAATAAGGTTAACAGAGGGGCTAAGTTATGAAGAAAGACTAACCAAATTAAACTTATTTTCTCTAGGAAAAAGGTGTATAAGAGGGGATATTATTACCTTATATAAATACATCCAGGATCAATATAGGGCTTTGTCTAGTGAACATTTTTTTTTGCCAAGAGATTTTAACTGATGAGGGCATTCCTTGAAGTTAAAAGAAAAATGGTTCTTCACAGTAAGGATGATTGAACTGTGTAATTCTCTACCAAAGGAGGTTGTGACAGCAGATTAAATAGATAACTTGAAAAAGGACTGTATATATTTTTGAATAAAAAGGGCATTCAGGATTTTCTGGGAAAACTATAGAAGGAGGAGTATTGCGCAAGGGAGTAATCTGATTGACAGTATCTGGGGTCAGAAAGGAATTACGGTATATTTTTTACCTTATGAGCCAAGTGACAATGCTTCATTGGGGTTTTTTTGTTTGCCTTTCTTTGGATCAATTAACAATCCTCATATTACAAGGATCAGAGGAGAACTAAAAATGTTGAATTGATGAACTAAAAGTCTTTTTTAACTTCAATTACTTTGTAATTACGTTATAAATCAATACTATTTGCCATATTAATTTTCAGCCTCGTAACTCCAACGTGAAGCATGTAACAGCTGCAGGGTCGAAATTTGGGAGTAGATTTCAAAGTCCTTCATGCTTCACTTACAGTTTGGGATTGGCCCGAAGTCCAGATATAATGCAATATGAATAAAGCAGTAAATATGCAAAAACTTGCATGTAATAGAATATCATATGTCTTAATACATTGATGCGGGGATCGATTTAACACAAATTATGAACATGAAATAAAGTATTTTTGGGGGACGATTTGCGGGCTTGAGAATGTTGTGCTATTAATTCTAAGACCTTAAATCACTTTGCCTTATAATAAATGTTCAGTAGTGAGTTTTTATTTGCCTACAAAGAGCTACGTATTGTACTTTACCCCCCTTGTGGGTGCTCTCGATCACACGTAGGCCTTTGGGCTCCGTTTGGTGTTACGTGCTTGCTTGCGAGTGACCACATTGCAATTTAATAGCTGGATTGAACAAGTAGCAGGTACGGGCAGGACAGATCAAAGGATTTAGGTGCGCAAAGTTCAACGTAGCTCAAATCATAGGTGATTTTCGTTCGTCCTGTGTGGTAACACGCAAGTCCACTGTGAGCAACGTTAGGGGCTAATTTAATAGCCATAACACGTAAATCTCAAGTTACAAGCTACGTGTTAACACGTAGCTCCAATTTAATAGGGCTGTATATGTGCAGTTACCTTAAAGGCAGGCTATGGGGTGTGAGTCAGGGGCCCCCGGATGCTACAATTGCTCTGGACCCCAAGATTTCTGATGGTGGTCCTGTGGCCATGTTCCCTTTTGCAGTGTTTGATCAGCTGCCAATCCTCCTTTCAATATTCATGGGCTGTTCTGTAAGAAAGCACCAGAATACTGGGCTTGACTAGAGAACAAATTGAGACCTTTAACTGAGGCAGATTGTACAGTGGTTTGTTTGCATGCAAAACTAAATAATGCTGTACTGTATAGAACATTCTCTTCTAACTGTAATTTCACCTACCCTGAAGCAGCACTGCTACTGCTTTTTGTATACACTTAAGAAAAACAGATAATTTATCTTCAATGCCCAAGACGAAGAAAGAGCTTTGCATTATAATAGTTCCTGGCATACACTGCTATATGACGTGATTCTCTCATCTTCCACCACCCTCCCTCCCCCATTACTTGGCTTTATAACCCAACATTTTCTGTTAATTATCACTGTTGCAAACTAACAACCTGAACTTTGGAAAGAACAAAACATCTTGAAATAACTTGGCTGAGAAAAATATAAAGCTTGGGATACAGAGGAATCAAGCTACCGACAGAAAGTAGGACAGCACAGAGACTTTCACATCAAACTGAGGAACTTAAAAGATAAAGATCTGGAGGACAATCATGGATCTCAACTAAATACTGTCAGGTGAGAATAATGAATAATATTTTTTTACGTAATCTACATGAATCTTATTTATTAGTGCAAAAATGAGACAAAGATGCATAATAGGTTTGGAGGGAAAAAATTATTTTCTTTTTACTATATTTAGTTCAATGGAGTATGCTTGCTGTAGAAGTGAAACAGATGTTGTAATAGGTATGCACGGCAGAGGTTACAAACATGATATACAGTAATTTAAAACTACAGGTAAAGTATTTTATAAGTTGTATTTATAAAAATTTGTATTTTCACACAGTAAATGTAGTATTTATATCTGTCAGTCAGTCTTTCAAATCTAGGCACCAAGGACAGTCAATAATTGGTTGTTGTCACCCAAGGCTCTGGATATATTGTTTTAAGTGAAAATCATATAGTATATAAAACAAAACAGATTTATCAGATTGGCTTAGTTAATCACTGGGGTCTGGGTATGCCCTGTCTTTTAGGACTCCAATGCATTTTTTTTTCTGCATGTCATTGGCTTTCAAAGAAAAGATTCTGCTTTCCTGCTTTAGGACATAGGGACCACATTGCTTATAGTGCCTTGCAAAAGTATTCACCCACCCGCCCCTTGACTTTTTACCTATTTTGTTACATTACAGCCTTAAGTTCAATGTTTTGTTAATCTGAATTTTATGTGATGGATCAGAACACAATAGTCTAAGTTGGTGAAGTTACCCGTATATACTCGAGTATAAGCCGACCTGAGTATAAGCAGAGGCACCTATTTTACCACAAAATACTGGGAAAACATAGTGACTAGAGTATAAGCCGAGGGTGGGAAATGTGCTGCCCCCTGTGTGCCCTCTGTGTCCCTCTCTTGTATGCCCTCTGTGCTCCCCCTCTCTCTCCCCTGTGTCTCTTCCCCCCTCTCCCTCCCCTGTGTCTCCCCCCTCCCCTGTGTCTCTTCCCCTCCTCTCCCTCCACTGTGTCTCTCCCCCTCCCTCCACGGTGTCTCTTCCCCCTCTCCCTCCCCTGTGTTGCCTCCCCCCTCTCCCTCCCCTGTGTCTCTCCCCCTCTCCCTTCCCTGTGTCTCTTCACCCTCTCCCTCATGTCTCTTTCCCTCCCCCTCCCTTATCATCCTTCTCATCCTTCCTCCTCATCCTCCCTCCTCATCCTCCCTCCTCAACCCCCCTCCTCAACCACCCCATCCTCCCTCCTCAACCCCCCTACTTAAACCCCTCCTCATCCTCAACTCCCCTCCTTAACCTCTCTCTTCAACCTCTCTCCTCAACCCCCATCCTCATCCTCAACCCCCCTCCTCAACCTCTCTCCTCAACCCCCTCCTCATCCTCAACCCCCCCCCTCAACCCCCCTCCTCATCCTCAACCACCCTCCTCACTTTACCCCTATCTAATTACCCCTCCCTTTCCCCTCACTTACCTTCCATCAGCAGCTGCTCCTCCGCGCATCTTCTGGCTGCGTCGGGACCCGGCATATGCTAATGATGTGACATGAGGGGAAAGGCAGAGGGGTAGGTAATTAGAGAGGGGTAAAGTGAGGAGGGGGGTTGAGGAGGGGAGTTGAGGTTGAAGAGGGGAGTTGAGGATGAGGAGGGGGGTTGAGGATATACACACCTTTTTTGAAAGGCCCCAGAGACTGAAACACCTAAGCAAGAGGCACCACTAACCAAACACTGCCATGAAGACCAAGGGACTCTCCAAATAAGTAAGGGACAATGTTGTTGAGAAGTACAAGTCAGGGTGAGGTTATAAAAAACTATCCAAATCTTTGATGATCCCCTGGAGCACCATCAAATCTATCATAACCAAATGGAAAGAATGGAAAGAACATGGCACAAGAGCAAACCTGCAAAGACACGGCCGCCCCCCAAAAACTCACGGACCGCGCAAGGAGGGCATTAATCAGGGAGGCAGCACAGAGACATAAGGTAACCCTGGAGGAGCTGCAGAGTTCCACAGCAGTGGAGTATATGTACATAGGACGACAATAAGCTGTACGCTCCATAGAGTTGGGCTTTATGGCATAGTAGCTAGAAGAAAGCCATTACTTTCAGCAAAAAACAAAATGGCACATTTTGAGTTTGCAAAAAGGCATGTGGGAGACTCCCAAAATGTATGGAGGAAGGTGCTCTGGTCTGATGAGACTAAAATTGAACTTTTTGGCCATCAAAGAAAATCCTATGTCTGGCGCAAAACCCAACACATCACATCACCAAAAGAAGCCGGGACTGGGAAACTGGTCAGAGTTGAGGGAAAGATGGATGGTGCTAAATACAGGGATATTCTTGAGAAAAATCTGTACCACTATACCAGAAAAATCTGTAGCAATGGCCCAAAACACACTGCTAAAGCAACACTTGAGCAGTTTAAGGGGAACCATGTAAATGTGTTGGAATGGCTTAGTCAAATCCCAGACCTCAATCCAATAGAAAATCTGTGGTCATACTTAAATATTGCTGTTCACAAGCGCAAACCATCCAACTTGAAGGAGCTGGAGCCTTTTTGCAAGGAGGAATGGGCAAAAATCCCAGTGGTAAGATGTGGCAAGCTCATAGAGACTTATCCTTATCCTCAAAGTTGTGGGCATGATCTGTAAATTAAATGATTCAAATCCTCAAACAATCCATGTAAATTCCAGGTTGTGAGGCAACAAAACACAAAAAATGCCAAGGGGGTGAATACTTTTGCAAGGCACTGTATATTTACACACATGGCACACTTTAATGAAACAAAAAAATCAACACGTAGTCAGTACATTTTTATTTTAGTAATGATTTACAGTTTTGTTTTTTTGGTCGGGGTGTCAGGGTTGAAATCTTTGCAGTGGAAAAAAAACAGAACTTACAGCCTCCTGAAGCCTTTGATCTTTCACTTCCGAAAGAGTTACGATCGCTAAAATCGCAAATCGCTATTTAATTGCTTAAATTCCCCAAGGCTGCAAATGGTTTCACACCTGAAAACAGCAAATGTAGGATAAAATCCTAAGAGTGCTAGAGAGGACCCACAAGCGGGTTTAACCCCTGTCCACAGCACTGTAAATGCAAATAACAAATCAATACTGCACTGTAGTAGACACTGTAAAGACATTAGAATTAATTGAACAACAGTCTCAAGCTCGCAAATCGGCAATAAAATAAATGTATTTTAATGTTTCATTTCGGGGTTATATCAATCTCGGGTATCAATGAGTTAATACATATCAGGCCACCCATATGGACTAGAACAGTATTGGCATTCATTTTTATAATTTCATATTTTGAGGGTTTACGAGTCTCATCGCATATCGGACCCCCGAACCTAATTGTTTGACATGTAACCTCCATGTTTTACTGACCTAATGATGGCGGTCTCATTTTCTATTGGCTGTTTCGAAATGGGAGGTTACATTCTTGCTTAATTGATCATATTCCCTCCCTAAACTTCTATAGAGCAGTGCATGGTTTACAGAGTCGGCTTTCGGCCCGTAACTTGCGGGCTCCTTTAATTGAATAGCAATGAATCAGAGACGATGGATGCAGCACGCCTGCAGACATACGGCCTGGATCCTGCTAGATGCAGGCTTGCAATTGAATCAGGCTCTAGTAGAGATGTCGCGAACAGTTCGCCCGCGGACTATTCGCAGCGATTTTGGCATGTTCGCGTTTGCATCGGACGGCGAACACGCGCGCTTTTGGGTTCGCCCCCTATTCTTTATCATTGAGGAAACTTTGACCCTGCACCTCACAGTCAGCAGACACATTCCAGCCAATCAGCAGCATACACCCCCTTCCAGGGCCTTCCATCTGAAGGACAGCATACATTTTAGAATCCTTCTGAAGCTGCATTCGTTGTGAGAGGACAGATATTGTAGCTGCTGGAGATTTAATAGGCTGTGTATTTAGCTTCCACTACAGACCTGAAGGACTCATCTGATATCTGCTGCAAGGACAGCAACCCAAAAAGCCCTTTTTAGGGCTAGAATATCATTTATTTTATTTTATATTTTTTTTCTGTGTAATTTAATTGCATATGCCTGCGTGCCAGCGTGTGTGTGTGACAGGCTAACACCTAACAGCATATTGTGCTCAGTGAAATAAAACAACACTTTTTTGACTGTAATAGATTGAATAGCAATTGCCTGCCTACAGGCGTGTGTGTGAAGCCTATTGCATCTACTCTGCCAACTTTTGCCAGTGCACAGTGACACTCATATCTGGTGTCACAGTAGCTTGCACGCATAGTACCACTAATCGAAAAAAAAATGACAGGCAGAGGCAGGCCACTATGCAGGGGCCTTTGTGGTCGTGGTGCTGTGATTCCCTTTGGCCCTAGAATAATGCCCAGTTTTCAGAGGCAACGTACACTGAACTTGAAAAGTTCTGAGGACATGGTTGACTGGCTAACACAGGACACCCAATCTTCTACAGCTTCCGCTCGGAAGCTAGACGCACCATCCTCCTCCAGCTTATCTTCGGGCACCTCTCCAGTTACCACTCGCCCGCCTGCCGCCACCACCAACACTAGCACCACAGCCGCTTCACTTGATCCGTCAGCAGAGTTATTTACACATCCGTTGGAGTGATGCGCAAACATTAGTGCCAGAGGATGTAGATAACAGGGATATGTCCCAGTCAGGCAGCATTACACACATGGACGTACGATCTGATGATGATGATGTTGTACCCGGTGCTGCTTCCTTTGTTGAGTTGTCAGATACAAGTGAAGCGGTTGATGATGACGGTGCGTCCGCGGATGTCACGTGGGTGCCCGCTATAAGAGAAGAAGAACAGGAGGAAAGTTCAGATGGGGAGACAGAGAGGAGGAGGAGACGAGTTGAAAGCAGGGGGAGGTCGTCGCAAGTAGCTAGTGGCACAGTCAGACAGCATGCATCGGCACCCGGGGTCAGCCAGACAGCACGCCAGTCAACGCATGCTGTTGCCACCACCAGAATGCCGTCATTACAGAGCTCAGCAGTGTGGCAATTTTTTGGTGTGTCTGCCTGTGACAACAGCGATGCCATTTGCAACCTGTGCGAAAAGAAACTGAGTCGTGGGAAGTCCAACACCCACCTAGGTACAACTGCTTTGCGAAGGCACATGATGTCACATCACAAACGCCAATGGGATCAACACATGAGTACAAGCAGCACACAAAGTCAAAGCCGCCATCCTCCTCCTGGTCCAGCATCTTCAGCCACGTCAACCACTGCTGCCCTGCTTGCCCCCTCTCAACCATCCGCCACTCCGTGTCTCGCCCTGAGCAGTCCCTGCTCATCTGCCCACAGTCAGGTGTCTGGCAAGGACATGTCTGAGCGTAAGAAGCCAATGTCACAAAGTCACCTCCTTGCACAGCAACTGACAGCTGGCTTGTCTGAACTCTTAGCCCGCCAGCTTTTACCATACAAGCTGGTGGAGTCTGAGGCGTTCAAAAAATGTGTAGCCTTTGGGACACAGCAGTGGAAAGTACCCGGCCGAAATGTCTTTGCACAAAAGGCAATCCCCAACCTGTACTCGATTGTGCAAAAGGAAGTAATGGCATCTCTGGCACACAGTGTTGGGGCAAGGGTCCATCTGACCACTGATACCTGGTCTGCAAAACATGGTCAGGGTAGGTATATCACCTACACTGCGCATTGGGTAAACCTGGTGACGGCTGCCAAGCATGGAATACGTGGCTCAAATTTCAAGTGGGAGGACCGACCAAGCATCTTTTCCCATCTCCCGCTTCCAAAAATCCATGCCATATACACGTCCCCTGATAGTGGACGTAACAGGGATTAAACCGATAGGAATAGTACTACTTAACAGTACACACCTTATAATAACGCAGACAGAGGCAACGCGTATAATCTTCAATGCTGTGCAGTGGAAGCCCCCAGACTCTGACCTGTGTATAATCTTCCATGCTGGGCAGTGGAAGCCCCCAGACTCTGACCTGTGTATAATCTTCCATGCTGGGCAGTGGAAGCCCCCAGACTCTGACCTGTGTATAATCTTCCATGCTGTGCAGTGGAAGCCCCCAGACTCTGACCTGTGTATAATCTTCCATGCTGGACAGTGGAAGCCCCCAGACTCTGACCTGTATATAATATTCCATGCTGGGCAGTGGAAGCCCCCAGACTCTGGGAGTCTGAAGAAGAGGAGTTAGAGGAGGAAGGTGGCTTTTAGGAGGTGGAAGACCAAACACAGCAGGCGTCCCAGGGGGCTTGTTGTCACCTTTCGAGGACCCTTGGTGGCTGGGTGGAGGAAGAGACGTTCAATGACATCAGTGAGGACAAGGAACGGGACATGGCTAGCTTGGTACACAACCTTGTGCAAATGGGGAGTTTGCGGTTGTGCAAAGGGACTGTTTGCGGTTGTTTGCGGTGCATTAAACGGGGAGATTGGTCTGTTACTGTGAAGCGGGTGTAACCCTTACACTACCTGATCGATACAACATCATACCTGATGTTTTAAAGCATGTTATTCCAAACAATTTAGGAATGTTAGGTGATTTATGCCCTTTATGGCTTAAAACCAGACTCTGCATCAACTATGTAATTTTCCGTGGAAGTTTTGCCATGGATCCCCCTCCGGCATGCCACAGTCCAGGTGTTAGTCCCCTTGAAACAACTTTCACATCACTATTGTGGCCAGAAAGAGTCCCTGTGGGTTTTGAAATTCACCTGCCCATTGAAGTCTATGGCGGTTCGCCGATGTTCGCCCATTCGCGAACATTTGGTAAAGTTCGCGTTCGCTGTTCGCGCCATCACTACATAGAATATAAGAATGGAAGCTTGGAGACACAACCAATAAATTATTGATGAGTCAATCCAGTGAATGGAGCTGGTTGATTCAGCCATTAGATGAGCCAAAGAGCTGCAGAGTGAGCTTTCTCTGATTCTCTTATGAACTACAAAATAGTGAAGCTAGCTTCAAAAAAGAGGAGCAATGTAAGCATATGTTTTATCACTGAGCACATTCTCTAGATGACAAAGAGTGGGTGTAAAAACCCATATACCCCTGTATTACAGGTGTCAATGCCTTGGTGCAGCCAACAGCTCAAATAGGGATTCAAACGCTTAGCAATCCCTAAATAAACTGTCTGCAATTTTAAAACATTTTATTAACATTCATTTTAATACACCATATGTTGGTGCAGAGCATATATTTTGGCTTCAGTTGCTCTTAAGGTTGTTTTTTGGCATAATTACTTTATTGCCAATAAAATTGTTACATCACACATACTGTGTATAAATATAAGGTTTGTGTAGACAAAATGGGTGGCTCATCTATTTATTTTTCTTCCCAAGAAGAAATATCTAACGGATACAAGTTTACTTACATTATTATTTAGTGAATAATGTGTTTCACAGAAAACGTACACAGGACTGTGTTGTTTATTAAAATGCTCTCTAAGTAATTTGTGATCTCAGGTTGGGGAAGGAGGTAGAATTTAAATTAAACAAAGTCTGCAGAATCATATATTAAAAGGCTCTGTTTGGATCAGTCTTGAGCTTCTACAATGATATTAAAAGCAACTTTTAGTAGCAAATGGTAGTAGCAGTTAGTGTCATAATGTTACTACATGTTTCACCCACTATAGGGTTTCTTCAGGAAGTTCTGAAAATCTAAGAAAATTAGATGTAGAAGAAGGTTAGTTATGTGAGAAAGAGTTATAATGTATATGTGATATGTATTATAATATATGATCTACACTGTGTTATGTGCGCATTTGTTGCAGCACGCCGACGATGAATGTAGGAACGTGGCCACGCTTCCGTCCCCATCTAGCTGGGAAAACTAAATAGTTCACCTCTAACCCTAACCCCCTAAACCTCACCTCCTAACCCTAACCCCTAACCCTCTATCCCTAACCCCCTAAACCTCACCTCCTAACCCTAACCCCCTAAACCTCACTTCCTAATCCTAACCCCCAAACCTCACTTCCTAACCCTAACCCTCTAACCCTTTAACTCTAACCCCCTAAACCTCAATTCCTAACCGTAACGCCCTAACCCTCACCCGGGTTCATACAGTCGGCAGGGGAGCGCTTAAAGCGCTGCAACAAATGCGCACATAAAACAGGATTGGTCAAAAAAGCTTCTGATATTGTTGTATTCCTAGCATACAATAAACTGGGAAAATACGCTTTTACTGTAATGAAAAGGTGCATTTTTCAGCCTTCCCAATAACCCTTTCTCATTTGTTGAAGGTAATGTTTTCCTGGACTTGGTGGCAGAGTGTCATGTCGGCATGAACTTGAGATTACACAAGAAAGTGAATGGGCCTTGCCCTTAAACCCGATGATAGATAAAGTGTATTTTAGTTAATATTATTTTCCTGAAGGAAATTATTTTCCAACAATATCACATCTGAATCGATGTATCTCTTTTTGTCATTGTAGGTGACATACTGAATTTAAATCAAGATGAACCTGAAGAAAGTAATTGGAGCATCTTCTGTGGGTGTTGTAGTTCTAGTGATTGGGATTTTAATTGGAAGATTTGCAATTACTCCAGATCTTCCAAAATGGCTTCAGAAAATGAGCAAAGATGGAGACTCTAAATACAGTACCCAACTCCAGCAAGAGATCAAAGCTGAGAATATCATGGACAATTTAAAGTAAGAAAGCTATACTGTATATTCTACACAGCAATAACATTGTTATGGCAATGCTTTTAAACAATCATCAAAATGTCGGGGTCATGAATTTATTTTTTAATTGTTTGCCAATTAAATAATTAACACCTACCGTAGTTGCCCAGATGAAACACTATGTGGGTACGTGACTCCTTATTTAGCAGTGTTTATACTGTATGTGTATATGTATATATTAATCTATAAAGTAATATCACTTCAAAATATTAAGAGGGGATGAAAAATACAATAGGAGTAGTAAAAGATGCTAATGGAGATGCAATAGCCAATCTCCTCACACCAAAGCAGGATATTCTCTGAGACTGGACTGCAGCTGAATAAGTATAATATCATATGAACTAAAAAAAAATCAGGCATGATCTGGAATTAGTTTTTTTCAAATCTGTCACAAAATGCACATTGTTTTCTTTTTTTTTCACAATAATACCCTGCTTGTGGTAACACAATTCTCTGTCTCTAAAGCTCTTTCTCTCTCACTCTCAGTTTCATCCCTTCACTTATACATTCTCACTAATGCACACAGTCACAGTAATCCTCTTGCATCCACATGCTAAGTTTGCAACCTTTTAAAATTGTAGAGCCAGTACACTTCACCAAAGAGCAAGAGACCAAAACAGCCGCTGTATGACTCTAGAGCCATAAGTTGCTAACCCCTTCACTAACTCATTCATCCACATGCAGGGGCGCCATAAGATTCCTTTGTCCCCAGTAAAAATACAATCAGCAGGGACCTGTGTCCTAGTGTGTCAGTCCAAGTAGTCAGAGAGCTCTGTTGCTTCCTTTCCTCATGACGGGCAACTGCGTACATAATAGAAATGCCTGCCAGCATGAGGCCCCCTACTAGGGCGAGCCCCTCACAAAAATACTGCATATTCGTTGTCAACTGCCCTGCCCACTTATGCTTATTCTCATTCACACATTTTTTAATTTTAAGGTTTTAGATATTTTCCCAATTTGTTGTTTTCTTAGTGAAGTTATTCTTGATTTCTCTCTCAATATATTTTAAACATAAAGTGCACAAAATCAGGAAAACCTTAAGAATGTAAGTTTGTGAGATTTCAATCTTGTGAGGTGCTTTAGGGAAAGCACTGTGTATATCTGATTGAAAGCTCAATAACAGGGTCTTCTATTATTTTCATTTTTTGGAAATTGTTTATACTTGTATCTAGCCCCTGTATAGCGCTACAGAATATGTTGGTGCGTTACAAATAAAGGATCACATATATAGTTGTGAGCATACGAGTTGTTGCTAATGCTTGCGGGCTTGCGTAGCGAGCCGTGGCCCTCGCGAAGCCGAAGGCGCTCCTTGCCAGCAACTGCGACCCTCGCAAACTTTACGTTGTAACGCTAACAAAATACGAGACACGTTACGACCCATTACGACCTCCCAAAAAACGGCTGCAACACGCGCACATCAAAACATCAAAAATCCAACAAATACACACAACAAATAGATAAAAAGCCTACCTACAGCAAGAGGGAGCATCCAGGACCTCGAAAACTAAAGTTACACCTCAATTTAACTGAAATAAAAGCAGTTTAAACACTAAAAAATTCTCTAAGCAAGAGAAAAAATGGCCGCCGGAAAAAACGAAAACGAGGCTTCAGCAGTCTAAAGACGCAAAACACCACCAAACACCTACGTATTTGCCTAAAAATACCTACGAGATTAGAAAACAAGGACGCAACCCTCGCAACCCCAAAAACATTACAAACACAACAAATACAAACAACAAACACATAAAAAGGTTACTCACAGCAAGGGGGGGGGCACCGAGGACCTCTGCAAGTGAAGCTACACCTCCATTTAAGCACAAATTTCGTAGTTTAGAGACCAAAAAATCACCTAAGCAAGAGAAAAAATGGCCGCCGAACAAAACGAAAACGAGGCTTAAGGTCCCTAAACACGCAAAACACTACCATAAACACGCAAAACACCACCAAACACCTATGGATATTCCGAAAAAGCCCACCAAACAGCTACTGATATTCCGAAAAAGCCCACCAAACAGCTACGGATAATCAGAAAAACTCGCACGACATGGAAAACTAATATTACGCAAAACTTTTTACATAGAAAACGAACGACGCTACATCAGCCACATTATATACACCAAACACCCTTAGCTCACTTACAATTTCATTGCCGTAATTTTTTGATGGGCAATTTGCTAGTTATAATAATAATAATCATAATAATAGAATCAGGAAAACCATTGTTATTACTTCAGTTGGGAGCACTCTTAGCGGAGGGAATTAAAATACGTTTTACTTATTTCATGTAATAATTGATTTCTTGGTTAGTATGACTAATTGTATGTTTTTCTAGATTCTCTGTCTTAAAGAAATACACAAGAACACACAAGTCCATTTTCTTTTCAACTCTTCTTTCTCAACAAAATATGATGAAAGTTTGAGAAGTAATTAAGAGTTTGCACCAGTTGTATGACGTGTTAATCTGTTGCCAGGGGCGGCTTTCCTAGGCATTACTTATAAGGTATCTACTTCATCAGGTTATGAATTCATTTATATAATAACAGTGCTGCATAAATATTGCTCTTTGTCCAGGTTTTTCTCCAGTAAACCTCACATTGCTGGAAGCCATCAGGATGAAGATGTACTAGTCAATCACATCTACGGGAAGTGGCAATCAAGTCTAAATGGAGCCAAGATCTATAACTACACAGTGCTTCTGTCTTACCCCAATTCCACTGACCCTAACTATGTCTCTATACTGTCTTCTGATGGAAGTGAAAGTGACTTATCAGACAAAGTTGAAAAGATCCTCAGCCCCGATCAAAATGATCCCACAGTTGTCAATCCCTTCAATGCCTACTCACCATCTGGTATTATTGTGGTAAGAGACTTTAACAGAGATGTGCACTTTAAAACATTTTTTTTGGCATTATTGTTGATTTTATTTCCCCAAATATAACACAAATTTATTACTTTATATCAATTGCCAATATCTGTCCTGCTAATTTGAAGCTGATTTGCCACCTGCCAGTGAGCTGAACATTAAATAGGGCATTGGTATAAGCGCCATATGTTTTCATCTAGAATTGGTGAGTGTAAGCACATACTATTACAATGCATTTATAGTGCTTTTAATATTATTTCAAAAGAGTTTAAAGGAATGAAAGAGGAGCTAAATGAGAAAGAGACAGATACATAAAATGGAAGAGGTAGAAGGGAACAGTGAGAAGAGAAAGAGCTTTCAACCAGGAACTTTGATTATTTTTCTCATGTTCAGACACATATATGAGGGATACAGTGTGCTGTTTGAGTAAAATACAATGTAGGTCTGCATTGTGGACACTGGGACTTAGGATGCTTAGGGACTCATTGCTTGCATGGGCAACCCATTTAAATAGATAAAAATTGCATTAGACAAAAATAGTTACATTTCCGTGAAAGAGATTTATTTTTTCTAAAGATTTTCTTTCTTTGAATAATTTTGCCTCGCTGACAGATTGGGAGCCTCATTCGATTGCAAGCCCGCAAGTTAGGGGATGTAGGCCGTATTGCTGTGGGCCCGCAGCATCCACAACTTATGGTGCTATTCAATTTCACAAGCCAGCAAGTCAGGGGCCGATAGCGAAATTTGGAAACCATGCCATCGTATATAGCTTGAACATGATCAATTAAGCAAGGCCGTAACTCCCGAGTAGAAACAACCACTGGAGTCATCATTACATAAATGAAACATTGAGGTTGGATTTGAAAGTCATACAGGCTTCAATTACGAGTTACAATCTGACCCATATTCCAGATATGATGCAATATTGATAAAGCCGTAAATATGATATTCTATTACATGCGAGTTCCATTATATGTATTAACACATTAATTGCTGGGATCGATATAACACGTAAATTAAACATGAAATAAAGTATTTTTCTTTGCCGATTTGCCAGCTTGAGAATGTTGTGCTAATAATTCTAAGACCTAACATCACTTTTCCTTTAAATAAAAGTACAGTAGTGTGTGTATATGTGCATTTTGAATTGCTACAGAAACTTATTTAAGCCCTTTGCGAGTCTTCCTTGGAACTCCAAACTTGTGGACTGACTTTTGCCATTTGCTGCCTTGGCGGGGTGGTTAGCGAGGGGGACTAGGAGCAATTAAATAGCAATTTGTGATTTTAGCATTTGGAACTCTTGTGGCCGTTAAAGATCAAAGACTTTGAGGGGCATTAACTTGCAATGTAAACCATCTCAATGAGTCAGAAGCCGGAGTCCGTAACTCGATCAGAGCCTGCAAAAAGACACCAATTGAATAGCAAAATAAGTTACGGGCTCCATTTCTAGGTCTCTAATATTTTCAGTTTAAGATCAAGACATTTTTTATTATGTTAAGATTAACTTTTATGAGGGTACAACAGTCACAATTCCAGGTTATGTGACCAAGCCAAGTGCAGCAGGGTTTGATACATTTCAACTTGCTTCTACTTTCTACAGGGCGATCCTGTTTATGTTAACTATGGTGCAGTTGAAGATTTTCACTACCTGACAAGGAATCTATCAATGAACTTAACTGGCACCGTGGCTATTGCCAGATATGGAAGAATATTCAGAGGAGACAAGGTAAAAGCTGGTGACTTGCCCGTCAAAAATGATGGGGCACTAACATTTTAAGCCATGGCAATGCTGTTTGACACACAATGTAAATCTTTTTTTTTGTGAGGACCTTCGTGGTTCATTGCGAGCCTCTCCTCTTGTGTAGTTTTGGTCCTATGAGTGCCTTCGACTCTCATGACAAAGACAGATATATATGTTTATTTTTTTCTATAATTATTAATTACTTATTTACTTACTAAATTAATATACTTTATCTTCGTAATTGATATATCCAGCAATGAAGAGCTAAGTATCTATTCCTGCAGCATACAATGTACAGTCGGACTGTTGCTGCCCTGAGGAGATAGTGTCATCAATGTTCCAACTGTGCATTATAAATATGCTGCGTGCGCGAGGTCAAACCGTTGGTTTAGTGGTGTAAAGCGCCATTTTAGATTCGTAATGTGTTGTAAAATGGCATTGTTTGTCTATGTGCTACACGGCTCGCAAGCATTTTCCGTGCTTCCTAAGTGTGTATTTTTGTACCTCGTATGTCCCTGCCAAAGGTTGTACGTGCCTGGCGATGTTTTGCGCATCTCTGGGTCATGTAGCCTCGTTTAAATTTTTTTCAGTCGCCATTTTTTTTTCTCGCTTAGGGGATTTTCAATTTCCTAAACTTGTTAAATTTGACTTTAATTAGCGTGCAACCTCACTGGCAGATGTCATGGCTGTCTCTCGATGCTCATTGTGGTATTTTTTTAATTATTTTTTTGTATTTTGTATTGTTTTTGAATGTACGCATTTCGGTCGTTAAGATCATATTTTTGCGACCTTGTATTTCTATTTTCTAAGTTCTGCAGGTCGTAAATAACCTTGTATGTCCTTGTCGGTGTTTTCTGCGCTTCTGGGTCGTGAAGCCTTGTTTAAATTTTTTGGGGCTGCAATATTTTTTCTCGTTTTGCCGATTTTTCAAATCGACTTTAATTTGCATGCAACCTCACCCCCTGTTTTTGTAAAAAAAAATAATAATTTTCATTGTTTTTCGTGTTTTTTTTATGTATTCATTTTTTTTCTGCGGCGTTGTTTTTTTGTTCAAAGTTGCGCTTTTCTGTTTTGTTTTTTTACCCGGAGTGAGGCAGAGTAGAGCCTCCACCTCCGCAAATGAGGCCCCTCGCTTCATGAGGGTCTGCATTTGCTGCCTGCAATGAGCCTTTGGCTCATTGCAGCTGACGTTGGAGCCTCCACCTCCACAAATGCGGCCCATCACTTCGCAAGGGTCCGCATTTGCGGCCAGAACTGCATCCCTCGCTTGTCGAAGTATGCATTTCTTACGAGCTTGCTTTGCAGGCTCACGAAGCATGACGACGACTTGCAGTTTGACAGCTATTATATGTGATTACATTTGACAAAAAGAGGCAAAGTGCAACTGTTCAGTTTCACAGGTGAACAGGTAGAAGTGCAGATGCCCAGCAAAAAAGGGTGACCACCACCTCACAGATTCAAAAAAAATGTATTGATGTTATGTGGCATTTGTTGGTGCTCTCTCCTTGGGGATTAGAACTTTTCTGCTCTTCTCCAAACTCTGTGCATGTCCATCCTCAATTCTGAGCTCTTTTAGCTGCCTACACATATGTTGTTTCTGCACCAAGCGGGGCAGGGAAGACTGACATAGAAATGTTCAGAATTTGAATTAGCTTAAAAGGACTCTATCACCCCCAAATCAAGTTTTTTTTATATTATATTCTTAAAGACCATGAATACGTAACAATACATTTTAGTAACCATTTGTTTTTAAACGGAGTCATTGTTGAGTGAGTGGTCTCCTTATACAGTCTGCTTGTCTGTCTGTGGTGGCAAAACTCAAGCTGCCTAAGGTTATCATTCAGTTAGACCCCTCCTTCATCTTTATCAAGCACTCTGAGCCGCAAACCATACAAAGTGTGTATCTCAGGAATGATTTACTGTAGGGAACAATAGCTAGTACAAAGTATAGATTGTTTGTAATCTTCTTTAAGATCAAAGCAACTTGCGTTTGAGGTGACAGAGTCCCCTTAACTTTAAACATTAATGAAATAAGAGGAGAAATTAATTAATAAAATGGAGCAAGTGAAAGGTGTAACAGAGGAATGTTATGAGAGAAATTATTATTGGGAAACTTTTCATTTTTGTGAAGTATGTAAGGAATGTAAGAACAAGGCTTTCCTGAGGTTTAGTTAATCCCAGCTGTTTGAGTAATTAACATGGGCAGGCTAGATATGCCTTACCTTAATCTCTATTTTAAAACCAGCATGACATTAGCAGTTGTATATGCCATGAGCATAAAGCATTTTTAGAGAAAATAATAATTTTAGAAGACTCTGCTATTGTATAGAGGCTGACATGACAGTAGTTTTGTTCTATGCATAAGGAGAACGTGCATGGTAATTGAAACAGGATTTCCATCTTGCTATGTGACTATCTGCTTCTGAGTATGTGTTGGAGAAGTAGTGTCACCTGCTAAAAGTAGAACTCATTCTCTAATGAAATAATAGATAACCCTCAACCTCCGTCCAGTGCTGAATAGAAAAACACACACCCACACAGCAGAAGTGTTGATGACAACATGGACACTTCTATACACAAGAAGAAACTGCTAGGAATTAGTTTTTCTCTAAAATGCTTTTATACTTATGTCTATGGAAGGCGGCTAACTATGAGGGTAATCCCTGGCTGTTACATTTGTATTGGGCACCAACATTTCTCAGTGCAACCCTGTGTTTGAGCGATGTCTCTATTCAATTTCTTTTTTTCCCTGTAGGTGAAGAATGGCCAGACCTTTGGCTGTGCTGGGATGATTCTGTACTCGGATCCTGCAGATTATGTAGCCGGTGACCTAGACCGTGTGTTCCCGGATGATTGGTGGTTACCAGGCACGGGTGCTCAGAGAGGCACTGTCCTGAGCACTGATGGAGATCCATTAACACCGTTTTACCCATCCATTGGTATGAGACACTCACAAGACATATATCTTATGTGTATTGTTTCATTAAATGTATGCATACAATAAGTCTAATTTTTTTTATTGTGCAATATAGCAGGCGGCTTAAATACCAAAATATGCTTTACTGAAAATGAGTTATGTAAGGTTTATATAGAATAAACTGACATAGAGAACCAAAGAAAGGTGTTTGCTAAAGTCATAGCCTCACCTCCAAAGGATGTTAATAGGACACAGAAATTCATTTTTATGCTCAGTTCATTTAACGGACCAGAGGCAGAACAATTAGCTTTGCTCACAAGCTTTTAATATCACTTGGATTACTCAACTAATAATGTGAAATACACTTTCTTATTATTCTTACATATTAAATTAATATTCACATAACTAAGACTCAATGAATATAACGTGAATGTCTTACCTTTTTGATGTTGCTTTAGATTCAGCATTTTTCTTGGATGAAAAGGACATCAATTTGCCGTCTATTCCTGTCACTCCAATTGGATACAATGATGCAGTCAAATATCTCAAGTATGTTGTTTCAATAGTAATAGCTTAAGTCTATTTTTCCTATCACTGATAAAATAGGCCCATCTTGCATACACATATTCCCTTTTATTTTATATTTGAAAACTAAGGGTGAAACTGACCTCAGTGTAATGCAGAGCTCTAATAAATAATATGATTGCGCTGGACACAACCATATAGAAAGATTTGCTTATTTTATATCATTTATATCATCTACTTACTCCTCCATTCCATTGTTTCTATAAGAATTGAGCCAAGTGAAGTTTACTTCGAACTCACATAACACACCTATCTCTAACCTCCAAAAAATACCATCTGAGTGCAACAAATGTCCTTAATATTGTATGCCCCGTATGCCTGTCCCAACACATTTAAAAAAAGCCTAAAACAAAACCCCATACCACAGGTGTCCTCAACAGACCTCGATGGCACCTAATATTAACCCCAATACTATGGGGGTCCTCAACGAACTCCGATGATATACTAAGCTATCCCTATGAGCTAGGGATTCCCTCTTCCTGTTTGCTAACCTCTATGAGCTAGGGATCCCACATATAAAGTATAACCATGGGGTTCCCCATTGACCTCCATGGTGCCTAACATTAACCCCTATACTATGAGGGTCCCCACAGACCCCCATGGAATACATAAAATAACCATGGGGTGCTCATTGACCCTCATGGAACCTAACATTAACCCCTGTACCATTGGGGTCCTTAACAGACCCCCATAGCACCTAAGGTTAACCCATGGTAAATTAGTGATTAGACTTTTAACCAATGAGATATAGGGCTGGCCATTTCAAATAATTGATTCTAATTGGCTGAAATATGATTGAAACTTATTTTTGTCATCCGGAATACCCAAAATTAGAAATCGTTAGTCGGCGCAGAAGCTCCTATAAGGGGAGCCCTATTAGTTATAGCTTTCTTTAATGAGTGGGAGACTCGGAAATACTTCAGAGTTATCCTCAGCGGGATTAGATATTGTAGAGAGACGTGATAGGGATTTGTAAAATTGTTATGGGACAGGCACTCAGGGCTTAGGATCATAGGGGTATTTGGAGGCTCAATCATGTTTCTCTGAGGTTAGATTTTGGTGTGTGATGTGATAGCTCAGTGGTGAGTTATAAGGGAACTTGTGGCTCAGTTCCTATTGGAGCAATGGAATGGAGGCCTAAATGTCCTTAGTGTTACTAAGCTGCATTGGACTCAAAAAGGCAGATAGACGTAATCCTGAATGATACTTGCAAACATTGTATGTTTTCAACTACACATATACAGAGATAAACATATCCTTGGGGTTTGTATTTTATAAATATGTATACTTATTTTTCTCTCAAGCAAGCTAACTGGACAGGAGGTACCCAGTCCATGGAAGGGAAAACTTAACATCACATACAGGGTGGGACCAGGATTTGTAGCTCCATATGATCAAAGGTAAAATACAAAGTGAAACTGAACCAAATATATATTTTTTCATTTTAATTATCAATGTTGCCTAACATAATACAAAAACAACATAAATTAAACGTACAATGACTCACCATACTGTAAGAGCATTATGTTGTGGAATTGATAGTTACATACAGTATATAAATGGGCAGTCAGATTTCAATGTAACTATTCCCTTTATATCAGGGTGTATGAAGCTGCTATCAGCCTCATTACATTTGGGCTATGTGTTAGAACGTAGCTTGTAAAGTTGAAAGTTGGACATACAGCTATTAAATTAGCCCAGTAAATGTCCCCGCAGACGACTTGCGTGGTAACTTGCAGGACAGCCGAAAAATGCTTACAGGACACGAACGTGGAACTTCGCAGCCCGCAAATCCTTTGATCTGTTAAGCTCGTAAACGCTACAATTCCAATCATGCTATTACATTGCAACAAAGTCACCCGTGAGCTAGCCAGTAACACGCAAATGGAGCCCAAAGCCCTACGAGTGCTGGAGGAGACTGGCAAGGGGGGGGGGGGGGGTAAAGACCAATACGTAGCCCTATAAATGCAAATAAAAACACACTACTGTACTTTTATTAAAAGGGAAAGTGATGTTAGGTCCCAGAATTAATGGCACAACATTCTCAAGCTCGCAAATCGTTCAAACAAAATACTTTATTTCATGTTTAATTTTCGTGTTATATTGATCCCGGCAATCAATGTGTTAATACATATACTGTAAATTGCATGTAATAGAATATCATATTTACGACTTTATTAATATTGCATTACTGTGGAATGTGGGTTCGATAACAACTTGTAATTGAAGCACGTAAGACTTTGAAATCACCCTCCTCTTTTTCAGTGACGTAACGCTAACAAACTATTTTTCCATTGGCTCCGTCTAAATCCGTAACTACGGTCTACACTAACTGGTTGTCCGCAAGGCTGCAAATCCAACGTTCTACGAACGAGCTACGATTTGTGTCTCAAGTCGTAGTTCACAGCCTATTCTAATTTAATGGCAACGTAACTCGACCAAATTTCAAGCCCACAGCCATTGCTTCTATACACAAGAATTTTATAGGGCTGAATGTGAAGTGGCTGTGACTCATACATTTAAGATTTCCTCTGAGGGATCTTAACACAGAAAATACATTTTTAATTGCACCTAAATTTCACAGAAAAATATTTAGCACAACCTACATGTTATATATATATATTTTCTTATTTTTGATACATCCAGCGTTTATATGTGTTCATTTATCTCTGACATACCGGATAAATAGATGGCATCCACGAACTTGCACCAAACCCTATTATATTAGAAGCTCACAAATGCCTCAAACTTGTAAATTTGGCTGCAGTGTCTTTTTTCTTTAAATGTTTAGATGTACCCTATTGAATCAAGCCGGCAGTTCACCACCTTAACCCTAAACTCGTAAACACTTCCTTTTTAAGTAGGATTTCAGGGGGTGTGATCATAAGATCTGAAAATATTTAAACAAGCCCATAATTTACTTCTTAGACACAGCCAATGGTAAATGAGACCTTCATCATGATGTCAGTAAAACATGGAAGTTAGATGTAATCTGCAATCGGAAGCTAAGAATTGATTAGTGCCAATAAGTAATATTTGCTGATCGGGCCCACAATCAAGCAATCTAGCAATCTATAAAATGTATTAAATCATCTGTTTTAGTCCATGTGGGTTCCATGATATGTATTAACCCCTTGAGTCCCGGGATCAATATTACTCAAAAAAAAATTGTTAGAAATAAAAATAAATTAATGCATATTTGTGGTTTTCAAACTGTTGTGCAATTAATTCTAATGTATTTCCATGCCTTCCCATGCTTTAAAGTACAGTATTATGTGTTTAATTGCTGCTGCTGCTGCTACAGCTCTAATAAGTGTTTAAAAAAGCCCTTGCTAGTCCTATTTAGTACTCTTAATATTTTTGACAGAAACTATTGACAGAAGATTGCCAGTAGCTAATAGAATATGTGGCAATATTCAGAGTGATTTTAAGTGTTTATAAATTCACGATTTGGGCAATAGAATAGGGCCCACAGTCAGCAAGCACATGACTTAGTGATAATTTATGGCTAACTAATGGTGTTTTATGGTAATTGCCCTCTCTCATTCCTCTATAAAACTCAGAAGTCACTGTTCAAGGTTGCTGTCATACAAAGTAACATTTTGGCTATTCATGTAAAAAACGTGTTAATGAATAACATTATAAACTGATTCTCTTTCTCTCAAGTGTAGTTTGTTAAGAGATAATAATAAGGGAAAAATGTATGACAGAACACGTTTCTGATTTAAGAAAATGTATATCCAAAGAATGAATGTATATAAACAGGTAAAGTTTTATCATTTGGATTAATGAACTTTAAAACACAGAAGTAAGAATATAAATGTATATATATATATATATATATATATATATATATATATATATATATATATATATATAAATGTATAAATGTATATATTTATAATGAAAGCAGAAATGGTGCAAAAAGTGTGATAAATGTGAAATAAATATAAACCTTTAAAATGTACGGTTAATTCAAATGTATTTATCTGTGTGCTGCTAGAAAATCTTTCTCAAAGACCAAAACACCTTGCCTGAAGGTGCGAGCAGTACAGTGGGAGATGTATTGATGTGTTATAAATGCTTATGCCCCATCCACTCCAGTGATCTGTCTCCTTTTCGGCAATAACATATTTCTAATGTTTAACCCATTCCCAGCAAGAGCAGTAAAGCAATAATAGAGATATTTTTATCAGCATTTAACTGTATATGCTGCCCAATAACCATTAAATTGATGTCTTTGTAATACAGGAGGAGGGGCTGCTTTAAAAGTAGGACAATGGATGGACTAGTGTGGATATAGTTACATAGCTACATAGTAATTGAGGATGAAAAAGACTTTTAGCCCATCATGTTCAACCTTTTAAGATCTCATCTGATCTGCAATATGCAGATTAGTTGTTAATTGATCCAGAGGAAGGCAAACAGAAGAAACCCAATTGTCTCAAAAGGGAAATAAACATTAATTCCTTCCTGACCCCAGATACGACGATCGTATTCCTCGCTGAATCAATACTCCCTCTCTAATTAACCAGGATAACCCTGAATGCCCATTTTATTTAAAAATATATCCAATCCCTTTTTAAATTTATCTATTGAATCCGCTGTCACCACCTCCTCTGGTAGAGAATTCCACAGATTACCCACCCTTACTGTGAATATCCCTTTGCTTTCTTTAAGGTGAAATCTTTTTACTTCTAACCTCAAAGGATGTCCTTTTGTCAGTTGAAAACCTCTTGGCACAAAAAGCTCCCTTGACAAATCTTTATACTGACCCTGGGTGTATTTATATAGGGTAATCATATGCCCTCTTATGGGAGAAAATAAGTTTAATTTGGTTAGTATTTCTTCATAACTTAGCCCCTCCATTCACCTTATTAGTTTTGTTGTCCTTCTCTGTACTTTTTCCAGTTCTAAAATGTTTTTTTATGAAGTGGTGCCCAAAACTGTACTCCATATTCCAAATGAGGGTGTACTAGGGATTTGTATAATGGCAGAATTATATTTGCTTCCCTTGATTCTATACCCTTCTTAATACATGCTAATAGTTTTCAAACCTGTTACGTAGGTGGTTGTCCACAAGTACTCCCAAATCCCTTTCCTAATACCCCTATATTTGCTTCATTAAGTTTATAAATTGCATGGTTATTTTTCCTTCACAGATTCATAACCTTACATTTAATCGTACTAAATTTCATCTGCCATTTAATTGCCCATTTCTCTAATGTATGCAAATCCCTTTGGAGGGAAAGTACATAATTTTCTGATTTAATTACCTTGCAAAATTGGAGACAATACTTTCCCGTCCTACTTCTAAGTTGTTAATAAATATGTTAAAAAGGAGAGGACATAATACTGAGCACTGAGGAACCCCACTTAGCACATTAGTCCAATCCGAGTATGTTCCATTTACAACAACCCTTTGCTTCCTGTCTTTTAGCCAGCTCTCAATCCATGTGCATATATTTACTGCAATTCCTGTATCCCTTAGTTTGCACAATAGTCTTCCATGTGGCACTGTATCAAAAGCCTTTGCAAAATCTAAAAAGACTACATCCACTGAGTTGCCTTGATCTAAGTACCTACTAACTTCCTCATAGAAACGAATTAGATTTGTTTGACATGACCTATCCCTCATAAATCCAGGTTGGCTCCTACTTATAATTCTATTTGAATAGACATGTTCTTGTATATTATCCCTTAATACCCCTTCTAAAAGCTTTCCCACTACAGAAGTGAGGCTCACTGGTTATAATTCTTTGGATTTGCTCTTGCTCCCTTTTTAAATATAGGTATCACTCTGCTTTTCTCCAGTCACCTGGTAGAGACCGTGTGTTGAGTGAATATTGAAAAGTTAGATGTAATGATTTGGCTATTACAGAACCCAGTTCTCTCAGTACCCTTGGATGTATTCCATCAGAACCTGGGGCTTTATTAACATTTATTTTTTCCAAACACTTTTGGATTTCTTTCTGCGTTAACCAATTATTTGGTGAAGGTAGTGTAGCCACATTATGTTGCAGTGTCCTAACCACTGGTACCTCCCTTGTGTATACAGAAGAAAATAACCTATTTAGCTCATCTGCCTTTTCCTGGTCACTAATTGTCAGACAGCCTGTGTCACATTGTAATGTTCCTATAGCTTCCTTACTGGCCTTCTTCCCATTAATATACTTAAAAAATATTTTAGGGTTAGTCTTACTCTTCTTTGCAACTGATTTTTCATTTTCTATTTTAGCCATTCTAATAGCCCTTTGCAAGCCTTGTTGATTTCCTTGTACTCACGTAAAGCAGTCTCTGTCTCCTCCTTTGTATAATTTAAATGCTTGTTTTTTTCTCTGTATCTTGATCTTTAAATCATTGTTAAGCCACGTTGGATGTAATTTACTCCTTTTACTTTTATTCCCACATGGTTTATGCCGATCTGTATCTGTAAGTTCTTTGTCCCAGTCTATACTTTGTATTGCTGCCCTTAGACCATTAAAATCGCCCTTTTAAAATTCTAAGTTTTTGTTGGCTCCTTACAGTTTTGTTTTTTAATTCAATATCCAATGAGACTGTTGTTCCCAGAGGTTGCCCTATTTCAACATTTGATACCATATCAATATTATTTGTGATTACTAAATCCAAGATAGCTTCATTTGTAGTAGGCTCTTGTATAACCTGGGCCAGATAATGATTCCAGAGTGTACTCAAGAACCTGCTCCCTTTACACGGACTGCTGGTTTTACTCATCCAGTTTATTTCAGGGTAATTAAAATCTCCCATTATTAGAACTTGCCCATGCTAAGCAGCATTTCCAATCTGTAATAATATTTGCATTTCCTCACTTTCAATTATATTTTGGGGTTTATAGCATACTCATACTAATATCCTTTTAGAATTTGCTGCTCCGCTATTTAACTCTACCCACAAACCTTCAACATTACCGGTAGTTCCAGCATAAATATCTTCTCTGACTATAGGCTTAAATTCAGGCTTAACATACAGACAAACCCCTCCTCCCCCTTTGCCCCATCTTTCCTAAATAGGTTATAGCCATCCAGAATAACAGTCCAGTCATTTGAGTCACCCCACCATGTTTCAGTAATGCCTATTAAATCCCATTTCTCATTTACTGCTAATAATTCTAACTCTCCCATTTTTCCTGTCAAGCTACTGGCATTAGCGAGCATACACCTTATGTTATGAGTCTGTACTTCTGGAGTTTCTGCCACTATACCTGGGTTACTTAGCAGTGCCTCCCTATTGACTGAACTAACCCTCCCCCATCTCCTCCCACATGACTAGTTAATCCATTCCTTAACCCTCTACATTTACTACCCCATTACATCTATCTAGACCCTCACCCTACCTGTTAGACAAAAAAGCTCCCCCATCCGTTCTACCATCCTTTCCCCTAGCACAGCAGCTCCCTCATCATTAAGGTGCAATCCATCCCTGCTATAGAGATTGTAAGCAAGGGAGAAGTCAACCCAGTGCTCTACAAACCCAAACCCCTCCTTAGTGCACCACTTTTTTAGCCTTTTTTTTCATTAACCTCCCTAAGCTCCATCTGTCTCCCTGGGCTAGCACGTGGCAATGGTAGTATCTCAGAAAATACTACCTTGGAGGTCCTTGCCTTAAGCTTATTCTCTAATTCTCTAAAATCCTTCTTTAGGACACTCCATCTTCCACTAACTTTGTCATTGGTACCAATATGTACCAAGACCGCCGGTTCATTTCCAGCCCCACCCAATAATTTATCTACCCAATCCAAAACATGCTAAGCCCGAGCACCCGGAAGACGGCAAACTGTTTGATTGCTGGGATCTGGGTGACAAATCACTCTTCCTACCTTCCTAATAAAAGAGTCCCATACCACCAAAACCTGTCTTTTTCTCTGCCATTTCTGCCCTCCCACTCCTCCAGTAGAACTGTTCTCCCCGACTGTTAGAGGGAATAGATCTATCTGACATCCCCAACAGTTTCACTCAATCTGGCAAATCTGTTGGTGCTTGCCAACTCAGTATTGGCCTGCCTCCTCCTGATCCCTCTTCTAACTGTAACCCAGCTACCTCCCTGGACATCCTCACTAGCCACATCTCCACCCTCCATGCTAGGCCCACCGAAACTGTGCTCAGTGAGCACAAGCTCCCTTTCCGGTGGAGCTATATGAGTAAGTGCTGCAATTCTCCTATCCAGTTCTCCACTCTGAGCTTCCAGAAAGGCAACATGCTCACACCTCTCACAGAGGTATGGACCCTGGATCAGCTATTCAAGTAGTTCATACATGTGGCAGGATGTACACCGAGTGAGTTTGCCACTGAACTGACTCATAATTACAAATGACAAAAAATACTACAATTTGACCCTTTTGTTTGAACTCCCTCCTGCAGTCACACACAAGGCCCAAACTTAACCCAGGCAAAAACACTACCCTCTCATCTGTACCAAATCAGTGCACACAGGAAATAAACACACTTTACTTGTCTGATATGTCAGATATGTGTTATATGTGGCTAATCTACCCTGTTGTAAGATGATTTATCTACAAGTTGTTTAATTAGTCAATGTGAACTAGGTCACAGCTTTACCAGCTGAAGACAGGATTAACTTACATTTAAACCTAAAAGTGATATTTGCCTCTTAATGCTAGCAATCCTAGGGCCCTATTAAATTCTCCCTCGTAGTTCTCTCGGTGCTCGCAAAAGACAGTTTTCCTGCTGTTTGCGAGATCCGAATCTCTCGCAGCCTGCTTTACGATATGACTGCGAGAAAATGGCTGAGAATAGGCTCCGAGAGAGCTACGTAGCCTTAAATCTATGCACGAGTCTTGCATATCGTAAGAATCCCTACGTGGACAAAAAGTCCACGCAAGGGATCCGAAAGCCTCTACGTGCTGCCTCGGAACAGCCCGAGACAGCAGTGTGAGGCTCCCCCCTGCACCCTATACACATCCCCATGCTGCAGGGGTCTCTATCAGGACCCCTGCAGCACCCCCACATTAACCTCTTGTAGCGGGGGTCCCCGATCTGCATAGATCAGGCCCCCCGCTGCATTTAAAACTTTTAAATTCCCCGCCGCGGCTCCTTAAAGGGGCCGCGGCACACTATTACCCAATCCCGGCCGCGGCACTTAAAATTAACCCCCCTCTATGCTGGGGGTCCCCATCGGGACCCCCGAAGTGTCCCCACATAAACCCATTGCACGGGGGGTCCCCGATCTGCATAGATCAGGCCCCCCGCTGCATTTAAAACTTTTAAATTCCCCGCCGCGGCTCCTTAAAGGGGCCGCGGCACACTATTACCCAATCCCGGCCGCGGCACTTAAAATTAACCCCCCTCTATGCTGGGGGTCCCCATCGGGACCCCCGAAGTGTCCCCACATAAACCCCCTGCAGCGGGGGGCCCCGATCGGCACCGATCGTGACCCTGCTGCAATTCAATTTTAAATTTCCCGCCTCGCGGGTCCTCAAAGGACCGTAAAGGTCCTGAAAGGACTCGCACTAAAAATATTAACCTCAGGCAACTATAATTACCCCATTAACTCATGATGGTCAATACAGACCACCATAAGGCCTAAATTAACCCATTAACTCATGATGGTCAATACAGACCACCATAAGGCCTAAATTAACCCATTAACTCATGATGGTCAATACAGACCACCATAAGGCTTAAATTAACCCATTAACTCATGATGGTCAATACAGACCACCATAAGGCCTAAATTAACCCATTAACTCATGATGGTCAATACAGACCACCATAAGGCCTAAATTAACCCATTAACTCATGATGGTCAATACAGACCACCATAAGGCTCTATTTAGCCCCATCAGTCCCATAAGGGTATATTATTACCATTATGGGCCTGTTACAACCCAACATTAACCACATAAGTGCCATGATGGTCCCAAAGGACCATCATGACACTAACTACAAACACTACACTATAACCCCCAATAAACCATTTAATCTTAACTAACCCCCCTCTACACTAATCTATTAACACTTACACTACCTACCTACACTACCTACCCCCTAATAAACCTCCCCAACACTCTAATTACAAAAAACAAAAAACCTACAGTACAGAAAACAAAAAACCTACAGTACAAAAAACAAAAAAAAATACAGTACAGAAAAAAAAAAACAAATTACAACCCCACGCCCCACTACTGAAAAAAAAAATACATTACAACCCCACCCCCCACTACAGAAAATAAAAAAATTACACACCTGAAAAGGAAAGACAGATAAACACAATACAATACATACATATAATACATTACATACATTACATACAATACATGACATTACATACATTACATATAATATATTACATACAGGGAGTGCAGAATTATTAGGCAAATGAGTATTTTGACCACATCATCCTCTTTATGCATGCTGTCTTACTCCAAGCTGTATAGGCTCGAAAGCCTACTACCAATTAAGCATATTAGGTGATGTGCATATCTGTAATGAGAAGGGGTGTGGTCTAATGACATCAACACCCTATATCAGGTGTGCATAATTATTAGGCAACCTCCTTTCCTTTGGCAAAATGGGTCAAAAGAAGGACTTGACAGGCTCAGAAAAGTCAAAAATAGTGAGATATCTTGCAGAGGGATGCAGCACTCTTAAAATTGCAAAACTTCTGAAGAGTGATCATCGAACAATCAAGCGTTTCATTCAAAATAGTCAACAGGGTCGCAAGAAGCGTGTGGAAAAACCAAGGCGCAAAATAACTGCCCATGAACTGAGAAAAGTCAAGCGTGCAGCTGCCACGATGCCACTTGCCACCAGTTTGGCCATATTTCAGAGCTGCAACATCACTGGAGTGCCCAAAAGCACAAGGTGTGCAATACTCAGAGACATGGCCAAGGTAAGAAAGGCTGAAAGACGACCACCACTGAACAAGACACACAAGCTGAAACGTCAAGACTGGGCCAAGAAATATCTCAAGACTGATTTTTCTAAGGTTTTATGGACTGATGAAATGAGAGTGAGTCTTGATGGGCCAGATGGATGGGCCCGTGGCTGGATTGGTTAAGGGCAGAGAGCTACAGTCCGACTCAGATGCCAGCAAGGTGGAGGTGGAGTACTGGTTTGGGCTGGTATCATCAAAGATGAGCTTGTGGGGCCTTTTCGGGTTGAGGATGGAGTCAAGCTCAACTCCCAGTCCTACTGCCAGTTCGTGGAAGACACCTTCTTCAAGCAGTGGTACAGAAAGAAGTCTGCATCCTTCAAGAAAAACATGATTTTCATGCAGGACAATGCTCCATCACACGCGTCGTACTCCACAGCGTGGCTGGCAAGAAAGGGTATAAAAGAAGAAAATCTAATGACATGGCCTCCTTATTCACCTGATCTGAACCCCATTGAGAACCTGTGGTCCATCATCAAATGTGAGATTTACAAGGAGGGAAAACAGTACACCTCTCTGAACAGTGTCTGGGAGGCTGTGGGTGCTGCTGCACGCAATGTTGATGGTGAACAGATCAAAACACTGACAGAATCCATGGATGGCAGGCTTTTGAGTGTCCTTGCAAAGAAAGGTGGCTATATTGGTCACTGATTTGTTTTTGTTTTGTTTTTGAATGTCAGAAATGTATATTTGTGAATGTTGAGATGTTATATTGGTTTCACTGGTAAAAATAAATAATTGAAATGGGTATATATTAGTTTTTTGTTAAGTTGCCTAATAATTATGCACAGTAATAGTCACCTGCACACACAGATATCCCCTAAAATAGCTAAAACTAAAAACAAACTAAAAACTACTTCCAAAAATATTCATCTTTGATATTAATGAGTTTTTTGGGTTCATTGAGAACATGGTTGTTGTTCAATAATAAAATTAATCCTCAAAAATACAACTTGCCTAATAATTCTGCACTCCCTGTATAATATATTAAATATAATATATTACATATAATATATTACATATAGTCCAAATCAAATACCCCCTATCTATCTAACATACAATCTATTTAATTTAAAATAAATCCTAACTATATCAAATACATCCCCCTATCTATCTAATATACAAAAAATCCTAACTACATACACAGACCCTTATTCTAAAATAAAATACAATAATTACAGTCCTAACTACATACACAGACCCTTATTCTAAACTAAAATAAAATAATTACAGTCCTAACTACACAGACCCTAATTCTAAGCTAAAATCAATAAATTAAGACCACTTACCTTTAAGATGTTGCTTCAGATCACTAACCTATGGGTCAAACAAAACAAAAAAATTAGTACAAAACATTAACATCCAATAAATAAACATTATATACATTCTAAATATTCAACTCACCTTTACAGCATGTCCCATCACTGTTTAGCTCTTCCGGCGCGGCCCTGTTAAAAAAAAAACACAATACATGAATACATTAATACAATATATAAACAATAAATAAAATACACAAATAAACATCTAAATATACATTTAACTTACCTCCCCGCGATGTCCCCGGCCTTCTCTCCTTCAGCCCCGGCTGGGCCGCGGAACCATCCGCACTCTAAAAAAAAAAAAAAAAAAAAAACTAACGGAGGTCTGCACTGGCAGACCTCCCCGACGCTACTGAACCTCCCGGAGTCGTTTCCGGGAGGAAATTGGCATTGGCGGCTTGTGATTGGCTGAAAAAGCTGTCTATCAATTTCAGCCAATCAAAAGTCGTCAATGTGTGAGCCAATCAGGATGGGATACACCCCAATATCCCACCCTGATTGGCTAAAACACTTGTCTATCTTTCTGGGAACCAATCACAACGCTCAGATGCCTTCAGCCAATCACTATGGGATACACCCCCACGGAGTGATTGGTAGAAGACATCTGCGCATCCTGATTGGCTCCTACATTGACGACTTTTGATTGGCTGACAGCTTTTTCAGCCAATCACAAGCCGCCAATGCCAATTTCCTCCCGGAAACGACTCCGGGAGGTTCAGTAGCGTCGGCGAGGTCTGCCAGTGCAGACCTCCGTTAGTTTTTTTTTTTTTTTTTTTTTTAGAGCGCGGATGGTTTCGCGGCCCAGCCGGGGCTGAAGGAGAGAAGGCCGGGGACATAGCGGGGAGGTAAGTTAAATGTATATTTAGATGTTTATTTGTGTATTTTATTTATTGTTTATATATTGTATTAATGTATTCATGTATTGTGTTTTTTTTTTAACAGGGCCGCGCCGGAAGAGCTAAACAGTGACGGGACATGCTGTAAAGGTGAGTTGAATATTTAGAATGTATATAATGTTTATTTATTGGATGTTAATGTTTTGTACTAATTTTTTTTTTGTTTGACCCATAGGTTAGTGATCTGAAGCAACATCTTAAAGGTAAGTGGTCTTAATTTATTGATTGTAGCTTAGAATTAGGGTCTGTGTAGTTAGGACTGTAATTATTTTATTTTATTTTAGAATAAGGGTCTGTGTATGTAGTTAGGACTGTAATTATTTTATTTTATTTTAGAATTAGGGTCTGTGTATGTAGTTAGGATTTTTTGTATATTAGATAGATAGGGGGATGTATTTGATATAGTTAGGATTTATTTTAAATTAAATAGATTGTATGTTAGATAGATAGGGGGTATTTGATTTGGACTATATGTAATATATTATATGTAATATATTATATGTAATATATTATATTTAATATATTATATGTAATATATTATATGTAATATATTATATGTAATGTATGTAATGTCATGTATTGTATGTAATGTATGTAATGTATTATATTTAATATATTATATGTAATATATTATATGTAATATATTATATGTAATGTATGTAATGTCATGTATTGTATGTAATGTATGTAATGTATTATATGTAATGTATTATATGTAATATATTATATTTAATATATTATATGTAATATATTATATGTAATATATTATATGTAATGTCATGTATTGTATGTAATGTATGTAATGTATTATATTTAATATATTATATGTAATATATTATATGTAATATATTATATGTAATGTATGTAATGTCATGTATTGTATGTAATGTATGTAATGTATTATATGTAATGTATTATATGTAATATATTATATGTAATATATTATATTTAATATATTATATGTAATATATTATATGTAATATATTATATGTAATGTATGTAATGTCATGTATTGTATGTAATGTATGTAATGTATTATATGTAATATATTATATGTAATATATTATATGTAATGTATGTAATGTCATGTATTGTATGTAATGTATGTAATGTATTATATTTAATATATTATATGTAATATATTATATGTAATATATTATGTTTAATATATTATATGTAATGTCATGTATTGTATGTAATGTATTATATGTATTATATGTATGTATTGTATTGTGTTTATCTGTCTTTCCTTTTCAGGTGTGTAATTTTTTTATTTTATGTAGTGGGGGGTGGGGTTGTAATGTATTTTTTTGTTTTCTGTAGTGGGGGGTGGGGTTGTAATTTGTTTAGTTTTTTTCTGTACTGTAGGTTTTTTGTTTTCTGTACTGTAGGTTTTTTGTTTTTTGTAATTAGAGTGTTGGGGAGGTTTATTAGGGGTTAGGTAGTGTAGGTAGGTAGTGTAAGTGTTAATAGATTAGTGTAGAGGGGGGTTAGTTTAGATTAAATGGTTTATTGGGGGTTATAGCGTAGTGTTTGTAGTTAGTGTCATGATGGTCCTTGAGGACCATCATGGCACTTATGTGGTTAATGTTGGGTTGTAACAGGCCCATAATGGTAATAATATACCCTTATGGGACTGATGGGGTTAAATAGAGCCTTATGGTGGTCTGTATTGACCATCATGAGTTAATGGGTTAATTTAGGCCTTATGGTGGTCTGTATTGACCACCATGAGTTAATGGGTTAATTTAGGCCTTATGGTGGTCTGTATTGACCACCATGAGTTAATGGGTTAATTTAGGCCTTATGGTGGTCTGTATTGACCACCATGAGTTAATGGGTTAATTTAGGCCTTATGGTGGTCTGTATTGACCACCATGAGTTAATGGGTTAATTTAGGCCTTATGGTGGTCTGTATTGACCACCATGAGTTAATGGGTTAATTTAGGCCTTATGGTGGTCTGTATTGACCATCATGAGTTAATGGGTTAATTTAGGCCTTATGGTGGTCTGTATTGACCACCATGAGTTAATGGGGTAATTATAGTTGCCTGGGGTTAATATTTTTACTTTACGGTCCTTTGAGGACCCGCGAGGCGGGAAATTTAAAATTGAATTGCAGCAGGGTCACGATCGGTGCCGATCGTGGCCCCCCGCTGCAGGGGGTTTATATGTGGACACTTCGGGGGTCCCGATGGGGACCCCCAGCATAGAGGGGGGTTAATTTTAAGTGCCGCGGCCGGGATTGGGTAATAGTGTGCCGCGGCCCCTTTAAGGAGCCGCGGCGGGGAATTTAAAAGTTTTAAATGCAGCGGGGGGCCTCATCGGTGCCGATCGAGGACCCCCGCTGCAAGGGGTTAATGTGTGGGGGCTGCGGGGGTTCCTATGGACCCCTGCAGCAAGGTGTACATGTGAGGACACTTCGGGGGTCCCGACGGGGACCCCCGCATTGTGGGGGGGTTAATTTTAGGTGCCGGGGGGGGTATTCGGAGTACCCCCACGGCAGGGCTTATGTGGGGGACTGCCGCGGAGGTCCCTTTTAGGACCCCCGCAGCAATTGATGAGGAGTGGGAGCCTGCGATATCATCTCGCAGGCTGTCACTCCTCATGTACATTTACGCAGCGTAGATACATACGGCCCTGCTGCGTAGCTCATACGTTGCTCGCAGCAGGGCTAATTTAATAGCATTGGAACTTAGAGAAACTTTGCAGTACGTAGGGCTTAAGTAGAAGCCTCTTATTTACGAGGCTGGAATTTAATAGGGCCCCTAATCCTTAGAAACTATTGTTAACACTAGTACACGTTAGGTCCTTTCTTTCACAACTTGAAGAGAAAAGTATGGTGGTGGGACATCCAGAATGATATGGTAGAAACAAAGTTGTGACATAACATAGGAGATTGGGAGCTACTAGGGAGAAGATTTATGAGTGTGAGTTTCCAGTATCCACGTGAATGGCTTTTGCATTTAACAATTAATTTTATACAAGGATCAGAGAAGATATTAATTGTCTGACCTCAATGATTCCTGATACCTTGGAACCTGAGTGCATGTACTTATCTACTGAACAGTGGAAGAAGAGGAGAGGGGGGAAGAGAGGGTGATTTGTTATAACATTGAAGTTTATAGTGTCTGGCACCTACTCTCTTCTCTCAAATAATCTCACAAGCAGGAAGATTGCAAGATTAATTGCAAACCATGCTTATGCATAAATGTAAATAGCCCTCTCACACATGCAACCTTAACTAAAGTATTATGGATCCCATCATGGACAACCATTATTTTTTTCCAATAAACAACTACTTTATGACACATTGCCTGCCTAGGTATGCTCTTAGATTTTTCCACATATATTTTCTCACCATACAGTGGTCTGTTAAAAGTATTATAGAGGGATTGAGAACAAAATCTTGAAGGTTTTTAATTGACAAAGAATAAAGAAAAGGTTGTACCCGAAACTGTGTTATGAGTTTAAATGTGATTGTTAAAGTACACAATTAGATATAGAAAAGTTCATATTAGCTCTTTTTAGAAGCATAGTGATCACAACATTAGATACAATTAGAGAATTCATCAGCAATGATTCCAGTTTAATTCTATTTTTTTTCTCACATTTTCAGTAGTCAGTGATACTGCCATCAAGTATATTTATTCTAATTATTTTTTTTTTCTTTTCAGCAAGATAAAACTTTATGTGCAGACTTATAACATAAAAAGGACAGTTAGAAACATTATTGGATTTATCAAGGGAGAATATGAACCTGGTAAGTAATAAAACAGTTCATATTTTATCAATTATGCATTTTACTGACTCAGAAAACTGAATTATTAACAAGATTAACTGTTTTTTTCAATCACTTTTTTGGCTTCATCAATCACTTTTTTGGTTTCATTATTTTTGTTTTATGTACTTTCAATTGAAAGCGTTAAATCTCCCATATTCTTTTCTTGATGAGGTTAAAGTAGAATACAATGGATTTGTAAAAAAGTAAATGTTTTTTCCTAAAATAGGAAATGTACTTTATATAAAGTGAATGCATTTCTGATGAGGCTGAGGTTCCTTGACTACTCACTGGCTCTAGTATAATACATACGGGTCCCCCTGTATGGGTTTATTGCAACTTAGTCACAGTAAGTATAAACCTTATGGTTTAGTGGCATATGCGCATACAATGTCACACTTATTTTATATACAGTAATCCAGGATTTCATACTTTTAAAGAGCTCATTAGAAGACTTGGGGCCTTATTCAATTGCAAACCCACAGATTGCGTCCTACAGGCCGTATGTCTGCATTCTATTGAACAAGCCCGCAAGTTACGGGCTGAAAGACTAAACCGTAAACCATGCAATCGTATGTAGCATTTCAGAGCGTGAACATGATCAATTAAGCAAGGCCGTAACTACCCAATTAGAAACAGCCAATAGAAAAGGAGACTGTCATCATTAAGTTAGTAAAACATGGAGGTTACATGTCAACCAATAAGTGTTTAGGGGTCCGATATGTGATCACACTCACAATCCTGCAATGTACAAAATAATAAAAATGAATGAAGGAAATGCTCTAGTCCATGTGGATGGCCTTATATGTATTAACTCATTGATTCCCGAGACTGATATAACACTGAAATGACACATAACAAAAAATGTTTTTTGTTTGGCGATTTACAAGCATTCTAATGTCTTTCATCGCTTTCCCTTTCTTTTCCTCTACATTTGACATTTACGGGTGTGAAAATATTTGCGGTCTTGTATCGATTGAATAGTGATTTGCAATAGTAAATCTTCCGGTCTTGAAAGATCAAAGGCTTAGATGGGTTGTAAGTTAAGGTTGTAACACCGCAGGGATTTTCAGCCCGTAACCCGTGGATCGCAAAAAGACGCCAACTGAATAGCAAATTTGTTTACGGGCTACATTATGGGCTCCTATAAGCTACAATTTCTCAATTGAATAAGGCCCTTTGTTTTCCAGATCGTTATGTGGTGTTGGGCAATCACCGGGATGCCTGGGTGTTTGGAGCTATTGATCCATCCAGCGGTACAGCAGCCATGATGGAATTAAGCAGAGCCATGGGACGTCTGTTAGAGAGAGGTAAATTATTAATTATAAGAACTTTTAAAGATAATAAAAAATAAAGCATCTTTCCCACAGTGACATTGGGAAATGTATTATACTCTAAACATTGTCCTTACTTTTTAGATATTCTCTGAAGTTTGCTACTAAGTATTGAAAAGAGCAGAATTAAAACAGAATTAAAACATTACTAAAATGTTTCTTTCAATACAAAATGAGTGCTGCAATTATTAAAAGAAATTAATCAAATCCCTACACAAACTACTTTTGGTACAAAATCAGGTCCTTCTTCTGAGTTACTATTATTAATGGTATATCTAAGTTTCCCGTTTTTTACCTTTTTCTAATCTAACACAGGCTACTTTATCAGACACCCACATTACATGGGGTCATTCTATACACACACAGATTTATTTTATTTAAAAATAAAACTTGTTTGCCACACCCCCATAGCTGCTTACATTGGTCAGTGCACTTCCCAATAAAAGCACTACGTTTCAGTAGGGATTTTAACACTGTGACGATCCGCAGGTACGGGCTATACAAGCTCAGAGCCACCTGCTATAGACTGCAGGTTATCTACCCACAAGGACCATTGGGTTCTTTGAAATCTCAGCACCAGCATCCTGATATCTGGCTTCTGTATTAGTCAGAGCCTCTCGATCAGGAATAGGTGCTTTCAGGAGCTCCAGTAACCTTCCTGTGGTAGTGACCAGGACAGGTTACCTGTAGGGTGGAGATAGATTCAGTATCGCAGCCACCAGGAACAGAATCAGAGATACAAAATGTCTATGTATCTCCAAGTGAACTGATTTATTTTTGAAAATCACAGCAGTATTTATAGCAGTTACACAGAGGGGGTGTACACAGCACAATGATCGAAGGGGGGGTGGCAGACAATTACAAGAGATAACCACACATCCTGAGATTGACTCCAATACACATCCTGCTGTCTCTAGCACATATCAGACGTGTCTGACCTCCTTTCTTCCTGATGGGATTAGCTTAATCTGGCAAACAATAGAACAAAGCAGGTTTACAATTAAATAGAGGAGTCCAAGCAGATAATCCAGTGGTGGAGCCAAAAAGTCTGTGCTTTGATGGGCTTAATGGGCCAACACCCAGGCTGGGGAAAAGGGGTTTGTGACAAACCCTTTTCTAACCTTGAAGCCAGCAGGAGCTCAATACAGAGATCCACAGATCAGTGCCTGGCTGCTCCCCCTGCTTCCTTCTACAGGGGGACTGCGCATGCCATGATTCCTTCCTGCACAAACTGCCTTCACTGATTGTAACAATGTATTAAAATGCATTAGCTGCCTGTGACTAGCCAAAACAAGTTATGAATATTATGATAATTTTAGCAGAGATATTCAGGGGTGTTAACTCACAAAAGCAACTGCTTGAAAACTTTTTTCATGCAAAAATTTTTTTTGCACTAATACGCGATAAAACAGGTCACAGCTTTTATTTGTATGACAATAGACAAAGCAGAGGTGAATGCTCATGACAACCAAGAAGCCCTACCATCTAAAGTCTCCAGGAACCCCATGTCAAGGAGAGCTTGTGACCAAAACTGGTGTATATCACCACCAAAATTATGCTCCCACCTTACCGAGACCAATCACCCCCACCCATGACAGCTGTGACAAGAATTATTTATAACCCCAAGAGGGAATTAAATCCACCAATTACTTCCTAGCACTTGCCCAATCAAAAGCCCCTTCCCCACGCTGTCTCCAGGAGCTGCCTATACAGTCAAATATCTATATTTTTATTGTACAAAGTGTATAGCTGTCTTGCACAGTTATATAATGAAATGCTCAATGCATAGCAACTTTGCACAAACAATATATTAACTAGCAAATTGCCCGTCAAAAAATGACGGGTATGAAATTGTAAGCCAGGGAATGCTGTTTTAGACATAATGTAAAACAGTTTTTACCGTGAGGACCTTCATCGCTCATTGCGAGGCTTGCGCTGAGTACCTTCGGCGCTCATCGCATGCCTCGCAATGATCCCCTTCGGCGCTCATTGCGCGGCTGTTGTTTTTTTTGGGAGGTGGGTTATTACAGGGGATTTTGCTGTCATTGTAAGGTCGGGGCTGATGTGTTGTTTGTGCTTATTGCAAGGCTGTCCCCTGGTGCATTTTGTGTGCTATGAGCAGTGTTTGCATTGGTTGTGAGGCGAGCGGTGAATGTCTTTTGTGTTTATTGCGCTAATTTAAAAAATGTGTATATGTATTCTTGTATGCCAATGAAATAATTAATAAATTAATATACTTTACCTGTTTCTAAGTAATATATGCATGAAGCATTGTGCTGAAGAGCTGAAAATCTGTTTCTATGTTCCTGCAGCATCCAATGTAGGTTTGCACGGTTCTGGAGCTGAGGTGTAAGTGTCAGCAATGTGTGCAGTGTGTAGTGTAAATAGGCTGCGTGCGCGAGGTAATGCCGTTAGTGTAGCTGTGTACTTCCGCATTGTGTAAGTTAGTGTTTTCCGTCCTTACTAAAAGTGTATCTTTACCTCATACAGCTTTTTTGAAAATCTGTATGTGGTTTGTGGTGTTTTGCAGCTTTAGGGTCGTGTAGCCTCGTTTTCGTTTTTTCGGCGGGCATTTTTTTTCTCGCTTAGGGGATTCTCGTGTGTGTAAATTCGTGAATTTGGACTTAAATTGAGGTGTAACTTCACTTGCAGAGGTTCTGGGTGCCACCTCTTGCGGTGGGTAAGCTTTTTATTTATTTTTTGTGTGTATGTAAAATGGCGGCGAATGTGTATGTGGTACGCGGCTGTGGATGATGTTGCGTCCTCGGTAAGAGTGTATCTTTACCTCTTACAGTTTTTTTGAAAAGCTGTATGTGCTTGGTGGTGTTTTGCGTCTTTAGGATCCTATAGCCTTGTTTTCGTTTTCTTCGGTGGCCATTTTTTCTCTCGCTTAGGGGATTTTCGTGTGTCTGAACTCGGGAATTGGACTTAAATTGAGGTCTAACTTCACTCGCAGAGGTCCTGGGTGTGTATTTATTGTGTTTTTAATGTTTTCAGGTGCGCACGTTTCGGCCGTTAAGGTCATATTTTTGCGAGGTCGTTAATCTCGTAATTTTTTGCATCTCATAAGTGCTCCGGGTTTAAGAGCTTGCCTCGCTATGCGAGGCTCACCGGCAATGAGCGCCGCTAAGTCGTAAAGTCGACGATTCGTTGTTAGACAATTATAATATGTGATATGCACAGGTTCACAGGTATATATATATATATATATATATATATATATATATACAATTAAATAATATCTGTATCAAATAATGGTTGTAATCTATCCTTTAGATTGTAGATTTGCAAGTTTTCAAAAAGCACTGTGTCCGTTTGATTTTACGCTTAAAAACAGGGCCCTCTGTATTTTGCATTGTATTAATATTGTTTTACATGAATTTACCCCTGTATAGCGCTACAGAATATGTTGGCACGTTACAAATAAAGGAAATAATATATATAGTACACCGCAGCCTTGCAGGGATATGTATTTACTAGTAAGTTGCCCGTCAAAATTGACGAGATAATATTTAATGTGTGTCTCCCCCCCCTTACCTTGTGTCTCCCTCCCCTGTTTTTCTTTCGCCCTTTCCCCCTCTGTCTCTTTCCTCCCTCTTCCCTGTGTCACTTCCCCCCCCCGCTCTCTTCCCTGTATCTGTTCCCCCCTCCCCTGTGTCTCTTTCCCCATATCTCTTCACCACCATGTGTCTCTCCTTCGCCCTCTGTGTCTCCTCCCCTGTGTCTCCTCCCCCGTGTCTCTTCCCCCCATCCCCTATGTCTCTCCCCCCTCTTGTGTCTCTCCCCCTCCCCTTTGTCTCTTTCCCCCTCCTCCCTCACCTGTGTCTCTCCCTCCCTGCCCTATGTCTCTTTCCCCCCCTCCTCCCTGCCCTGTGTCTCTCCCCCCTGCCCTGTGCCTCTTCCCCCTCCTCCCTCCCCTGTATCTCTCCCCCCACCCGTTCCGATCCCCCCGTCCTGTGCGCTTGTATGGAATTTACATCTGTTTATAAACAAAGACAAATGCCAATCATTATTAAGGTAAAATAGAATACAATCTTCAATTATTTACATTAGCTATTTTTAGAGCTTGGGGTAAGTTTGAATTCCATCATCCTAATAAATAGTTTATCTCTCCTCTTTTCTATCTCCACTCCTCCTTCATATGTTTTTATGCCTCGTATTGAATAATCTTGATAAATATGTATACATTATTTGTTAAATGCACTAGATGTTTGTTATTAATAATAATGTTATGCACCATGTCAAAATGTAGTAAATATCTATCATATTAAGAATTATGCTGTGTATGATAAGAATTTGCAGGGTGAGTATGTATTCACCTCCCTTTCTGGAGAGTTGTTGGATGTGTTATAGAAAAGGAAATTAAAATTGTTTTAATAACAGGTAAAGGCTATTCTGGGCAGAAAAGAAAACTAAAGAGAACATTATGTCTGAGATATTAAAAACAGGAAGAGAAGGGTACAATCAGTGCTGTCACATTCCCTATCTATGACTCAGTCTAAGTAATAATTATATTTTCCCATACTTTTTAATCTGTATTTCTTATGTTTGCGCGTAACTCTGTCTGGAAATATTGCACAAAACCTGAAATTTCTATTCTATTCTATTGACATTTGGCAGATATTATACATTATGTTATAAAAACAAATGCATATTCCACAGAGCAGACTGTTAAACAATTATAATGGAAAGGTAATGTGAAAATATAATAAACTTAATTGTAAATGTTAAAAGAATTGCATAATACATTTAATCAAGTTGTATGGCTATTTCAAAGTGAGAGATGAGATGATAGAATTGTCAACAGTGAGAGATATGTGAGGAGTAAAACTTGAGTAAGAGGTTGGAAAGATAAGGAGTTCTGTCTTTGACATGTTTAGGTTGAGTTGGCAGGTGGACTTCCAGGAGTATATGTTAGAGGGTGAAGCGAAGAAGAGGCGCCAGAGAAGGACACACTAAATGTTTGGATTTCTAGATAAATTGTGAAGAAAGAGAGAGCAGTGTCACGGATGCCAAGAGAGCGGAGAGTTTGGATAAGAAGAGGGTGATCAACTGTGTCAAATGCAGCAGAGAGATCCATGAGAATTAAAATAGAGAAATTACAATTTGACTTAGTGGTGAGCAAGCATAATTGACTTTTGTGAGAGCTGTCTCTGTTGAGTGTTGGGGCCAGAAGCCAGATTGTAAGGGGTCAAGGGGGGAGTTGGAGGAAATAAAGTGGTTAAGGCGAATGTAGACAGACACTCTCAAGCAGTTTAAAAACCAGGGGAAGTAGAGAGATAGGGCGGTAATTAGATGCAGAAGCTGGATCAGATGAAGGTTTGTGGATGTAATTATGGCATGTTGTAAAGGTGATAGAAACTTGCCAATGTTTAGAGAAAGGTTGAATAAATGTATGACAGCTGGCATAAGTGTGGTAGAGGGGGGGGGGTCAGCTGTAATGTAATAGGATCATGTGGACAAGTTGTAAGACAAGAAGTTGATAGTAGACTAGTGAATGTATCCTCATTCAGAGACAAAGGAGTTCATAATGGATATAGGTTTGGGGAAGTGTGAAGGCATGATGCTATCATTTTGTTAAAGGAAAGGTGTGATATGGTCACGTTGAGAGGAGAGTTCATTAGATTTTTACTATTAAAGTGACTAGGAAAGTCTTCAGCCGTGAGTCAGGAAGGGGCAGGAGGTGGTGGTGGGGAGAGGAGAGTGTTGGATGTGGCCAACAAATATTTGGGGTTGAAGGCCAAATGTTATATTATTGTGGAGAAGTAGCGCTGTTTGGCAAGATTGAGGGCATTGTGATAGGGGCATAGGATAAACTTGTAGTGGAGGAAGTCATCTGAGGTGTGAGATTTTCTCTATAATATCTACAATAATTTGCTTGTGAAATATGTAGCAAAGTAACAACATTAACAGATTTGCAAGACAGGAACATAAAAGCAGAATATCCTTTAGAGAAGGAAGACAACATTAATTATGAATGAATATACTGAAATATTGGAGGAGGGTTTTGTTTAACACCACAATTGCTAGAGGTTCCCTGCTCTGGTAATCTTCCCTTTGAAGTCTTGCAAAACATTATTCACTGATATAACACAATACATATACAGAGGCTGACACATATACAGAGGCTGATACATATACTGTACATATACAGATGCAGATATGAAGCTGAGTTATCTTTTTAAAAACAGGGTGATCACTGAAAAATTATATCATCAACAAGACTAAATAGAGAAGAACAATTCTCTTTAGAGCCACACTCTGCATAAATATTCTTGTTCACATAGTACATATTGTCCTCGTATATAGTGAAAATAGTAAATAGTGAAATCTTTACTGAACAATGCCCCAATCATTTCTTCTTTGTTAATAGCTCGTAGATTAACCAACCTGCTGCCAAAAATTAATTATAGATCTGATTATCAGTTCTTAAATTGTTACATATCCATGCTCCACCTAGTGGTCTTTTCTTAATAATACATATTATATACAGAGCATTCAATCCTCATACTGGGCCTCATTGAATTTGGGGCAGTTACTCTTGAGTAAATACCCAATTTGCTACTTCTGCAATGCATGTTCGAGTAGCTCTACTTTTACTTTGTTATTCAATTGGTCGGGGACGCAAGTTAGTCCCCCTTCGTCATAATCGCAAACCATGCCGTCGGAAGTAGCATCTAAGGTCCTGAACATGAAACATGTAATGCCTGCTATCGAAACAGCCAATGGAAACAGATATCGTCATCATGACATCAATGTTTCCAACCTCCAAGCCCGTAGGACTTGGGAAATGCAGGGTCGCCACATCAAATCCATGATTCGTGAATCGCGATAGGGCCCCCCGCAGGGTCCCCACATCAACCCCTTGCTGCAGGGGTCCCAATTGGGACCCCTGCAGCATTTAAAAATGTAAAATTCCCTGCTGCAGGTCCTTAAAGGGCTTGCGGCACACAAATGGTTAACCCCATGCTGCAGGGGTAATAAGTACCCCCGCAGCAACTTACATTAACCTCCCCTGTTCTGGTCCTTACATAAACCCCTTGCTGCCAGGGCCCGGATTGGGACCCCTGCTGCATTTACAAATTCAAATTAGCCGCAGTGGGTCCTTAAAGGGCCCGCGGCACACTAATGCGCAAACCAAGCCTCGGTGGTACTGTAAGTACCCCCCATGGCACCTAACGTTAACACCCCCAAAGCTGGGGGTCTCCATCGAGTCCTAACATTAACCCTTGCAGCTGGGGTCACGATCGGGACCCCTGCTGCATTGAAAATTAAAAAATCCTTCCTCGCGTGTCCTGAATGGACCTTAAAGGTAACTTTTAATCCAATCAGAAGGCGCTATTGTGGGGTGTATCCCATTCTGATTGGCTCCAAGCATCTGTGCCTTCTGATTGCCTGCTGTAACTGTCAATCATATTTCAGCTAATCAGAAGGTGCAGATGCTTGGAGCCAATCAGAATGGAATACACCCCTGTGGGGTGTATCCCATTATGATTGGCGGAAATCAATAACACCTTATGATTGGATAAAAAATGATTGACAGTTACAGAAGCCAATCAGAATGGGATACAGCGGTGTATCCCATTTTGATTGGCTCACACCATTTGCACCTTCTGATTGTCTGAAGTCTGATTGACATCGATTTTAGCCAATCAGAAGGCGCCGTTTCGGATTTTGTATCGGAGCATGCACTGGAACCTCCATTTGCATCGGGTAGCTCCTCAGGGTAGGAGTTCCGTTCGTTTTTTTTTTTTTTTTTTTTACTTCAGGTGTATTTTGGAGGGGCCCTTCCTGTGAAGAAACATTTTTGTTGTAGGTGTTACCGGACCTGTGGACATTTATGGAGGGCCCTGTCTGGGACGAAACACAGAAGACCAGCATCGCTGGAGGGGCATTTGGGCAAGGTAAGTGGTCTAATGTATCCTTTTGTTTATTGCTGGGTGTATGTTTTTTTAGTATTGTAATAGTGATTTGTTTATTTTTGGTTGTGCTTTTATTATTTTATGTGAGTAGCTTTTATTATTTTTATGTAAGTAGTGGGTTTTCTATTTTATGTAGTGTTTCTTTTTTTCTTTTTTGTAATGTTGTTTTTTCTTTTCTGTAAACTAGTTTGTTTTTATTTTTTGTAATTAGTCTTTTTTTTTATTTTCTGTGATTAGTGGGGTGCTAGGGATTTTATTAGGTGGTTATGTAGGTAGTGTAGGGGTTAATAGGGTAGGGTAGGAGTTGGGTAGGTAGTGTAGGGGTTAATAGGGTAGGGTAGGAGGGGGTTTATAGGATAGGGGTTTACTGGGTACATTTGGGGTTACGTAGGCCCAGTTAGGGTTAATTAGGTATGGTGAGGGTTAAATAGGGTTAATTAGTTAGAGGGGGTTAATTAGTTAGGGGGGTTTATTTGTTATAGGAGGGGTTAATAGAATGGTATAGTGTAGGATAAGAGTTAATAATGTAAGGTAGGGGTTAATAGTGTAGGGTTTAATAGGGTATAATTAGGGTTAATGGGATATAGTTAGGGTTAATGGGTTTATGGGGTATAGTTAGGGTTAATAGTGTAGTGAAATGTGTAGACTTTGTGTCATGAGGGTCCTCAAGGAACTTATAGTATTAATGTAGGGGTTAATAGCGTCCTATAGGGGTCTTTATAGACCCTATTGGACTGAGGTGGTTAATTATAGTCTCATGAGGGTCTATATTGACCCCCAAAATTGATGGGGTTAATTTTAGGTCCCCTGCGACAGGGGTTAATTTTTCTATTTAGCGCGGGTCGTTTCAGGACCCTTGAGGCAGGATTTTTTCATTTTAAATGCAGCTGGGATCCCTGCCTTCCAGGCTCCCAGAAAATTTCCACCTCTGTATATATAGCTATATACAGTATATAGCATTCTTTCTGAATATACTCTTTCTATCTTGACTTCCATATTTATTTTAGTTTGTCTGTGTTGGTAGGATGGCGCCCAAGAAGATCCATTTTATTTTGTAGCTGGGGAGCAGAGGAATATGGACTAATTGGATCCACAGAGTGGGTGGAAGTGAGTGAGTTTCTCTTTATTTCTACAAGGTAATACTCCATCAGTTTAAGATAAATAGATTCTTAAAATAATGGCAGGGAACAGGTAAGATATTTGTGCCATACAAAAAAATTGAGCATTACTATGACTAGTGGCTTTACACAAAACACTGCGACACCCTGCAAAATATGTTTTAGGCCCTCTTTGATATCATATTTATCAGATTTTTTCAAAATCTGTCCAAATTTGCAATTGTGGTTAGACATATAAGTCTATAAACATTTTTCACTCCATGACCATTCACCACCAACTTCTCTCCATATCAGTCACTACACTATTTAACCTTACCTACATAATGCTGTATTCTCTATTTCCATTGACTTGTCTTTTTACATACCAACTCGCCACAAACATTTCTGTCCATACTCATTCACTGCCACCATCTCTCTCTATACTCAACTCTACTCTCTTTCTCCTCCACTATACATTGATATATTGTCTGTAATGTATCATGTTGATTGATGCATATTCAACACACATACACAAGATTTGGTTGTGCTTTATGCACTATTTTAAACTCAGTGACCTAATATTTTTTATATGTTTGCAGGACATGAGCAAAGTTTTGGGTTCTAGAACAGTGGCTTACCTGAATGTGGATCTTGCACTTGCAGGTAAGGAATATACATATGTATATAATAATAGCAAGCAGACATTAAATACAATATTATGCTCCATATATCCTTTAAGTCTTTCAAATTATCAGTCTATTTTTAATGTTTAATATTTCTCATTACACACACTCAATACTCTCTATCGCCAAACTATTGTTTACAAAATGCTACTAGATTTATCCAACCCATCTATCTATGACAGATCCTTTTGATTTTATACACTTTCATCAACAGATTTACCAATATGACTTGGCCCTAGACTTCAGTGGTCATTCCTGATAGGTCACACTGGTAATGCATTTATTCACATCATTGTGATCTGGAAATGTTCAAGAACCAGGCTTTGAATTGGTCTTATATTTAAAATACACTATTTGGTAGCACTACACTTAAAAATAGGACATTTTTTTTTCTAGAATGGATAAAATTATACAGCATGAAATAAATTACAGTATAAATGCAATTAGGCCGCTATGGAATACATCATTTTGGTTTCTGTTCATAAACTTTCTGAGACGTCCCCAGATCACAAAGTTTGAAAGCCACTGGTTTAGTAGGACATGCCCTCAAGAGGAATTAACAGGCAGCAGGCAACAAACAAAATGAAAGATTGAAGTAAAAAATAACTACCTATTTAAGTCGCAAAATTTAAAGGTTGTGCTTATTTTGCTGTAAACAACATTTTCAGTTATCATTTTTATTTATTTAAAAGATGATAGATCTCATTAAGCCTTTAAAAAAACAATAACATTTTATCATTTTTACTAACACACTGAAGTTCAAGAATAAACCACTTGTTTGTCAACTACAGTATGTACCAAACTAAAAGTATTTTAAGCTGTGTAAAACATGGGTATAAAATATTTATTGGAAAATCGGAAATCCTTCACAAATCCATTTTGTGCGTGGCACATCACCTCCTCAGAGTGGCTATAGTTATCTGTGGAGTGAGGTGTGAGGGAGGAGGGAGCAAGCAAAGCATTTGTTTAGTTACAGAATAAGCTTGAAATTTACACCACACCCTTTCCCCCTCACTGGCCCAGAGGCAGACACTGCAATATTGACAGCAACCACAGCTCTCCAGAAATATATTCTGATGTACCATTGTTCTAATTACTTTTTTTATGAAATAAACGCACATCCTGCATTGTATGGAATGTATTCATTGACACAATACAACAGAGGTAATAGTATAAAAAAGATCTGCTCATGCAAAGCTTAGGGATTAAAGGGGTAGATGTTTGTAGTGCTTAGAAAATCCCAGACACTTGTCTATAGAGCCACATGTGGGTTATGGGGCAAGACTTCCATTGCACATTGCATCAGCAAAGCAGATTTTTCTTTATAATAATGCAAGTTTGCATTTTCTTCCAATGGTATTGACATATTGGTGAATCAGTTACACTGTCCATGTGCCCTTTTACTCCACTGAAAATATACATATTTTATTATAATGGAACTAATAAATCTATTGTTGATTTCTGAGTTAATATGGAAACCAATATTGTTTTATAAATTGAGTAATAAAAATGATATTCAATTATTTTACAATCTTATAATATATTTGTATGCATAGCTACATATTAGAAATAAGTTAATCTGTGACTGAAGAAAAATTAAACTGTAAATATATTGAAACAAATCACTACATTGAAGACTAGTTTAGGCCAGAGCATTATTGTTATGACTTTTATCCGAAATTACTCTGTTTTAGTTTATATCATTTTTCCTTAAATTGGTTGAGAATCCTCATTCATGGACATATTTTTTCTTAACAGGAAATGCTACCCTTCGGGCACTGGCTACACCCATCATGCACAAACTAGTGTTTGAGGCAGCAAAAAAGGTATCATCTTAATTAACAGTTTAAAGTAAATATATTGATGGATGGTGGATGAGAGGATGATGGATGTATAGATGTATAGATGGATGGAGGGATTTATTTGGTTCCCTAAGGAGACTCTCCAGTGAGACCAGATACACCACCTTAATGATCATGTATAATGTCAATACTTCGTTGGTTCTGTTACAATAAAGAAGAGTCAGAGTCCATGAACATGTAGTCAATGTACATGCTTTCACATAATTTGTCTGGACATTTTTTTTGTGGCAGATATAGAATAATTTATTGCCAGAAACCCAAAGTTAAGTTGTTACTCATATTACAGTCCACTTTAGAGCACTAGCTTTGTTGTTGTGTTGTACCAGCAAATCTTTCTCATACACCCTCCAACCTAAATTTGGATTTTGAAGCTATACAGGTATCAGCTCTTTTGTATGGTTGTATTCTCCTGAGACACCTCCATTCAGCTTAGTCTGTTTAGTTCTACAGAAATTGAATTGTCCATGTCATATTTATCTAATGGTATTGAAGACATTACTTTGCTAATAGACATCATTAGCTGTTGAATAGTATATCACATGTAAAGATGTATAGTGTGTGTGATATATATTTAGACATTCAAATGTGAACACAGATGTACTTTTTATTTACTGTACTACTGTACGGTGGAGGGCTTCTATCGCTCTTTTGCCCACCACATTATAAATGATTGTTGTGGTGAACTACCTCCTCATAAGATCCACAACACAAGCTGGGATCCCTCTCCATGCTGATGATAGCCAGTAAGCGTGAAACAGCTGTACATGGATTGGATACTCAGCCTGTGTTTAATCCAACCTTGGCTTTGCATTAAAGCTGTGTAATACAGCATGCATAAGCTTAAAGGAAGCCATGTTTGATAATGGCTATCGATTCGAGAGCGAGGCATTTTTGGGCACATTTGCATGTCCCAGCTCAGCTTCCCAGAATGCAGTGTAAAAAATGTTTTTCTCGGAATTCTGAGCTTGAAGCAGGTTTTTAAACTTGTTTTAGATATTCAAATGTGAACACAGATGTACTATTTATTTACTATATATATATATATATATAGATATATATATATATATATATATATAAGGAAAGTAAGGAAATAGATAGTAGATACTAAAATGATTTAGGGAGTGTTTGCTGTTTTCAGCAAAATTTATGTGACCACCTCTGTGGTGAGTTTAAGATAATCCCGGAGTGTAGTTAAAATGCGGCTAACATTATATCTGATATTCTAAATTTTGGTATATGTAGCTTAATAGCACACATGTTTAAGCTTTATATTTCCTCATGTTTCCAAGATCCATGTCTATTTATGAATGTTTCTGTGGATTAGGTTGAAAACCCAAATCCAAGTGAGATATCAGCTGGACGCAAGACTGTATTTGATACATGGGTAGCCAGTCTGCCATCTTCCCATGATCCAAGTGTTCCACGGTATGTAGAAGAAGGGATGAGAACTATGGTGAGAAAGAGACAGAAGCAAAGGAGTGGGAAGAAGAGGGGATGCAGAGGCACTGACATTTTAATATTTTCAATAGTTTTATCCCCTTACATGTGTCACTGCCTTTAATTATATCTGTAGACGAATTATTGCAGAAGTTCACATGCAGTTGAGATTTTCAATTGAGATTTGTAGTTGAGCCTATGCGTTAATGTAATTTTTGGTTGCCACATTGTTAGGAAGAAGATCTATAAACACTACTATAGACTATTAACATCTTGTAACTTTTCTCACTCTTCACTTCTATGAAATGAGCTATGCATGCTGGTTCACAGCTCATATGCATATTGATAGATTGTAGAGGTCAGGCTTTTCTTTTTGTAATGACATGTTTTTGTTTTCTAGTGTTGGAGAGCTGGGATCAGGGAGTGATTATTCCCCTTTTCTGCAGATTGCTGGGATTCCAGCAGTTGATGTGAGATATACATATGACCAGGTACTATACGCATCATACAATGCATTATATTTTCACATCCATTTTTTGCTTGGAAATAGTTGGGATGACCTAAATGGACTTTTGTAGCTCATTATGATTGATTAGTGTAGTGCACTATAACACTGGTTGATCGTTATTTTGCCACTGCAAATAAGCACATTTTGCCTCCAATTATCATATCAATTCCATCTAGTAGTTGTGTATACTTTGGGCTAATGATCTATACTTGTCTTGTGATGTTCATTACAAATCAATAGCATATATAATTGCTCACTATATCACTTTCAAAATATAAATAAATGGGAGTACTACTTATCCATCACTTTTAAAAATGAAGCTTGACCTTTTAGAATAATTCACCTTTTTTTTTTTTAGAAAGTCCTATTGGAATAGTCTTTGTTTTCTAGAAAAACTTGATTGAAGAGAAATATAGAAATTGAAACTAGAGCTACTTCTTGTGCTAAGCATCCACTGTATCCACTCTAAAAAAGGATCATATAGCACACAAAAAAAAGAGAGAGCATAAAGCCACAAATGGTGAGATATATCTATGTTGTTAACCCTCTCATGACCTAAAAGGGTTAACTACATAGGGTATGTTATATTAAGCAGCACTTATCAATGTAGAAGAGCCAGTGTGTCACCTGCTAGCTTGAGATATGATTGATACAAAGCTCAAAAAAATGTTGGGGTTTAATTATTACAATGTATTGCCAGTTTTCTTATGCACTTTAATACAAACTAAAAAAGAATGATTTTGGGGAGACAGAGTCCCTTCAATAAATATGGTACTGTATAAATGACATTGTTACTTCATGGCAAATATTAAACAGAGAATCATAAATACTCAAATAAACACAAATAATTATTTACTGGTAATTTGTAGATGTCAGGCTATTCTTTTTTACTGGTAAAAATAATTAAAAATATGAGTGGTTGTTGATCAATATGCATTTGAGGTATCATGCAGATTCACTACAAGAAAGCTTATGAATAAACATTTTAAGTAGTAATAGCAGATTTCTTCTATTTTAGAAATACTCTCTATCCTCATATCCCATGTACCATTCTGTGTATGAGACAATGGATCTAGTGTCACGTCTTATGGACCAAGGGTTTAAGTATCACCAAGCTGTGGCTCGAGTGTGGGGTGAAATGGCTATGCGGCTTGCTAGTGATGTCATGCTCACGTTAGACTGTGTACAGTATGCCAAGACATTGCAAATGATTGTCACTGATGTACAAAACACTTATGGACCTCTGCTGGAGAAGCATAACATAAAACTTGGTAAGTGGGTGGAAAGTGAATCTTAGTAAGAATTGTGAAGCAAATTAAATTGGACTCAAATCTTTTTACATATTTTTACACTGTCCCATTATGAAAATTAAGACAATGAAATGCATGTTTGTAGGCAGTAACATGAGCTTATATTTATCTCTGACTTTTAATGAAGAAAAAGATTTATACAAGTAATATTATTGGGCTAGTTGAGATACACGCTTATATATTGATATTAGCGACTTGCCCGACAAAAAATGATGGCAATAAAATTGTATGGCAGGTAATGCTGTTTGACACACAATGTAAGGCTTTGGCGCTCTTTGCAAGCCTTGCGCTGAGCGCCATCAGCACTCATTGTGTGGCTTGCAATGAGCGCCTTCGTTCCTCATTGCGAGCCTGTGCCCTCATGTACTTTTGGTCTTCTGAGCACCTTTGGTGCTCATTGCAAGCCCCGCGCTGAGCGCCCTCTCCACTCCTGTACTTCTGCTCCTGTGAGCACCCTCTTGTGAGCCTCTCCCCTGCTCTTTTTATTTGTAACATAAATATATTTTTTTATAATAATTAATTAATTACTTTAAATAATATACTTTACCTATTTGTAATTAATATATCCAGCAATCAATATCCTGAAATCTAACAATCTTTTTTGATTTTCGTGCAGCATACAATGTACATTTGGACTGTTGCTGACCTGAGCTGTAAGTGTTAGCGATGTGGCAAGTGTGCCGCATAAATAGGCTGCGTGCGCAAGGGCAAACCGTTTGTTTAGTTGTGTAAAGCGCCATTTTAGAATGGGAATGTTATTAGTTGCAAGTTAATGTTGTAAAATGGCTGCAATTGTCTATGTGTTACGAGTTTAAGGCGCAAGCCCATGAATCCTTTTCGCGCCCACAAGCTGTAAAGGGGATGGCCGTAACTATCCAATTGGGGTATAACGTAGTGCGACACAGACCTCTCAGCCAAAAAAAAGTGGTCTAGCCGAATATGATTGACAGTGGGAGATTATCAATTTGCGTTCTACACGCCCATTCGTTGACTGTCTTGTATTTTCTTTCGAATTAGCATGCAGGTCCCGGAGTTTGTGAGTCAGAGAGAGAGTAGGAGTTATTTGGAGAGAGGTAGTTTGCGACTTTATTCATTTTTTATTTGGAGAGAGGTAGTTTGCGACTTTATTCATTTATATTCTATTTCATACGGATTTACACTTAATACTTGCTTACACATATTTACAGATTCCACATATTTGCAATGCACATAATTTAAAGAACACACACAGACATATATAGTTAAATCACAACACACAACCCCCCCATCCCCCCCACTCCATCCCCCAACAGTTATTAATAGCATATAGCACACACATTTATTTTTCCAACAGATATATACAGTTATACTTTTTTTATTTATCCTTATTTTACTTTTGGGATATCATGGAGGGAGGAGAGAGGAGGGGATACAAGTGGGGAGGTGGGGAGGAGAGGAGGAGGAAAGGCGAGGAGGAGAGAGAGAAGCGTGAGGTGGCCATGGGGAGTATAGATGGGAAGGAGGAGGTGAGGAGTGAGGTGGAGGAGGGAGAGGTGGTGGAGGAGGGAGATGAGGGAGAGGAGGGCGAAGAGAGAGAGGAGGGAGAGGAGGGCGAGAAGGAGGAGGGAGAGGAGGAGGAGCACAGTGCAGAGGAGGAGGTGGGTGGTGGAAAGGGGGCCCGAGCATCAGACAACATAGCATAGAGATAGAGATCCCAGGGAGGTGGTAGTTCGGGGGAACGGACAGGACCCAGGGACAGGTCAGGGAAGCAAGGGTCCCCGTCCACAGTCGAGAGGGTAAGAGGCTAGGGGCAAGCACAGGGCCCACAATTATATGCAGCGGGAGAGAATGTGGTCCTCCTTGGTATTATCCGTAGCCGCCCTGTCATTCTTGCATTGGGGAGGGAAGTGAAGCCAGGGCCTAGGGCCCTAGGAAGGAGGTAGCGGCAGAGGTTACTGCAGTAGGCACAGAGCCAAAGGATGTGAGGTCTGTCAAGCACAGATTTGATGAAATCAGGGCCGAGGTGAGGAAGATGATGACTAAGAAGGGCAGAGACTGCAGCGTGACCTATAATGAGTGGGAGAGGGTTGCAAGGGATCTTCTGAGACCGTTGCCCCTCCTCCTCTATCCCAGAGGCATCCCCCAGCCACCCACAGCCCGGCCCCTCCTCTCCTCCCACCATCCCTCCACCACTTGTAGTGCCGCTGCCTCCCGGGGAGTTGCCCCCCCCCACCACCACCAGCAGGGAGACTGCAGCTGCCTCGGGGGATGTGGGCCCTTTGACTAGGCGGAGGAGGATATAGGGTCTGCAGACATGTTTGTGCCTTCTCAACAGCACTCCTCAGTGACAATCTGTTGGTCACAATGTTAACCTAATCTAGCCTGGCTACAGAGTATAGGATCTTGGCCTATGTGATGGGGATATTTTGTATGCAGATGGCTACCTCTCATCACATGGTCAATGATCCTCTTCTCTGTGGACACGTAGGGTTCTGTTTAACATGTCACCAATTGATGGTCACTGAGGAATGCTGTTTAAAAGAGATGCTGCAGTCCCTATGATTTTCAGACCTTAGTTAGTATGTTTATTTTTTTAATTTTTTGTTTTAGGTATAATTCAGGTCCATGAAGGCATCTTCTGCATCTGCAAGCATTTTGGATGAAATTATGAGGTGCAATGTTTTCCCAGTGCCTCTCAGATAGACATTCCTTCAATGACAGCCCCCCTTAACATGTAGCTCCCACATTCTTAAAGCTATAATATAGCCAGATATCTCAGACATGATTGTTGTTAGCTTAAATGTAGACTAATACCGCTATTAATGACAGCCAGCATTAATATATGCACTAGTGAAGCATGTGATCCTGACCTCAATATCGGTCTGAGAACAGATCCTTGGGTCTGATGTAAATAACAGTAAATCTGGCTGCTGTCCTTTGTGTTCTCTCCATATTAATGGATATTCTCCCATATTGCTGATTATCCAGAGACCTAGCTAATAGTTAGTAATGCTTGCAGATGGGAATTAGGTGAGTTGGTATATTGTTACAGTAACAGTATTTAGCACTGTACTGTTCATGCATGTTTTTCTCTTTTTTTATCCTCCTCTGCCTTTTTTTAGTTGACCACTTTTTCTTTTTTTTGTATGTGTGAAACTGCATTGGATTACACAGTCCAGAGGTTTTTGCATCTGTATTTCATTGAGCACAAGTTGTAAGTGCTATGCACATTAATGGTTTCTTCTATTAAATGGAGTGATTTCTGATGATCCTTTTTTTCCTCAGATTCCGGTTACAGTGGTGTAGTGACCACATGTGACCCTGGTAGGTGCTATGCATCATGCTTATACGAGACTATGACATTACCCCCTTTCGGTATCCCCTTTTTACCAATATTGGCTCTTGCTCTCCCGGTATCTGCCCACATCACACCCATGATTTTAATGTACAGTCTTGTACATTTCTGATTGTGGTCTGTGTATGAAATAAAGCTTTGTTATACCATTCTAACCGTGTCAGTGTGTTTTCAATGGCTGGGGTTACGGGACATCCACATGCATCAAATTAGTGTCACATTCCTAGATATGTCAACTAATGAGCCCTAGTTAACATGCAATAGATCAATACATATAGAAAGAATAATAGTCATAACAGCATTAGATATCATATAATACTAAATATCAAATATAATAATAATAAAGGGCTATTACACAGGCCAAATCTAATTAGTAAAACTGTGGAGTATGAACATTTCCCTGAGGGCCTAAAATGAATATGAGAGGTCACACTGGAGTGTTTTGCCAGTTCCTTCTCTAGTGGACTCTGATTTGTCTGACCTCTCTGCTATGACCTGCCCACCTAGAGAGACCCTACATGGTATAGCTCACAGCTTCATTGAAGTACACAAGCCCCTTCACCACCGCCACTTAGCATATGATGGAATGGTCATGCATATGCTCATCACATCTACATTTAGGAGTAGTATAAAATTATTGTCTTAAAAAAATATTATTAAAGGAGCAAGGAAAAGATCCAAATGTTGTACAATTTAAATATATATATGTAGCAACAAGTATTTGATTAATGTAATGTTCTCTAAATCAGCAAAATGCTATTAAAGTTTACTTTTGTCTGTCATTTAGCTTTTCTGATCCCCCTTCCTTCAGTTATTCTTTAAACCTTTGTGTTATAGACTAATCATTGCTAATTACTCTGGGCCTCATTCAAATGAGATTTGGCCAATTGAATAGGGCTCTATATAAGCACCTAGAATTTTTTTTTTACAGATGTTTTTAGTTAGTGAACTTCTATCCAAAAGCAAGATCTTCACTAACTAAAAACTTCTGTAAAAACAATATGCTATGTGCTTATATAGAGCCCTATTCAATTGGCCAAATCACATTTGAATGAGGCCCTCTGTGTGTGTTTGATCAGAGTACTTGAAATACATAGGCCCTCATTCAATTGCAATTTGGCCAATTGAATAGGGCTCTAAATAAGCACAGAGCATATTTTTTTAAAGAAGATTTTAGCTAGTAAATATCTATCCAAAAGCAAGGTTTTCACTAACTAAAAACTTCTTTAAAAAATATATCCTCTGTGCTTATATAGAGCCCTATTCAACTGGCCAAATCGCAATTGAATGAGGCCCCTGGTAACTGAAATGTTGGTCATAATTATCAGCACCGATCCACTTGCTACAATCAATTTGAGCATATTCATGCAACTTTGCGTAATTTAAGTGACAAGTACGAAAAAGGTACTTAAGTGTAAGTGTATGTCATGATTAATTTATAGTTTGAAACTGTCATTTCCAAATTAAAACACAATAACCTTACATGGCATTATTAAAACATGTTTACAAAAAAAGAAAACTGTGCTTTATAGTGCAAGTTTAAGACCTGGATCTGGCCATTTACCTGCTCCAATGTGATCTTCACACTTTGGTCAGGCATATTCACTTTCTCCAATATTTCAAGAAGCAGCATTGCTTTTTAACAGCATACAAGGCCAGGAAGGGATATGAACAAGTTTACAGCCTTATTAAATTGTGATTCGGCCAATTGAATAGGGCTCTATATAAGCACAGAGCATATTTTTTTTACAGAAGTTTTTAGTTTGTGAACTTCTATCCATAAGCAACGTCTTCACGAACTAAAAACTTCTGTTATGCTATGTGCTTATATAGAGCCCAATTGGCTGCATCGCTATTTAATAAGGATGTTAATAAGCTACTAACACTGCATGATGGCCATTAAATAACAACTGGTACAAGAGACTAAACATAATGTATGGTACCCAATTATTTTCTTTTACTGTGGATCAGTGACCCATTAAGCAGAAATCAGTCCCCGATATCTGATTTTTTTGAGAATTTTATTAAAATATATATTTATTTTTCTTATGAAAAATGTGTTGTTTTTAATCATAAATATACAAAATTATCATACAATTTATTATACATAACTAACAAATATTTTATCTTGCCATAAAAGGAAATAATTCAACCCTATACTCTCTTTTATATCTATTTTTATCTCAATTTATTTTCTTGGGTTGCCATCCATACACTTTCGTACAACCGCAAAAGATCTAGGAGCAAAATGGAGTCTTAGATACAATAAAGCCAAGAAACATTCAGCCTTATTAAATTGTGATTCGGCAAATTTAAAAGGTCTCTATAAAAGCTCGTAGCATATATTTTTTTACAGAAGTTCTTAGTTAGTGAACTTCTGTCCAAAAGCAAGGTCTTCACTAACTAAAAACTTCTGTAAAAAAAATATGCTGTGTGCTTAAATAGAGCCCTTTTAAATTAGCTGAATAGCAATTTAATAAGACTGATTGCCGGGAAGGCATAAAGTATACCCCTTAAAAAAGAAAAAAGGAGTAATAGTAATCTATTCTTTTCAAATTGTAAATTTAAGTCAGCAATTATCCAGGGACTCACCACCTTCAGGCCTATTTATTTTCCTTTTTAATTTTCAATAATTACCAAATTTTCCATTTATGATTAATTATTTTTAAAAGACCCAATTCAAAATAATCTTTTTCTAATTCCCAATTTATGTCTAGAGAATTGTATTAAAACATTGAAATCAGACCACTGAGGTCTGCCTGTTAGCTAAAATTATGTATTAAGGTGCAATGCTAGATTAAATATGTGAATACAAATGCCATACAGAAAGTAAGAAAGAAAATCAGGTTTGTGAACTGCAATGCCAGAGAAAGGTTTTCCTTCTTTAGAGATGTCTCAATATAAGAGATGTTTCTGACTACTGAAATATGAATCTCGGTTTGACAGCCATGTACAGTTCAGAAGTACCCTACAACAAAACACTTTTTGGTTTAAGAAAAGTGGAGGAGGAAGCTGCTTTGGATGATTTGTTCCAACTACCGTAAATTAAAATAACTTAACCAGTCCAAATACAGACAGCTGAGCACACAAAACAAACCCCATGCCACTTACCACTGGTAATTACACTTATTCAGCTCAAGTAACATATAAATGTGCTTTGGTTTCTGTGCAGATGCAGTGAGAAAAGCAGCAAATGAATTCCAGAAAGCAGCTGAAGAGTTAAAGACAAGAGCAGAAAATGTTGACAGAAAGAAGTAAGTAAGCCTGATAGAACAAGTAAATGGCATTAGTCTAATGTAGCTAATAAAAAAGACATGGACCTCTTCAGCCAAATTTGTTTTTGTATTACATACATTTCTTAGTTAGATTATTTAATTAATTTTATCTTCCTCAATGCAATTGTCGTATAATGTTTACACTTCATTGATTTTAATTAAGCCTTCAAAGTAGCAAATTCTCAGATTGTGAACTGCCTCCTTTCTTCCTCGTCTGACCTAAGGTCACACCCACTGGTAAGCGGTTTTACAATGAAGAAGCAAAACATATCACTGCTTGCTAACAGCACAATACTGGTAGTGTAAAGCTCCGTTTTAGGTCACAGCTGTGCAAGATGTCAAAGCTCATGAGAGAGCACTGGAAAAAATGCAAGTCTACAGAAGGTGAGAATCCATTATTCTTTGCCTTCTTGACAACAATTTAAACTACAAAAATGATATCACAATTAAATACAGGAGGATCTGGAGTCCTGCCTCATCCAGGAAATAGCTAAAGCAGGCGGTTAACACATGCTATCTGACCAGCGCACGGAACTTGAATAGAGATCTACCCAAACAACATATTTTCCAACTCCCGACTTTGCAGATCTTGGCATGCAACGTAAGTGAATAACCTGGTCGAGGTTAATGCCAAATGAATGGGACCGAGCCAAAATTAAAAAGAACTGGCTGAATAGCCTGACAGACACCGACCTTCCTGATCCACGTTAAGAAGCTATTTCAAGATTCCAGATGGTGGTTTGAGAACTCTGCCTGAAGCCTGATGGGATACTCCTTGCTGATAGCCGTGAGACATGACTTGATGTTGTCGGTCCCATTGATGTTGTAGGCCTCATTACAAGGTACCTGTGAATAACTAGAAGAGAGGTGTCAGATTGGCACCGGAGCAGCGCAGATCAGCTTGATTTTTGAGAATACATACTGAGAGAGATATCACATTATTATGACCACCGCCTAGTTTTGATGTCAGCAGCACATAGCCAATGAAATTCATTGTGAGCTGGCTTAGTGGCTATATTAGGTGACATGAAGACATTCTGCAAACATATCAACTATAGCTGTCATGGGTAAAAAGTGTGACTTATCTCACTTTGAAAAGGGCATGGTAATTGGATTTCAGGCCTAAGGTGGCAGTATTTCTGAAACAGTGCAGTTTGTGAACTGTTCACGTGCTGTGGTGGTTAAAGTGTACCTTGACAAATGGCACAATTGCGGAAAAACTGCATTGAAAATGTGGAGCACCAAGTGCCATTGATGTCAGAGGTGAACATCGGCTGTGAAGGTGTGTGAGGGCCAACCAAAACACTACAGTTGAGCAACGTGTGTATAAAACAACAGTACAGCAAACCCTGTTGCATATGGGGCTCTGAAGCAAACGAAGGTCACCTCACCCATGCCAACGAAGGTTTATTGTCAGAAACTGCTTCAATTTGCACAACAGTACCAAAATTGGACATCTTATGATTGGCAAAGAGTAGCCTTCTCTGATGAGTCATGTTTTCTCATCAGTTCGATGAATGAATTAAAACCATTCTAAGAGCAAAGCTGAAGTCCAGAGTGTCTCCCTAGGATTGGGTGGGATAAACCCGGTTGAAAGGGCTGTTAGACTCTGGCTTACCTTCTATGTGTCTGGAGGCGTCTCCATGAGCCAGATTGAGGCATGAAGCTTTGGCCGAATTTCTGACGAGTTGATCCAGCCTGATGGCTCGGGGTTGTGACCTTACATAGCTGACTTCACATTTTAAGTGAAGGGACATTACTGCATGTCAATTGGGAGTAAGCTGTAAGAGGAGTGATGCCATAGCAGCAAAGATTGGCTTGATACCAGTGAGCAGTTACTGAGAAAGAGGTTTATCTGGTGTCCAGTTTACTAAGTGTTTGAAATAAAATAAGAGCAAATCTGAAGTCTAGGGTGCCCATCTAAAACTCATTGCTACAAGTTTGGTGGAAATCCAAGAGACACAATCCGGAGCTGTGAACAGCATAAACGCAAGGTGCGGGTACAGAGCTGTTACTGCTTGGAAGAAGAATGATTTCCTTCTAATATCTAATTATTGCTATTTTTATTGAAATTGCCTTGACTAAGTTTAACTGTATATAGAATAATTTTAAGAGATAAGTATCCTACTTATGTCACTATATGTTTAATGTAAATTGGGGTGACTTGAGGCAAGGACTCTGTGAACCATGTTGGGGTAGCTCATCACTCATGTTGTTGGAGGAAATTCTATGAGTAATGCCTAATGTGAGGAGCATAATTTCAACATGATATGAAATAAAGCTATAAAGGAAAAAGCCCTATAATGAACATTATGAAATAGGACTTGAACATATAAAGCTAGAAGGAAAGTGGACTACATGTATAATTGTATGGACACTTTCTTCTCTTTAACTTATGAGTTTCTTTTTCCTGATTATTGTAAAGGACTGGTCAGACCACGCACTAATACAATTCAAACAGAGAAACCTCAAAAATATGTTATATAGCTAGAAAAAAATATAGATACTGTCCGTTTCAAAACTTTTGAAAATAGAGAAATCCTAAAAAAAATAATAATTCAGTAAAAATAAGATTCAGTTAAATCTAAGGCAATAGTCTGGAACTCTCATAAGGCTTATATGAGGGGATTACTGACTTCATGGTCAATATATATATATATATATATATATATATATATAAAAGGGGATTGCCTTTTAAACATTTTTATATTGAATTATATGAACTGGAAAAATTTATAAATTCTCACCATATTTAAATTTGATAAATTACATACAAGCTAATATTAGAAAAATATTACAATCCCAAGCAGATAATACAATGTGGTGTTCCAACAAAGACTATATCACTTTAACAACATGGCTGGTAATCTTTTAGCTAATAAGCTTAGGAAAAAATCAGTTATAGAAGAATCGAAAAATTAAAAGATCATAGAGTTATAGAATGATCAAAACCTAAAGAAATAGGTGAGATATTTAAGAAGCCATCCTTACCACGATTCAAAGATTCTTTTTTAAAGCAACTTAGACTTACTAAAATAACGATACACCAGCAGAGAGTTTTAGAGAATTATATATCAAAGCAAGAGATCAAACAAGCTATCTAAACTTTAAAATTTAACAAATCCCCTGAACAAGACTGTTTCTGAAATTTATACTAGAAAGTTATTACACCTGTCTTAGTTAACTATCTGAAGGATATGTTTAACAAGATAAAAACTACAGGAGTAGCTCCACCGGAAATGCTAAAATCTGCAATAATTACTATTCCTAAAATGGGCAAAGATGGCACTAATTGTAGAAACCATAATCCAATTTCACAACTTAATGTAAATATAAAAATGTATGCTAAAATATTGGCATCAAGATTGAGCCCATTATTGTTACATTTAAATGATGCGGATCAGACAAGACTTATTAAAACCAGACATAATACAGATAACATTAGAAAACTAATAGATTTGCTAAATCATTCTAAGACAAAGAAAGTCCCAGTTCCTACTTTGTTTTTAGATGTTGAAAGGCTTTTGATAGTGGACTGGGACTTCATAGATTTGGTACTACATGAGTATGGACTTGGCAGTTTCTGCTCTTTCTGTTTAAGCTTTATATACTGATGTTTCTGCTCACATATTAGGTCTGGGATAAAAATCTGAAAATGTTTGGACAATGTTGGCCCCTAACTCCCCTAATTTTTGCTCTGATTATAAAGCCACTAGCTTTGTTAATAAGGAATGCAAAACAGGTTGAAGGAGTTATGACAAGTGACATTAGAAATAAGTTTGGGGATGATATTGTGATTATCACAAACCCATTAAGTTAAAGATATTTACATGAATGTATAGATTATTAAAGTAGTCTACAGTGCCTTGCAAAAGTATTCACCCCCTTGGAATTAACATGGATTGTTTGAGGATTTGCATAATTTCATTTACAGAACATGCCCACAACTTTGAAGATGTTTTTTTATTTTTTTATTGTGAAGCAAACAACAAATAGGACAAAATAAAAGAAAAAGTCAATGTGCAAAACTATTCACCCCCTAAAGTCAATACTTTGTAGAGCCACCTTTTGCGGCAATCACAGCTCCAAGTCGCTTTGAACTTGCCACACCTTACCACTGGGATTTTTGCCCATTCCTCTCTGCAAAACTGCTCCTGCTCCTTCAAGTCGATGGTTTGTGCTTGTGAACAGCAATCAGATTTTCTATTGGATTGAGGTCAGGGCTTTGACTAGGCCATTCCAACACATTTATATGTTTCCCGTAAACCACTCAAGTGTTGCTTTAGCAGTGCGTTTGGGGTCATTGTCCTGCTGGAAGGTGAATATTTGTCCTAGCCTCAAATCACGCACAGAGTGGTACAGGTTTTGCTCAAGAATATCCCTGTATTTAGCACCATCCATCCTTCACTCAACTCACCAGTTTCCCAGTCCCGGCTGCTGAAAACCATCCCCACAGCATGATGCTGCCACCACCATGTTTCACTGTGGGGATAGTGTTCTTTGGGTGATGTGATGCTTTGGGTTCGCCCCAGACATAGAGTTTTCTTTGATGGACGAAAAGTTCAATTTGAGTCTTATCAGACCAAAGCACCTTCCTCCATACATTTTTGGAGTCTGCCACATGCCTTTTTGCAAACTCAAAATGTGCCATTTTGTTTTTTGCTAAAAGTAATGTCTTTCTTCTGGCCACTCTTCCATAAAGCCCAACTCTATGGAGAGTACAGCTTTTTGTCATCCTATGTACAGATACTCCAGTCTCTGCTGTGGAACTCTGCAGCTGCTTCAGGGTTACCTTAGGTCTCTGTGCTGCCTCTGTGATTAATGCCCTCCTTGCCCGGTCCGTGAGTTTTGGTGGGCAGCTGTCTCTTGGCGGGTTTGCTGTTGTGCCATGTTCTTTCCATTTGGTTATGATAGATTTGATGGTGCTCCTGGGGATCATCAAAGATTTGGATATTTTTTTATAACCTCACACTGACTTGTACTTCTCAACAACATTGTCCCTTACTTGTTTGGAGAGTCAAACAAGTTTTAAATTGATTTGCAGGTCAATGAGGGAAATAAGTACTTGACCCCTTCGACTTAGTACTTGGTGGCAAAACCCTTGTTGGCAATCACAGAGGTCAGACATTTTTGTAGTTGACCACCAGGTTTGCACACATTTTGTCCCACTCCTCTTTGTAGATCCTCTCCAAGTCATTAAGGTGTTTGGCAACTCGAACCTTCAGCTCCCTCCACAGATTTTCTATGGTATTAAGGTCTGGAAACTGGCTGGGCCACTCCAGGACCTTAATGCGCTTCTTCTTAAGCCACTCCCTTGTTGGCTTGGCTGTGTGTTTTGGGTCATTGTCATGCTGGTATACCCATCCACAACCCATTTTCAATGCCTTGGCTGAGGGAAGGAGGTTCTCACCCAAGACTGTGACGGTACATGGCCCCGTCCATCGTCCTTTTGATGTGGTGCAGTTGTCCTGTCCCCTTAGCAGAAAAACACCCCCAAAGCATAATGTTTCCACCTCCATGTTTTTTTTTTTTTATTAATATTCTTTTATTAGAAGGTATACAAATTCCATACGTAAATAAAACATTCTTAACAGTCATAAATGTCAGTTTTATCAAGTTATATAATCACAGTGTTATCATTTTGCAACAGTTAACTGACTAAACCTTCTTGTTTTTTAATTTTTAGTGAGAACATTTTCTAGTGTCTAAACTGATTATTCCAACTTTAAAGAAAACACAAGGCATAATAAACCAATTAAATTCAAGAGTACAAAGTTGATAAGAGCATACGATATAATAGTTATTACCTATCTATCTTTACTAGACTATCGTGTACTATATCATAATAAGTAATCATTGGCACCTCTAGGCAGCCACGGAGCAATCCCGGCTGGTTTCTCCACCTTACCTCGGATAATCCTTGCCATCTAGTGCCTCTGAAAGGTCTCCAGGGCTTCCCCACTCCAGTCTTTTCCTCACAATTGCTTCAGTTAATTGCAGACGTTATACTAGGGGCACGCTAAAGGAGGATGTTATCCAAGGGTCCCAAACTATCTGGAATTGGGGCATCCTAACTAAAACGATATGGGTTAATCTCTCGTTAATAAGTAAGTAGTTGATCTTCCTAGTCACCTCCTGAAAATTTTGAGTCATGTCCTTCCATCTACTGGCTATGTGAATCTTTGAAGCTAACACTATTAATTGAAACAGCTTGTTCTGGGGATGCGACAAGTTTTTAATATGAACCCCCAGTAAACAGGATTCTATCGAAGGTAAGACTTCTTTTTTAAAAATTGTGGAGGCTAATCGGGTCAAGTGTTCCCAGAGATTCTGGGCACGTGGACAGGACCACCACACATGAATATGATCCCCCACACCCTGGCATCCCCTAAAGCATTTATTACTCTATTACATTTATTACGGCTTAAACTTCTGCATTTTATCAGGAGTGCAATAGGCTCTGTGGAAAACTTTGATTGATGTTTCTAATAAGGCCGAATTGAGTGATCCTTTTGAAAGATTGGAGCAAGATTCAGTCCATTTGTCCCAGTCCCATTCTGCCCCCAGATCCTTTTCCCAATACAACAGGAACTTGGGTTTCTGGCTACTAGTAGAGCTAAGAAAGGTGTTATACAGAGAGCTCAGAGTACCTTTGGTAAGCGGGAGATTTTTACAGATAACCAGGAGGCTCTGGGTGGCCCGGGATCCTTAACCATCTTGGTAACCCAACTTCTAATTTTTAAGTAATTGTAGAGTTCCGTAGTTGGCAAGTCATGAGTCGTGCAAAATTGGTCATAGGTCAGTAGTTTGTCATTGGCGAACCAGTTTCCTATGCGATCAAGGTGTCTGGAAGTCCACCAGAATTTAGACATGGAGCTTGAGTCTGCTAAAATTTGTGGAAAGGACATAACTGACAGAAGAGGGGATAATTCCAAGCTAAGTCGATGCCTAGAGTTCGCCCGTCTCCAGGACTGATGTGTTAAGGAGATCATAGGGTCTTGATGAGTTATGAAGGGGGCAGAGTCTACAGGGGTCCAAATCAGCTTATCCCAACTATGTGGAGACATTTGCTAATTTTCCATAAAGACCCAGGATGGATGGTGTTTTATAGAGTGGGATCTAGGAAGAGGGGCTAATTGAGCGGCCTTAAGATAAAGTCTTAAGTTCGGGGTCGCGAGACCACCTCTAATCTTTGAGCGAAACATCGCCTGCCTGGGAATACGAGGGCGTTTATTGTCCCATATGAACCGGGAAATACTATTCTGGAATTTATCTAGTTCTTTAAGGGAGAGTGGGATAGGAAGGGATCTAAATAAGTACAATAATTTAGGTAAGATATTCATTTTCACAGCCGCAATGCGGCCTGTCCATGAGATTTTAAAGCTCCTCCATTTCTGCATATCCAATGTCAGAGATCTGTACAAGGGGGGAAAATTAGCCCCGTACAGATCCCTGAACTTGGAAGTAAGTCTGACGCCTAAGTATTTTATAGACTGTGCGGGCCAAATAAACTGATGATTAGCTTTAAGGGTGTCAATCTCACTCTGCGGCAATCCCATCCCCAGCACCTCAGTCTTCTCAACGTTCAGCTTGAGACCCGAGATTCTGCTAAAATCCTTAACAGTGGACATGAGTGCTGGTATAGATGAGAGGGGATTGGTCAGGGTGCAAAGCATGTCATCCACAAAGAGAGAGCATTTTAAATGCTGGAGGCCTACTTGTACCCCCTGGATGACAGGATTGGCTCTAATCGCTTGAGCAAGGGGTTCTATGGCAAGAGCAAATAACAGTGGGGAGAGTGGGCACCCTTGCCTAGTTCCTCTTCGAATTTGGATGTTGGCTTTGTGATCCCCTGGGAGTTTTAGATTGGCTGCTGGGGAGTCATAATATCTCCTAAGTAGATTGATAAAGCATCCCTTGAATCCAAATTTGTCTAGAATCTTATATAAATATGGCCATTCTACCGTGTCAAAAGCTTTCTCTATATCTAAAGCTAAAAGGCAGGCTGGTATATTAGACTTCTGAGCTAAGAACTGAGCGTTCAGAACCCTCCTAACATTATCCCCGGCCTCTCTAAAGGGGACAAACCCAGTTTGGTCCTTGTGGCTCAAATCTGGTAGAAATTTAGAAATGCGGGTGGCCATAATTTTAGCCAAGATTTTGACATCCCCGTTGATTAAAAACCACTAGATCAGCCCGGTTTAGCTCAGGGGGCATAGGCTCTCCATTTAATATGGCGTTAAAGAGAGATGTCAGGTGGGGGGTAAGAAGGGGTTCGAATTTTTTAGAATACAAATTAGTGAAACCATCCGGCCCTGGAGATTTGCCCAACTTAAGGTTCTGGATGGTAAGTTTAACCTCCTCCTGGGTTATTTCTAAATTCAAATCGTCCAGTTGATAATCCGGTATTTTAGGGAGGTCGCATAAATTTAGAAAGGAGTCTATATCTGATCCACTACAGTGGGATTGTGAGGAATATATGTCTTGGTAATAATTTTGAAACGTTTTTTGAATATCATTGGGGCTGTAGGAGAGTTGGCCGCGAGGTAGCCTAATTTGGGTGGTTCTGGGTTGGGAGAATTTATTGTTTAGCCTTTTAGCCAAAAGAGAGTCAGGTTTATTTGCCTTCCAGTAATATAGGTGCTTCATTTTTCTCATAGCTCGTTCAGTTCGATGGGACAATATGGCATCCAGCTCTAGCCTAGTCTGGTCAATTAACTTACGCCCCTTAAGAGAGGGGCACTGTTGGTTTATCTCCTCTAACCTCTTTAATGATATTGTAATCTCTGTCTCCTTTTGCCTAAGGAGTTTCTTGTGTATAGAGGACAGTTTAATGCAAGTTCCTCTAACAAAAGCCTTATGGGCAGCCCAGAGCCAGCCAGCCCCAGTTTCGGGGGAGACATTAGTCTCAAAAAACAACTGTATGTCTTTGGATATGGAATCCATACTACTCGGGTTAGACAGTAGGAATTCGTTCAGAGCCCAGGTAAAGGGAAGCCGTGGGTTAGGACCCAGATCCAGCTCAACAAGTACCAGGGCATGGTCTGACCAGGGGCAGGGGACAATCTCAGAGTTTATGGTAGAGTCGTACAATGAGTAAGTGAGAAGAAGAGTATCAATCCTAGAGTATGTCAGGTGAGTCGAGGAGTAGAATGTGTACTCTCTCCTGTCTGGGTGCTTTCCCCTCCAGGCATCGACTAGCCCCAGTCCGTTTAGTAAGGACTTAATCTGATTAGTCTTGTTGGGTAGTCTGTTGGTCGGTTTTCCAGATCTATCAAGGGTCGGATCTAAGGTCAGGTTAAGGTCCCCCCCAATTATCAATTTCCCTGAGTCTCTAGTTTTTTCAGCAGGTCTATGAGAACAATGTAGGGAGAGTTCGTAGGAGAGTACAGGGAGACTAGCGTTATCCTTTCCCCTCTTATAGTCCCAGTTGCCATAACATAATTATCGTCCCCGTCTACCCGAGTGGTCTCTACTTGGAAGGGGAAGGTTTTATGCAATAAAATTGCACAACCAGCTCTCTTAGTGGGGAGAGAGGCCAGATAGTAGGTGGGGTAATCCTTATTTAAGAATCTAGGTTTGTTGCCGAGGGAGAAATGGGTCTCCTGCATAAAAATGACAGAGGGAGTGTGTTTTTTGTAGAATGCAAAGGCTTTCCTCCTTTTAAAGGGGGAATTAAAGCCCTTCACATTGTGGGTTATTAGGATGTATTTGGAAGTAGCCATTGGAAGTTGGGTGTGGAGTCCTAGATGTATGCGACCTTACCTGGTAGTTGAGCTCGGGAGTGACAAGGAGTGGAGGAGCCCGGAGAGCAAACAGAAGTCCCAGCGAATATGCTGTTGGCGGCAAAAGAATCTTCCTTTTATCAAGAGGGCTGAGATCAATGAGAAGGGAGAAAGGTAGTTTAATATCAGAGAGGTAGGTAAATCTGAGACCAGACAAGCAAAGAAATAAAAAGACCAGGGCAGTAAAACAGCAAGTTTACAGTACGTCTAATCCTCAAACTGCAATTACAAAAATCAAGTAGAATAAGCATAAAACACTCGTTTACACATAAACCTTCTATCTCTTTTTCTAGAAAATAAAGAAAAATCAAATCCACATAATGTGGGGAAATAGTCTGGCAAACTATAGTTATTCTAAATGGTAATAGTTAAAAGTATTCTAGCAACATTCTATCTGAACTTTAAATAACGAGAAGTGAACATCAGGCAATCAGCAAAATGTTGTCAAAGTCCAGCTAGCTAGGAGGCCTCTCAGGTCGTGGGCCCGGCTTTGAAGTGGCAGAGAGGCCAGAGTCTGCAGTGTACACCAAGCGTTTGTCTTGCAGGTCGCCTACATTGTCCCGGAAGCCGCTGGGCCCCTCCAGGGCAGGAACTTGTTTACCATGAGCTTGTGCTGGCTTTGGAGTCTGCTGCCTCTTAGGGATAGGCGAAACAAGATGCTCTTGGTTTGCTTCTGTCGTGGACTCCGGGCATAGGTGCAATCGCTGAAACACAGCTAAACACTCTTCCAGGAAACGGAGGTATAAGTCTTGCCTTGAAAAGTGAAAGACAGAGCAAACGGAAAGTTCCAGCGGTACTGGATCCTGTGCTGAAGGAGGATAGCAATAGCCGGTTTCATAAGTCTCCGCTTATGCAGGGTGTCCGGACATAAGTCCGCATAGAACTGCAGTGTTGAATCGTCCAGCCCCTTGATGGTATGCAGCTTCCTGGTGGCTGATAGTAGAAGATCCCTGGCATGCTGCCTTAAAAATCTGACAATAACATCCTTGGGTGCCTCCAAACTTCTCGTACCTCCCAAGGCTCTATGGGCACGCTCAATCTCCCACACATTTTCAGGCTGATTAGGGAGGATTGTCGGGATTGTATCCCTCAGGTAGCCGGACAGGTCCTGGATCACTCTTGGGATGCCACGGATGCGGACGTTGTGTTGGCGGGACCGGTTTTCCAGATCCTCTATCTTATCCATGAGGTCAGAGATGTGAATGGTGTTTTGAGCAATAGAGGATCGATCACTTTCTTGCGCTTCGGCTATCCGATCCGTCGTTTCCTCCAATAGTTGAGTACGTTGCCGCAGGTCCTTCAAATCATGTCTCAGAGGGTCAATAGCTTTTGCCAGGAGCCGCTCAATTGTAGCCACTGACCTGGCCGAGAGGTCCAGGTATTGGCTAGGAGTGTTAGGGTTCCCTTCCCTGTCTGAGTAATCTGAGGCGGATTCCGCAGTGGGGGAGCATCTGGCAGTTTTAGGTGTTAAGTGCTCCCGTATGCCCTTCACAGAAGCTGTTCTTTTGGGTTTCGGCATTTTGTAGAACGGGCCGCAGAAGTCAGCAGAGAATCCGTTATGGAATCAGTTAGATATAATATAGGGAAAAGCTGTGCCCCAAATGTTCTGAGTGGTAGTCCGCTGACCCAATTAGTAGAGTTTGTCCAGTTTATAAAGTTTAGTTGAGGCAGCTGATAGCTGTGTTGCCAGGCTAAGTCCCCATTCGTCTCTTTATTCCATGATAAAAGTGTAGACCCCAACTGGGGCTCTGAGGTAGCCTTTGGAAATCAGGTCAAGCAGGGAGTAGTTCTTTGGTAGAAGAGTGGCTCAAAATGTTGTACCCTCTTCGGGTAGCCTGTCGGTTTTTGCTGATAGGAGCTTGTTAGGTAGAGCTCAGCTGTAGAATAGGTCAGTAAGTAGTAAGCAGCAATGGATGGCAGGGAGACTTCCAATCTTATGTTATTCGTATGAAGCCAGTGATGATCTGCAGTATTGCAAAAGTCTACAGGGTGGCAGCATACGTGCTAATGTTGTAATAAATTAACACAGTCCATGTATCTGCCTGTGGAGGCGCAGGTTTCAAGTATAGGTAGACACAATATTTTTGTTTGGTGTATATATATTGCATAAAAGTGCCTAAAAATAACGTTAGTTCCTGAAACCAAGAACACCCATAGGGCTCCCAGATATAGTGTAATTCAGCCTCAGGCAATGCTGTGAGGAAATGTCTCTGTATCAAAGGCTCAGTCCTTAGCAGATTGCTTAAAGATTAGATTCACTCCACCTTACCCCAGATCTCATAATTTTGTGGGGGTGTAGCAATGAGCTGGGTATTATGTGCTAGGCAAGCTGGGGAGAGTTTAAACAGCTTCCTCCTCCCAACCCACTGTTATACTTTGCCCTATGGCTGCCACAGTTCTTTACCAGTGGGGTGTGTGCTGCTCCTTGCACCCCTCTTGCACTCTAATCCCCATCCAAGGGCTCTGGGTGCTCTGCCTCCTCAGTTAGGGATAACTGTAGCTCTCCTGGGGCCCCCCTGGGGATCCACACCCCTCCTGGGAAGTTCTCCCTACCTGCAGCCGACGGGCGCCTTTCCAAGATGGCGGCCGCGCTTTCGCGGGCTCTCTGCCCTCTCACCAGTCCTCCACACTGCTGGCCAGAGGGATCACCCTGGAACCCTGGCCAGATCCTGCCGCCACTGGGGTCTGCGCCAGCTCCTTCCCAAGCGCTGGGAGAGGGAACCCTGAGGTCTCCTGTGGCCTCAGGCGTCGCCCCTCAAACGGAGGCCTCCTGTGCTGCTGAGCCGCCGGGACAGCCCGAAATCAGTCCCCGGGGGATAGGGACAGACTCCGGTAGACCCCCTAATAATATAAAGGGCCCAAGAGACCGCTCCAGGGCAAAACTACAAGCCCAATTCAGAGCTTTAAACGGAGCTCAGTAGACCACGTCTGCCTGCCTCCACCCCCATGTTTGATGGTGGGGATGGTGTTCTTGGGATTATAGGCAGCATTCCTCCTCCTCCAAACATGGCGAGTTGAGTTGATGCCAAGGAGCTCAATTTTGGTCTCATCTGACCACAACACTTTCACCCAGTTCTCCTCTGAATCATTCAGAAGTTCATTGGCAAACTTCAGACAGGCCTGTACATGTGCTTAGTGTGTTACCAATTGTTTTCCTGCTGACTATGGTCCCGGCTGCCTTGAGATCATTAACAAGATCATCCTGTGTAGTTCTGGGTTGATTCCTCACCGTTCTCATGATCATTGAAACTCCACGAGGTGAGATCTTGCATGGAGCATCAGACCGAGGGACACTGACAGTTATTTTGTGTTTCTTCCATTTGCGAATAATCGCACCAACTGTTGTCACCTTATCACCAAGCTGCTTGGGGATGGTCTTGTAGCCCATTCCAGCCTTGTGTAGGTCTACAATCTTGTCCCTGACATCCTTGGACAGCTCTTTGGTCTTGGCCATGGTGGAGAGTTTGGAATCTGATTGATTGCTTTTGTGGACAGGTGTCTTTTATTCAGGTAACAAGCTGCGATTAGGAGCACTCCCCTTAAGAGAGTGGTCCTAATCTTGAGGATGAGGAGGGAAAGAGACACGGGGAGTTAGAGAGACACAGGGGGGTTAGAGAGACACGGGGGGTTAGAGAGACACAGGGGGGTTAGAGAGACACGGGGGAGAGTGACTCGAGTATAATAAGAGGGGGCCCTTTTTAGCCTTAAAAAAAGGGCTGAAAAACTCGGCTTATACTCGAGTATATACGGTACTTGTCTTAATTGCGGGCTTGACAAAAGTTGTTGGTAACGCAACTGCGGGCATTGCGAAGTGAGGGCAACACTTGTGGCCCGGCAATGAGCCCTGAGTGTGATTTTTGCGCTGGTGGAGATGAGCGCCACTCACGGGATGGACACAAAATTACGGCCCGTACTACTTCATACCTGAAGCACGTAGATGGACTGCGAGGCTCGCAAAATACGACTTTAAAGGCTGAACCGCCGAACTGGAAAGATGAAAAAAACTAAACAAGACGAAAACCATGCCAAAGGGCATAAAAAAAGGACGAAGTATGAAATACGAGCCCTAAGCACTAAGACTTAACGCAAACCAGTAACACTTAATACAAGGCAGTAGCATTTAACTCATAGCCTCACATTGTGTGGCAAACAGCATTGCATGGCTTAACATTTTATTGCCTTCATTTTCTGACGGGCAAGTCGCTAGTTAAATATAAAGTCTGAAATAAGTGGGATATTTAAGGAGAATTATCGTTATAATTGGAATCAAAATGGGGTTTCTCATATTGGTATATAATTTGCTTAAAAAATAAAAATATTAAATAAAAACAAATTTGATTACTGTATAATCATATGAGTAGCATTATATATGAATGGAGGAAGTTAATTTTTTCTTTGTATGGAAGAAAAGATGTCTATATTGCCAAAAATAACTTACCTATTAAGAAGTAATAGGTAAAACCTAGGGCATGTAATATGGCAAAAATAACTTGATAAAAAAAAACTTAAAAAGTTACCACTAGTGATTGCCTCATGCTTGAAAACTTGGTATAAATATAATAAAACATTAAAAAGAATACCTTTACCCTCCCCTTATGCTCTAGTCTTATTATTAAACAGCAATTAGCTGTGAGACAAAACATATACTGGGGCGCATGGAATATTCATAGATTAATAGATTTTTATTCTGATGGTTTATTGAAATCTTTTGATATATTAATGAGAGAAAGTGGTATTCCTCTTGGAAACGTGATTAGAATATAATTAATTGACTTCTGCGCTGATGCACTCAGATTATAAAATGCCAAATATAAGAGCACCTACGAAAGGTGTTATGTATCTCTAGTGATAAGAAAATCTCAATAACACATTGTCCTAAAACTTTAAAAATAATGTCAGAGGTAAAGAAAACCTAAAAAAAAAAAATTATTAGGAGAGAGTCCTCGAATAGGATTTGAATTATATTACTTGATTTAAAGCCTTTGAATTTTCAACTAAGGTAATAAAATGGGCTAATCTGAGGGAAACCTTTATTAAGTTAACTCAAAGTTGGTATTTAGTTCCAATGTTTTGGGTAAAAATCGAATATAAAAATAAATAATATATGTATTTATAGTGCTTTAGTAAAAAATTCTGCTTGCAAAATATTTGTAAGGTTAAGTGAATTAAAAGTATGGAATGCATGAAAAAAGCGAATAGTTTTTACTTAATTTTCTCCTCCTTCTTTTATATGTAATTGGCTCAGAGTAAAGTTCACCAGCTGTCTTTCTTGAGGTTGCATCTTAAGATGCACTGCAGCAGTCTACATCACAAACAGTAATAATCACTTAGGATGCAGTGCATCTGTTATTATTGGCTGTGTATACTGCAGTGCATTTAATAACGCAAACAAGGTTGATTGCTGTCTGTTCCCACCCTTCACTCTGAGCTTCACACATGTAGAGCTGATGGATGGATGCATGATGACAAAATGGAAAACCTCTGGAGGTCAATAATGTAGTTTTTTAAATTAAGGAAATATCTAATGCCATACATTGAAATATTACTTCATCTTGCAATACATAATTTTGTGCCAATGCATCTTAATGACCCTTTATCAACTGATCTTAAAGAAATTCATGAGTTCAGTCCTTTTCAGTATAGATATAATAAGAAGTGTGTTCTTAATTTTTAATAAGAAAGAGAAAGAGAGAGAGCCCCAGTGTGAGTAAGGAGGCTCCATTAAATAATATTGGATGAGGACTTTACTCACTAGTGAAAAATGCCTGACCTTAATATCACCCAATTTGTTGTATTTCAGTTACTTGTTTTTGTGATGATTTTAATAATTGCAGCATTTTTCTACATATTTCTCTCCTAACAGGTCTAGAATAACTAATGCAGCGAGACACACATACTTTACACTTTAGACTTAGCAATGTCTAACTTGCTGGTGCTACTCACCTATATATTTGAAGGAATATTAATGAAAAATAATCATTATTTGGTTTTTACAGTCAACTGGAAGTGAGGAAGATTAATGATCAACTGATGCAGCTCGAGAGATCATTTATCGACCCTCTAGGTGTAGCTGGAAACCTATACTACAGGTATTGTATGGAGAGATTACATATAATTCAATAAAACAATACAAAAATGAAAAAACTAAGTGACAGGAGGAGTTGTGGTGTCATTAATAAGTATATTCTATGTGGTACAAAGTTACTTAATTCATTTTATCTTTCACTGCGTAATTGTCATTTAAAATGTACCATTTATAGGCTCCCAGAGTGACAGATTCTCTGCTTGTGGTACCTCACACGTTCTTCCTGTTCACTGTCATGAGTGTTTCCATGTTGCACCACTGTGAACTAATGTCACACCACATGAGAGGGGTTTCACAATACCGGTGTCATTCAGCTACAAGAGACACACAGCATGAGGAAGAAAGGGATCCAGAAAGGGATCCAGAGGCTTAGAATCTGTTAATGTGGTGGCTTCTTATAATTTTATATGACAATTACATTCAATTAGATATTAGATAACCCAGTTAAAACATTTATATAAAACAAAACATTTTTACCTAAAGATTTCATTTAAGTAGCAGGCTCACAATATTTTGGCATGCGAGTACAAACTTACTTGGATAACTAGAGCTGAGGAAGAGATCAATTCTGATAAGGGTTGAGAAGGGATGAAAGAGAAACAAGACCTGTTATATCTCTATCCTGATGTTAAATGATGTCTGGAATCAGTGGCTGTGGAAAAAATAAGAGGCGCATGACAGCTAAGGACTGCTTAACAAATTGATGTTGACGGGTTGTCAGTTGCTGTAGACAGGCATGCTAGACATTGTCTTCAATGGAGCAAAAAAGTTTTGTGAATAGCTAAAGCTAAAATGACTAAAAATATTTTAAAAAATAAACACATATATTTAAATAACAATGACTTTAATTACTTGGGACAGAATCAGATTTGATTCTTTCAAACACACACAAACTCTAATGGGTGGGGCTTAATCTCATCTTCATGCTCTTAAAGCCCTTAAAAATGTCATCTATTAATCACATACCAGATTAATCTACTCACATTTAAACAAAGTTATCAAACAAACCCAGAGCTGGAAAAATACATTAGAAGTACCCTCATCTCTTTCCATGCTGCTCTTTGTTGGGGTGGGGGTGTTCCCTAAGGCTACTTCATTAGTATTATTAAAAGACCATTGTACAATGAAAATGGTGTATTTGCGTACAAAAGTCTAACTAAGTGCATAAATAAGCAAAAAAAAAAAAAAAAAAACCCATAAAGCTAGTTTTTAAATAGAAAAAATATAAATAAATATTGATGCCTCTATTAAACCCTGGATGAATCCATATTACATAGGTGGATGTTGTGTGCCTTAGAGGGGAGTTTCCGTTTCTGGAGAGTTATGGTTGCATCTATTGATTCAACTTCATGCTTCTAGGCCAGTGAGGTGGAAAATGTGTAGTGTTAAAGTCAGTCTTATGGAATATAACAAAGGATGTGTGTTCCCTCCTTCCCAACCGCTCCTTCTACTTATAACCAAAACACAACACACTCATGATCAAGCTTTGAAGAAACAATGTAATAAACACAAATTTAATTCCTGTACAGATTCATCCAAAAGTCAGATGTTTCCCAAAATATGTGTTTATGCCCATGGCTTACACAGCAGTCAATGTTGTTAGTTTGTTATATCCCTGACAAACATGTGTTTTTGGTCCTTGAAACATTCATTTGATTTTTTAAACAATAGGAAAGACTACACTTTTAGAGGCCTAATGCCCCATAACAAGGAGTTTCGGCTGCCATGGAAATCACTTTACAAATGGAAGGACATATAATTCAGCTGTTCAGCTGTTCTGATCTGAATAAGCCTTGTGGCAACTGGATCTATTAAATGGTTGCCATCTCCACAGTGACTATTTGATAATGTTACAGCCATTATAACGCTCAAATCATCAATCAACAGATGTTGAAAATATTATTTTCTATTCTGATGAGTTCAAGTTACATTTATTTGTTCCACTTTTTTCTCCAGGCATGTGATCTACGCCCCTAATCAACACAATATATATGCAGCTTCCAGCTTTCCTGGTCTGGCTACTGCAATGTTTGACATTGAAAATGATCCAAACCAGGAGGAACGCTGGCAGCAAGTCCAGAAGGAGATTTCCATCATTGCATACACCATCTCCTCGGCTGCCAGCACAATGCAAGACCCCGTGGACATTGGAGGAGGCAGGACGGAAAAATAAAGTGTTCATAACATAGGATTGGATGAATGTGCATTCACTACTGTCTTCTAATATGTCAAATACAAATGGCATAGTTTACATATATGCACTACCGGGTGTACATGTGAATACAATTGTACATCTGCTATAAATTAAAATGCAATTAATTAATCAATAGCACCTGCACATATAACACCATGGGCGTATTAAGGTTTTATGCTTCACTAGGCCATTCACATTTGTCCCCCTCCCACACCCCATATGTACGTCATAACATTCCTAATAAGTGATATTAATTTTGTCCAGTCAAGCTGAACATGACAGTACTGAAGTCTTCTCTTTAGAATTTTTATTACAATTTTACTAAACATATAATTTCAGAAGAGTGCATTTTTATTATGTATATTGTACTGAATCAAATTTAAATGATTAGAGTTAGAAACAGTTTAAAAACATAAGTTGATTAAACTAAGTCCTTACAATGCTTTTGATCCAAATTGTAGATGTTGATATCAAATCAGAAGTAAAACATTTGCAAGTTATTAGCATATCAGGCAAAAAAATTATTCAGATAGGGGATTACCTTCTCACTTTAGAGGGGATAGTGTGGGTGTTATATTCAGTTAAAGATCTATCTGCAATAATTCATAATTCAAGCATTTTTAATGTGCCAGTAGTAGTTGTGAAGACCTTCTACCATCTCTTTGTCTAACCTTAGTGGATGACCTCTACTGACCTGTAAATGGATTAAAAGTTCAGCTTGATGCTTTATGTATTTATATACCTCATTTTAAGTGCCTACTAACATATGTGTATGTTTTTTTAAGGAACCATTTCTAGTAAAAGAAGTCTAGTCTTCTAGTCTTCAGAAGTGGCTTCCACAGCAATATTAAAGATGAGATTTTTAATGTTTATAGTTTCATAAATTTACTTTCTTCAGTTGAGTTTAGGTCCATTTTGGTACAATACCATTTAATTAGAATTGAAGCTGCCTTCTTCCTATACACACAATTTGATATTATATTGTTTAAAAGCACTCATAAAGTCTTTAACACATTTAGAGTATATTTTTTTCTTTTTGTACATACAGTAGATACAGTTTATTATTAGCTTTTATTATATCAGTTTACATAATGAGTTGTTAATATAGCCTGTTGACATGTAGTTATTGTGTATAATATAAAAATAAGTATTTCCTGTTATGAAAATCTAAAGAAGGGATTATTATTCAATCCATTATGTGTAATTAATATTCTAGGTTGACTTCACACTCTAGACTTAATCACTCCACTGCTATTTAGGTGAGTTAAAGTATATAAACCACGTTTAATTTTAGTCCAAATATGGAACAGAAGTGTCCAACAAGGTAGTTAGAAAAATTGAGCAAATACACAATTAGTCATGGAGATCAATTATTGGTTGTTTGGTCACTGTTGAGATGGTCAGGTTACATACTGTGAAGATACTAAGGGCCTGATTCAATTGCCAGGCCGCAACTCTATCGCAGTCGGCGGGTGTTCTGCAGGCTCCTGTTCGTCTCTGAATCCTGAGCTATTCAATTGCTAAAGGCCGCAAGTCAGTGGCTCAAAGCCGACCTCGTAAACCATGCACTGGTTCGTAGCAGTTCAGGGCGGGAACATGATCAATTAAGCAATATTGTAACCTCCCATTTTGAATCAGCCAATAGAAAATTAGACTGTAAAACATGGAGGTTACATGTCAATTAATTAGGTTCGGGGGTCCGATATGCAATCAGACTCGCCAACCCCCAAAATAAAGAATTATGAAAATGAATGCCAATACTGTTATAGTCCATATAGTTGGCCTGATGTGTATTAACTCATTGATACCCGAGATTGATTTAACCCTGAAATGAAACATAAAAATAAATCTTATAAACTGCCGATTTGCAGGCTTGAGACTATTGTGCAATTCATTTTAATGTCTATCATTCGTTATTTACAGTGCAGTAGTGATTTTTTATTTGCATTTACAGTGTTTCGAATAGGTGTTTAATCCCCTTGCGGGTCCTCTATAGCACTCGTAGGATTTTCTCCTTTTTGCTATTTACAGATGTGAAACCATTTGTAGGCTTGGGGAAATTGAGCAATTGAATAGCGATTTGCGATTTTAGCCACAGCAACGCTTGTGAAAGTGAAAGATCAAAGGCTTTGGGAGGCTGTAAGTTATGGGTTTAACCATCGCAATTTTTTCTAGACCGTAACTCGTAACTCGTTTGGAGCCCACAAAAAGATGCCAATTGAATAGCAAATTAACTTGCGGCCTCACTTAGAGGCTCCGGTAACATGCGAAAGCTCAATTGAATCAAACTCTAAATCCCAGGGTCCTGATGCTGGACTATTGACAGGAGAGCAGCACACAGAATTCAGGTGGTAGGTGGTTGCTTCCAACCTTGTTTGCTGATATGGACCAGTTAATCATTTTCCATATTGGCTTATATTCAGAGTTACGGTAGAAATTAAAACATTTACAACTGGAACATTAAAAATAGTGATAACAAATATTTTTGAGCTATTTATTAAAACATGACATTTAAGTACTGTCTTTTTGTGAGCAGAAATTCACATATCAAATAAAAAAACATAGTTTGGTCAACAAAAGGATCAGCTTCAGTTGGATTCTAAATATTTTGAGATGTATTTGATAAAATGGCCCAGATGTATGGGAAGATTCTTGGAGAACCTCTCTAGTTCCTATGTTATCTCGCTGGGTAAAATATTAAGTAATTTTCAAGACATTTACATGTAACTCAGTTTATTGTATCTTTGGCCAAATACAATTTCCCATGTGACATAATGAAGAAGTTTAAAAAACCACAGTAGAATGGGTAAACCAGTTTTGTAGGCTATAGCCATAAAATATTTTGGGTAAATTCTTTATTTTAGTAGACACTGCTTGTGCATGAAGGATCCCACGTGTGTATATTTCACGTTTCCTGCTGGCTTGGAGACTGAGTGGGAGTGTTCTCCTAATTTATATTATCTTTTTAAGAGTGGAAGGAAGATGGAGGAAAGGGGATCTGTTGATTAAATGGTGAATTCAGCACAGGACACCTTCGCCCTCTGTCCCATAGACTCAGTAGAGGCAGCTTACAGGTATACTTAGAAGCCTTGCATTCCCTGCTCTGCCCCCTTGTGCTTTGAAAAAGAAGTATGACTATCATGGCAGCCTCATGCACTAGCAGACTCTAAAATAAAGGTCTTTGAAAATAATGTTATGCTCATGACTTGAATATCTGCTATTGATGTTGGTTTGTTGCACACTTCACAAGCATGTGAAGTTTTTGCTAAGCTGCAGCAGTCTTTTCAGATGATGAAAAAGTGGCTTAAAATGTTTATATTAACTGGTAAATAAAAGTAAAATATTTATTTATGAAAGATTCAATGCAGAGTAGTGATCCAGCCCTGGTAATACAATTCACACTAAGGACACAATACTGATATCACTGGATACAGTACATATACGCTTTGCATATGTATATGGAAATACTTCTATAGAATATACCATATTTTTTTCTGCAGCAATGGATATTTCTTACAGGTTATAATGACACAATTGAGTCTACACATATTACATGATAATCAGTTATAGATCTGACCAACATATTTTTGGAGAGTGAAAAGTAACATACCGTAAATACTTTTAGGACTGCATTGAAAAAAAAACACATATCACACACCTTATTAAATAATAAAATCATGTTTCCAAATCAGATTGAGTTATAAACAAGCAAAATAAATATTTTATAACACTTTACCCTATTGAAGTTACCAATATATTTCTATAAAATGAGTTGCATCGAAACGTACATTTCTTATATATTAAAGAGTGAGATTAGCTATCTATGTAAAAGGTATGGAATTTTCCTAGTTTGCTAATGAATCTTTCATTTTTGTGGAGAGTGAAATCTTGACTGCGATATGTGTAGATAATAAACTTTTGTTTATACCGAAAACTATGTTCTTGTATTCTTGTTTTCAGTGATTTGGGATATGAACATTAAAATATACCAGGGTGTTATACATAGCAGTTTTTATTATACACATCCTGGGTTAAGTTATGGTGGATGTGTATATTACTTGTATTTAGTGATCATATGCATGTATGTAATTATTACATATGTGTTACATCATATTTTAGAAATCATCAATGTTGGACCAACATTTCTCCATAATCAGGTATTCATGCATATGACTACTGTACTACCAGTTTCAGGTTTTGATATTTTGGTGTTTATCAATATTCATCCATTAAAGTGGATTCTTAACTCATTCCATGCTAAATTTGATGTTAATATCATCATTATTTAACACAAAATCGATAGGTCATTATAATGTATTCATCATGAATAAGAGCAACATATTCAACTTACCATATCCAAGCAAAATACAGGCAGACCCCGCTAAACACTACCCCGTTTAACACTGATTCACTATAAAGCTATTTTTTGCCTGACACATCCCCCATTGGATATAACACAGTATTTGCCGGACACATCCCCGATTAACACTGAGTAGATGCTAGAGCCATGGAAGGAATTTTAAAATAGATTTATTCTATTTTAAAATTGACCCATTTAACACGGTTTCGTTTAGCACTTGGCCTTCTAGTAACACATCTACAGAGTTAAAAGAGGTATGCCTGTATTTATTTACAGGTATACCTTGCTTAGCGCTACCCCTTTTAGCGCTGTTTCGCTCTAACGCTATTTTGACCCGTAATTCCCTGTATAACGCATTGCCTCGCTATAATGCTGTTTTTGCTGCCAAACCCCATTTTACTGCTCTGATTGTCCAAAAAAAAAACGGAATCCAGGATGACCCAGAAGCTTCAACATCACAAATGTAAAGTTTATATTTCTGCTAATGTTTCAGTTTGTGTTAGTGTTATGTTTGCTGTTTCTTTGAAGTTCATATAAAACAAAATAAAAGTTTACATTTCAATTGCAATTGTTGCGTGTTCCCCTATACCTATCTTTCCCATGTTAAACTGCCCATTTAGAGCTGTTTCTCTTAACACTCCTATTGTTTGGAACCAATCTACAACGTTAAACAAGGTATAGCTGTATATATATACATATATACATTTGACATAAGCAACAATTCAGATATTCCATGCATTAAGGGCCTCATTCAAATGCAATTTGGCCAATTGAATAGGGCTCTATATAAGCACACAGCATATTTTTTACAGAAGTTTTTATAGTTAGTAAACTATCTAAAAGCAAGGCCTTCACTAACAAAAAACTTTTGTAAAAAAACATGCTGTGTGCTTATATAGAGCCCTATTCAATTGGTCAAATCATAATTTGAATGAGGCCCTAAGTCATTAGCACACGTATGCACTGTATCATGGTATGGGCATGTAAGGAAGATAGTTTAATTACACTGAGGAAAAGGATATGGAAACACAATGCTAGCAGTAGAGATGGCAATGAAATGGATGTCCATATGTGGGGGCGGGGGACAGTGTATAATTCAGCATGAGGCTACATGATGTACATAATATCTGTACATATCTAGGCAACAACTGTAAGGTAATTATGCGTAGTTGCATGATGATTACCATCTTACAATAACAGATCATGACAATTGCTGTTAGCCTGTACATATACATTCAACAATAACATGCAAGAAACAAAGCACAATATGAACAAACAAATAGGTATACATATGGGGATGACATTAACAGAGGCGTGTGTATCCACAACAGACTCCTCTGAAACAACCAAGGAACGGGTGCTGAATCAGTGAAAAAAAAAAAAAAAAAATATATATATATATATATATATATATATGTATAGGTTGGTGTAAAGGACTTGATGATCCAGTGTGAGATCAGCTGTTTCATCACAGGCATAAATATCATGTATAATGTGAATATGGTCTCACTCAATGGACTGATCCAGTCCATCCATACAAGGCAAATTGATTTTGTTTTTGGGCCTTGATTGAGAACCCCTATTTGTGTTGTTGCCTATATAAACAATTTTTATCATAACATATCCTCAATAGCAATTATGTTATAAACCTCCAGTTATTCTTCCTCATATGCACTGGAAGAGTCAAAATAGCAGTAGGAAAGAGATCTTGAAGGAAGTATAGTGCAGATATCCACATAGGCCAGGTAGAGGAGAGGAATAAAGACTGAAACCAGCAGGTTTTGGTTACGTAATGCAGAGTAAACACAATCGCTGACAGTATGCAAGTGTAAAAAATTAATATATAATTTCCATAAATCATAAGTTATTTTAGACAAGTTAATAAACAAGCAGACAAATAAGGTATAATCAAAAATAAATATTCTACAAAAATTAAGATATGGTTACAAAATGGGCTTAGACAAAACAAGAAGTATTAAGACAATATTTACAAATAATACTTATATAAATTCTACATTATGTAATATAAAGATACAGTATACTACCCCATATGGTCAGCTTTTGAAGTTCACTCTCCATCAGGCCCTCTGATCAGGATTGTTCTGCCCATGTTCCATAGATTATTGGCTTTTTATCTGAGAATTTGGACTATGTCCCACCCTCTCTCTACGTCAAATATGGTAATACGTTGGATTTAGAGTTTCACCAGTTGTCAGCTGTCTAAAAATGTATACATGTAATTTATGTCCATGGATTAACATCCTGATTTGAATCTTGACCTGTTCTGACGTTGTTCAAAATGCTGATCTATAACAAAACATTCTATGGATTAATGAAGATTATCCATAAATAGACACTTAGCACAGCTCAATCTACATATCTAGAACAATGTGGTGATATGTGAACATACTCACGTCTCAATATAACAACCTTTACAGAGCACCACATGTTCTGGTTACCTTGAACTTGGTCATAATGATATCCATGAGAAGGGATGATCTCAGAGGACATTGCTGCAGTGGTTAACGGACCGCTTCATCACTCCCTATAGGATGTCTGTATGATATGAAAGGTAAGCCTGTTATCATGCATTTGATTGGATAAAATTTACAGCATATATGCATAAATTATAGATTTCATATACTAATGTCTTTCCAGTATGGATAATTGTGTTATATTCACTCATGGCCATTTATCTATCAATCTTAAAAGTGCTTTGATGAATCTATACCTATGATGGTTATAAGACCATGGCCATTTAATATTATGTATAATCAGGATCAAACAGATACTAGATTAATGAGACATGCATTATCCAGATACATTATCTTGAGATATATGTAGATATATGTAATTTGGTACTCACGTGTGAAGTACTCACGAATTGTTGTGACCCCTCCACATGATCCAGAGTAGGGGGAGGTACGGGCTCCTCATCAGGTTCTTTGTGAGCCTCCTGAATGTACCCCAGACAGTTAGCCTGTACTGCTATGTTATGGAGACAACATCAGCAGCTACATGTATATCACTAGAAGTGTTGAAAAGCCTGTTAGTGATTGCTGTCCATGGTTCTTGTATTGTTTTCTCATAATGGTTTAACCTTCCTAGCGGTAATCCTGAGTGTGACTCTGGGTTAATCTTATCTTCCTAAATCGGTAACCCCGAGCCACACTCAGGGTTACCGCAGGGAGGATGTGGAGGGGGCCCAGTGCTGCCGAGTTTGTCTGGGCCCCCTCAGCACACCATTGCTCCTCCCCATCTTCCTCCTTCTCCTCCCCATCTTCCTCCTCCTCCCCATCTTCCTCCTCCCCCCTTATCCTTTCTCCTTCCCCCCTCTCACCTCTCAAGTCTCAAGTCTTCTTATTAGCCTCTGATCAGCTCCTGCTGCTGATCGGAGGCCCGCAGCACGTCTAACCGGCATATGCTAATGACGTCAAAAGCGCATCACGTCATTAGCATATGCCGGTTCAAGAGACAGGCATAAGACGCCCTGCAGGCCTCCGATTAGCAGCTGGATCTGATCGGAGGCTAATAAGAAGAGAGAAGAGAGAGGGGAAGGAGGGAGGAAAGAGGAGGAGGATAAGGGGGATGAGAGGGGGAAGAGGAGGATGAGGGGGGAAGAGAAGGTGAGGGGGAAAGAGGAGTAGGAGGGTGAAGAGGGGGAAGAGGAGGATGAGGGGTAAGGGGGGGAATAGGAGGGAAAGGGGGGAAGAGGAGGATGAGGGGGGAGAGGAGGATGAGGGGGAAGAGGAGGAAGAGGAGGATGAGGGGGGAAGGAGGAGGATGAGGGGGGAATATGAGGAGGATAATGGGGGAGGATCAGGAGAATAAGGGGGAGAATTAGGAGGATAAGGGGGAATGAGGAGGATAAGGGGGAAAAGGGGGCAGATAAGGGGGGAAATGGAGGCGGGCGGATATGGGGGAGAGGGGGAAAAGGAGGAGGAGAAGGGGAAATGGAGGAGGAGAGGGGGAAGGGGTAATGGTGTCTAAAGGCAGTATGATTATGTCAGTATTTTATAATGTACCGCTTTAACATTCTAAATACTGAAATAATCATACCGCCAGGAAGGTTAATCCCCAGTGCTCTATGAGACTATCAGCCAAGCATATTACATGCAGTTGACATGATCAAGAAACATAACATCACATTGGATTACATTTGGATGACAATGATAGCTGGGATCTGGTTACAGGTTTCAGTAGATGTGTGTCATTTCCACAAATCTTTTGTTTCAGATCTGCAGTTATTACATTGATTAGTGATGACACAATGATAGTGTGTGGTTGTTAGAAAGATGTATGTATACTCACCCAGTAGCCAATCGGATTGTAGCTCACCAGCCTGGAACATCCTATTTATGGTCGATTGAGGCAGGATATCGTCATCGTGAGCACTTCCAGGGAAACCTGCAAGCACACTTTGTATGCGCATATTTGCATCACAAACAACTTGTACGTTGATAGAATGATACTGTTTGCGATTTCTGAACAGTGCCTCTTGATCTGAGGTGTTTGGGTCACATGTTTACAGTCTATTGCTCCTAATACATTAGAGACACCTCCTAATTCAAGAAAAGCTGTTTTTATGTTCAAGATATCTTCCTTACTGTCTGGGAAAGTAATGTATCTGGAAGCGCTCCTTGCTATAGCAAGGAAGAATTTGCTCAGACACATAGATGTAGTGGACTGATAAATTCCCCCCACTATGCTGGCTGTGGTTTGGAAACTCTCAGATGCTGGGAAGTGTATATACCATCCATGTCAGTCCCGGTAAAGCCATATTTGCTCTTGAGCGAGGCTGCATGTCCTCCTTGATGACCTCATAGAGCTGTAGGAGTCAACCTAACATGCTCATACACCTCCCCATCACTTAACCTCTCTAATGTGACTCTATCCCTGTAGACCCTTTGTGCCTGTACGTGCACCATAGGCTCCGGAGGCTGCTGCCCTTCTTCCTGATTTTGCCCTTCCCCCTGCTGGATTGGCTTCTGGAGCCACTACATATACAGCAGCTGGCTGTCCATGCTGTCCTTGCCCCCCTCAGGATGTACACCCACATCATTGTCATCCTCACTGTTAGCCTGTGCATCCATATCCCCCTGTCCTCAAGCCAATGGAGCTATGCTCCTGCCCTGATGACACACCATTTTTTTGGGAATTACATGTGTTGTTTAGTTAGCCTGTCTGGGGTCAGGACCTGCATGGAGCAACATTTACTCCCATCCACTCACCTCTGACACGCATCGCCCACTTCTCAATCTAACGCCTCACATCCAGGGCCCCCATCCCCCACATTCTTAACGTATGTTCTGAGGGACCTCCTTTGCAGATGCTCTCTCAACAATCGAATAGTTTCTTCATCCACACTGGGTGTGACTGTATCCTGTGTGGTGTATGGGGTCTATATATCTGTTTGATTACAGCACCGGTTGTTAGACACATTTACTTCTTGAATCTGTTAACCTCTTATGTCTAGTGACTTTTTATGGCATTACATCTAATATGTGTTATGCACAGGTGTAACCAATCCACAGTGTTGTGCCAGTGTGAGTTAAGCATGAACTGCTCCTGCTCACAGTATCAGATGATGTGTGTGTGATACATTATATGTTTTTTAATGTTTATTTTACTATGATTTCAGCCATCTCCATGTTCTTGCAAGTTTGCACTTGTTTCATGATGTATACATATCATATCACATTATGTTTAGCATTGCTGTGCTGAATGGGCCGGAGACCTACCCAGGCCCCTGGGTTCGGTCCGTAGGGCCACGTGACCTTTGCAGGCCCGGGAGGATGGAAGAGAGGGAGTGGCTAGCTGGGGGACAGAGCCATCAGGGTATTGGCGCCAAATCAGCCATTATGCCCCCAGCTAGCCAAGAAATCAGATCCCACCCACCCATCCCTAACATTGGGAGCAGAGGTGTTAATTTATTGTAAATGTAAAATCATGTGTTAGGTATAAAAAAGTAAATAAATAAATATAAAAAAAGGAAAATAAAGTATTATAATAAGTCAAGTGTTTTAGTTTAATCTGTATTCGTCATTAACAGTTGTGATATGCCTTCAATTTTCAGTTTGATTTATGATGTGTCTGTATTTGTTGTTGTCACAGCGTGGCGGTGGTGAGGGGAGTCGCCGGGACAGTGGTAAATTGGGGGTGATGCTACCCTACGGGGGTACGGATGCTCCATCACGGTAGGCCCTGGACGAGGGTCAGGGCGCAGAGTGTACTGTCTCGGTCGACAGGCTCCTCCGCTCTCTTTATGTATATTTAAATAAATGGTATTGTTATTATTATGTGAATTTGGGTTTACCAATAAACGCTGTGGCCAGTATTCTCCCAACAAGTGGTTGTGTCAAATTATTTAATTAGAGTGCTTAGGAAGTGTTTGTGCCTAACAAATTATTCAGGGAGTAAGTTACACCCAAAGGGTTATACGGACATACCCACTGGGCCTTTCACAGGTCATGTTTCTCTGGGAATCTTATGCATGTTCTATAATGCTGATATATGCTTTTCCAGACCTTTCTTATAGTTTGCTGTCTCTTAAATGTTTTATCCAGCTTTGTTCAGATATTTCTTATTTCCTTTGTCTGTTGCCTCACACATGATAATATTTGTTCTTAAATTACTCATATGGGCCAAATAGCAATGTGAAATCCTCATTTTGTGATGATGTAGAATGCTTTTCCATTGATTTCTAGTGTTGTCCAGGCTCATAAAGAGGTGCTGCGGCAGTCCGTCATTTTTGTAAGAGCCACTGTGAGTGGTGTTTGGTAAATATTTCCTCTTTTTTTTACTGTTATTACAGTGCCCGTAAAATCTTATTGGTATAGGTTTTGGGGATGATGGTCTCTCCTAATATTACATAATTTATAGTCATTGGGTAAAAATCAATAGAAAAGTTATCCCTAATTTTAAACTCTGGCTTGCCGCAGTGACTAGCAGTTGTATCCTAATGTTTGTGAGATTAAGATAGCTAGGTAGAAATTTTAGTGCCACTACAGCACTCGCTATTGTTTTTTCAGAGATTAGCATAGGGCCCAAAATCTTTATAAAAAAACGATCATTAGATTTGACAGTAGGGGGGGCCATAATCCTACTTTTTAAATGTTAAATTTCTTTTGAAGGGAAAAGATAGCAGGGAGACTTTCAGATATTATACGGTTTAAAACCACTGTGTTAATAGTGTTCACATATTCAAATTTAAGCAGATAAATACAAATGAAAAATATCAAATTATTTTTATTGTTATACATCAAAGTTTCTAAAGCCCAGCATTGTGTTACAAGTAAATCTGCCCACAGACAAATTTCTTTCTTTTTGGGCTTGTAACTATGATGTTGGTCAATGAGTTCCACAGAATGAGTTCAGTACAAGATTACAAACTAAACACAAAAAGAAACTCATACGGTTATTTAACAACATACAGTATGGGCATAGTCTATGAGAAGCAACTAAGCATCATCCATTGTAATCCATTGATGTCATGCATTGCCATCCATGACTCCCTCCATTGTACTAACTATATTACAGTTTTGAAGGAAGTTGCTATTCTTCCATACATTTTTTTTTTTAAATAGTCTTTTATTAGAAGGCAATGCACAATAAAACATTTAACACAACTGTATTTAGTCAGTTAAGATACGCTAACATGTACAGTACAATATTTTCCCATCATAAACTGACTAGGCCTTCCATTTTTCCTTTTTTAGTTATTAAGGTTACATGAGTCACAGTTAACATTTCAATGGAAATAACATAACAGAAAGAAAAGAAAAGAAATAATAAAAAGAAAAAATCAGAAAAGAAAAAGAGAACAACAACACAAGATAAAACGTCCAATGAGCACAAATTAAAAAGAGAATGCTATAAATATCAAATTAATTAGCTAGACCATTACACTGCTATCTTCACATAAAGTACAGAGCTAATCCAGTATATCCACCCCTAAGAGAACTCAACACATACCTCGTTAAAGACATCCCAGTACAACTGACACCCACCTCCACCGCTCCGTTAGTAGATTTCCGGACCCCCCCCTCGCCTCCAGCTCCTCCACCAGGTCTCCTTTGCCAAAGTGTAGAGATTGTATGATATGATATGTTGTCATACTAAGGGAATACTGAATGAAGAAGCCAACCAGGGATCCCAAATTGCTTGGAATTGGGTAGTGTCGTCTAGTATGATATAAGTTAATCGCTCATTTATAAGTAAGTGATTGATCTTACTAATCACCTCCGTAAAGTTAAGAGTCTCTTTCTTCCAACTCCTGGCTATGTGTGTCTTAGTAACTAACGCCATTAATTGGTATAGTTTATTCTGCGTTTTAGATAAATCCGTAACACGAATCCCTAGCAGACAAGATTCCATTGAGGGCGTAACTGCCTTGTGGAAAAGTGCAGAGGCTAATTGGGCTAATTGCCCCCAAATTTTCTGAGCGAATGGACATGACCACCATGTGTGTATATGATCCCCTATATTTTGGCACCCCCTAAAGCATTTATTGCTTTCTGACGGTTTAAATTTCTGTAGTTTGTCAGGTGTACAGTAGACACTATGCAAAACTTTGATGGACGTCTCCAGTAAGGCCGAATTAAGAGAACCTCTAGAGAGATTGAAGCAGGATTCTGACCATTTACCCCAGTCCCACTCCACCCCAAGATCCATCTCCCACTGTGCAAAATACCTGGGTTTTTGGTCGCTTGTGTTAAGAAAGGTGTCGTATAGTGAACCCAGAATCCCCTTGGTAAGGGGTAGACTTTTACATATAACGGACATCCAGGAGGCCCTAGGATGCCCAAGTTCTCTTGAACTCTTACTGACCCAGCTCCTAATTTTCAAGTAATTATAGAATTCTGCGACAGGTAGGTCGTGGGTTGTACAGAATTGGTCGTATGTCAGCAAGCTATCGTTCAGAAACCAGCTCCCTACGCGGTCCAAGTTTCTAGAAGTCCACCAGAATCTAGAGATGTCATTCGAGTCTGCCAAAATTTGTGGGAAAGACATGACTGACATCATTGGGGATAGTCCTGTAGGAAGTAACCGCCTGGTATTAGAGTTGGCCCACCCCCATGCACGAAGGGTTTGTGAAATCATGGGATTTTGATGAGTTGTGAATGGGGCTAGTTCTTTTGGGATCCATATCAGCTTATCCCAACTGTGGGGTAACATTTGCTGATTTTCCATAAAAACCCAGGCTGGTTGATGTGTTTTAGAGTGTGCCCTGGGAAGGTGGGCCAATTGAGCGGCTTTAAGATAGAGCTTTAAATTTGGGCAAGCAAGTCCACCTCTATTTTTCTGCCTAAACATCACCTGTCTAGAGATACGAGGGCGTTTATTTCCCCATATAAACCTAAACATATTATTCTGGAACCTGTCAAGGTCTGTAGGTGAAATTGAGATGGGAATGGTTCGAAAGAGATACAGAACTTTGGGTAGAATGCTCATTTTAGCCGCCGCTATGCGACCCGTCCAAGAAATGTTATAGTTCGTCCATCTCTGCATGTCATCGGTCAAAGATTTGTATATAGGTGGGAAATTAGCCTTATATAGGTCAGCTATATTAGATGTAAGTTTGACTCCTAGGTATTTTACATGGCGTGCGGGCCAGACAAAATTATAGTCAGATTTGAGAGAGTCAATCTCCGATTGTACCATACCCAACCCCATTGCCTCCGTTTTCTCTACATTTAGTTTAAGACCTGAGATATTACTAAATTCGGTTATAGTTGACATAAGAGTTGGGATCGATTGAAGGGGCTTGGTCAAGGTGCATAATATATCGTCAGCAAAAAGAGAGCATTTAAAGTGCTGATGGCCCACTGGAATCCCAAATATGCCTGCATAAGATCTAATCACCTGTGAAAGAGGTTCCATGGCAAGCGCAAATAGTAGTGGTGAGAGTGGGCACCCTTGCCTGGTCCCTCTTTGAATATGGATATTTGCCCTGCGCTCTCCTGGCAGCTTCAAGTTGGCTGTTGGGAGTTATAGTAGCTCCTTAGCAAGTTAATGAAGCGTCCCCTAAATCCAAACTTGTCAAGTATTTTATATAAATACGGCCATTCAACCGTATCAAAAGCCTTTTCAATGTCCAGAGCTAGAAGACACATTGGAGTATGAGATTTATGTGCTATATACTGAGAATTTAAGACCCTCCTGACATTGTCCCCTGCTTCTCTGAAAGGGATAAACCCCGCCTGATCCTTATGGATTAAGTCTGGTAAAAATTTAGATATAAGGTTAGCCATAATTTTGGCTAAGATCTTGACATCTCCATTAATCAGCGAGATAGGACAATAGTTTTCAATCTCTAGATTATCCCTACCCTCTTTAGGAAACACAACTAGATCAGCATGATTTAGTTCAGGGGGCATGGTTTCCCCATTTAATATGGCATTGAAGAGGAGCGTTAAATAGGGGGTAAGCAGGTGTTCAAATTTTTTGTAGTATAGGTTTGTGAGGCCATCCGGCCCTGGGGATTTACCTAATTTAAGACCTTGGATAGTAGATCTAACCTCCTCGTGAGAAACCTCCGCATTCAAGTCAGCCAGATGGTGATCTAATAACACGGGAAGGTCCTGAGTGCTAAGAAACGAGTGTATGTCTGCCTCACTGCATTGAGACTGGGAGGAGTAAATTTGTTGATAAAAATTTTGAAATGCCTTTTGAATGTCATTAGGGCTATATGAGATTTGGCCATCAGCCATCCTAATCTGAGTGGTTCTATGTTGTGAAAATGTATTGCTAAGCCTTCTAGCTAGAAGAGAATCTGGCTTATTTGCCTTCCAATAATAAAGATGTTTTGTCCTTCTCATCGCCTGTTCAGTACGATGTGACAGTATACCGTCTAGCTCTAGCCTGGTTTTATCAATTAGCTTACGTCCAGTGAGAGAGGGATTTTGTTGGTTTGATCCCTCCAGTCTCTTTAATGTCGCCGTTAGGTCTGCCTCCTTTTGCCTAAGAGCTTTTCTCTGGGAGGAGGCCAGCTTAATACAGGTTCCCCTGATATAGGCCTTATGGGTGACCCAAAGCCAGCCGGCTCCGGTCTCAGGGGAGACGTTAGTCTCAAAAAAGACCCTTAAGTCTTTGGCTATTGTTTCCCTGCTGCTTGGGTTGGATAACAGGGACTCATTCATTCTCCAAGTATAGGGGAGTCGTAAATTAGGGCCCAAGTCCACCTCAATAAGTACCAGGGAGTGATCCGACCAGGGGCAGGGGACAATTTCCGATTTTAAGATCGAGTCGTATAAAGATGAACTAGTAAGGAGAGTGTCGATCCGAGAGTAAGTCAAATGAGTTGGAGAAAAAAATGTATATTCTCTATCCCCTGGGTGAAGCCCCCTCCAGGCATCAACCAACCCCAACCTGTTAAGTAGAAGCTTAATCCGTTTTATTTTGTTGGAAAATCTACAACTAGCAGGGGTCCCCGACCTGTCCAAAGTCGGATCTAAAGTTAGATTTAGATCCCCCCCAATTATCAGTCTTCCCAGGTCTTGAAACTCAATTCTCTTCAATAAGGAGATTAGGGAGAGGTTGTAGGAGAGTACAGGGAGACTAGTGTAGTTCTAACCCCCCCAATCGTGCCAGTCACCATAACATAGTTACCCTCCCCATCTATCTTTGTGTTCTCTACCTGGAAAGGAAAGTTTTTATGTAGCAGAATTGCACACCCCGCTCTCTTAGTGGGGAGAGTGGCCAGGAAATAGGTGGGATATTCCTTGTGCAAGAATGTAGGCTTGTTGTCCTGGGAGAAGTGGGTTTCCTGCATGAAGATGACTGCGGGTTTGTGCTTTTTATAAAATGTGAAGGCTTTCCTCCACTTAAAGGGGGAGTTAAATCCCTTCACGTTATGGGTTAACAGAGTATACATAGAGGTAGCCATTGCAAGATAAGAGTAAGACCCTAGCTGTGTGTGTCGTTACCTGATAGCTGGTGCCATACGAAGCAAGGCGGGAGGGAGCCCGGAAAGCCAGCCTCTGCCAAGGGAGTCGGATAGCAGCTGTCTGAGCTGTCGTCCTGCCATTAAACAGAGATTTAAATGCAGAAGAGAAGAGTGTTAGCTTTAGGCCATTAAGGTAAAAACATTTAAATAAGCAGATAAACAGTGTCAAGTTCACAGTTAGCAGTTCTCTAAGGCTATAACTACGAAGTTGTTGAACTAAAAACATGAAATAACAATCACTTTTTACTAGTACTCCTCCTCCAAGACTCTAAGCAAGGAGAAGAAATCGTCCACTTAAGGTGGGAACACAATCCAGCAGGCTGTACAATCAATGATGAGCTTATATCCTAAACTACACAACCTTTTGAATCAAATCTTAAGGCAAAATAGGTTTACATCTAACATTCTATTTGGCATCAACAATTTTGTTATGAAAGTCCGCTCTAGGTAGGATCTAATCCGGACATGAGCTCGCCCTTGGGTCAGCCATTTGACTAGCATCCCCTGTGCAGGCCCTGTGTCCAGCACCTTGACCCCTTGCACTGTCCAGAGTAAGTGTCATTCCCCCCTGAGGAGAAACTTGTTTACTGTGGGCTTGGGCTCCCACCAACGTCCATTGTCTCTTAGGGATAGGCGGTTGAGATTGCTCTTGCCGTGGTTCCTGCATTTCCCCAGAGTAAAGCTGCAAGCGATGTAGCACCGATAAGCAGTCCTCCAGTGTACGTGTAGTGTAAGTCGTACCCTTAAAATTGAAGGAAAGGGCAAATGGAAAGTTCCATCGGTACTGAATTTTGTGGTGAAGCAAGATTGTAAGAGCCGGTTTCATTAGCCTCCTTTTGTTAAGGGTGTCAGGGGACAGGTCGGCATAGATCTGCAAATGGGAGTTGTCCGGGCCCTTAACAGTGTGCAGCTTCCTTGTAGCCGAGAGTAGAATGTCTCTAGCTTGCTGCCTCAGAAATCTTACAATGACATCTTTCGGAGCATCCGGACTCCTCATGCCTCCTAGAGCCCTATGAGCTCGCTCAATTTCCCACATGCTTTTATCCTGATCAGGAAGAATTGCAGCCACAGTGTCTCTTAGGTATTGGGTTAGATATTGTATGGCTCTTGGTATGCCGCGGATGCATATGTTGTGGCGGCGCGAGCGATTTTCTAGATCCTCTATCTTATCTGCGAGTTCAGAAACCTGGTAAGTGTTTTGAGCTATCGATGTCCTGTCCTTTTCCTGAGCCTCCGCCAATTGGTCCGTCATATCTTCCAAAAGTTGGGTACGCTGACCCAATTCCCTCAGATCCTGTCTCAGGGGATCAATCGCCTTAGCCAAGAGTCTTTCAATCGTAGCCACAGCCTTGTCTGATAGGTCTAATTGCTGATGGGGTTCCTTGGGCCGCCCTTCCTGATCTGAGTCTTCAGAGCGTTCAGAGAGAGAGTCTGCCAAGGGTGGACGCTGAGTCGCTCTTGGCGGGAAATGATCCTGTATACACCTGGCCGGGGTGGCTCGCTTGGGCTTCGGCATCTTGGCCTCGAGGTTGAAAATGTCGGCAAGATTCCCACTGTTAAATCAATATGCAGGGTGTGAGGAGCTAATGCAGTGAGCGCTGGGCCCAACCATCTATTGCCTCCGCCAAGGGTGGTATGCCAGTTCCATAGGTGTAAGGAAGATGTCTGCTAGAAGAACTGCTGAATTATGTCCCCATTTAGCTCTTAGCCCATGGTAGGGGCGTGCCCTTCAGTCAGGTCCAGCAGTTGCCAGGAACTCCTGAAGCGATCTCTATATGACAATGAGAGTCAGGGTTGCCAACAAATTCCAGGGATACTGGGTCAGCTTATTGGAGCCAACTTGATGATCGTAGCTTCTCAGGTGCCAATAAGAGTAAGGCAAGATAATGTTGAACTCTGCGTGCAACATGCGGCGGCTGGTATACCAGCTCTACTCTCAATGAAAGTACTGTATTCACCTGCTTGTTATTCACAGATAGCCAAAGTCTTGCTGCAGTACTCCCAATGGCCGCCGGGCGGCAGTGCAGATAAAGATATGCAAACAGTTTAACACAGTCCATTGACAGAATGCACTTACACAATCATTTCACAGACACTTATGGATTCAACAGTCCTGTGCATTCACTTGGAGATATATAAAGATAGTATTCAGCAATGGGTAAAGGCAGGCTCTTATAAAAAGGAGCAAGGGTATGAGAGATGGTCCCAGTGAGACTCCCACTTTAATTAGCTCTTACACAGTCCTCCTGTACAGTCCACTTAAGGGGGGTAGAGTAAAAAGGTAGCAGGAAATAGAGGGCACACTTGCCTTGATGCCCCTGTGCTGAGTCTGTTACGGCTTCTCTCTCCCTCCCTGGGCAAGGAGGGGCACAGCCTTCCAGAGGTAGCATGGGTGTCTGTTGCCAGGCTAGGAGGTGATGTTACCCCCCCCCCCCCCTTTGTTGTTGGGGAAGAGCTGCCCCGGGTATTTGTGTAGGCCACGCCCCAAAATGGCGGCTCCGCCGGGTTCCTGAGGCAGCTGTGCCTTCTCCCCCTCTGCTACCCCGCTGCTACCTTGCCCAGCCGGGTACAGGGCCTCCAGGCCGCTTCCAGGTTGCAGGGGTCAGCTCAATGTCCCGGATCACGGGGGGGCACCCTTGCCTGGTCCCTCTTTGAATATGGATATTTGCCCTGCGCTCTCCTTGCAGCTTCAAGTTGGCTGTTGGGAGTTATAGTAGCTCCTTAGCAAGTTAATGAAGCGTCCCCTAAATCCAAACTTGTCAAGTATTTTATATAAATACGGCCATTCAACCGTATCAAAAGCCTTTTCAATGTCCAGAGCTAGAAGACACATTGGAGTATGAGATTTATGTGCTATATACTGAGAATTTAAGACCCTCCTGACATTGTCCCCTGCTTCTCTGAAAGGGATAAACCCTGCCTGATCCTTATGGATTAAGTCTGGTAAAAATTTAGATATAAGGATAGCCATAATTTTGGCTAAGATCTTGACATCTCCATTAATCAGCGAGATAGGACAATAGTTTTCAATCTCTAGATTATCCCTACCCTCTTTAGGAAACACAACTAGATCAGCATGATTTAGTTCAGGGGGCATGGATTCCCCATTTAATATGGCATTGAAGAGGAGCGTTAAATAGGGGGTAAGCAGGTGTTCAAATTTTTTGTAGTATAGGTTTGTGAGGCCATCCGGCCCTGGGGATTTACCTAATTTAAGACCTTGGATAGTAGATCTAACCTCCTCGTGAGAAACCTCCGCATTCAAGTCAGCCAGATGGTGATCTAATAACACGGGAAGGTCCTGAGTGCTAAGAAACGAGTGTATGTCTGCCTCACTGCATTGAGACTGGGAGGAGTAAATTTGTTGATAAAAATTTTGAAATGCCTTTTGAATGTCATTAGGGCTATATGAGATTTGGCCATCAGCCATCCTAATCTGAGTGGTTCTATGTTGTGAAAATTTATTGCTAAGCCTTCTAGCTAGAAGATAATCTGGCTTATTTGCCTTCCAATAATAAAGATGTTTTGTCCTTCTCATCGCCTGTTCAGTACGATGTGACAGTATACCGTCTAGCTCTAGCCTGGTTTTATCAATTAGCTTACGTCCCGTGGGAGAGGGATTTTGTTGGTTTGATCCCTCCAGTCTCTTTAATGTCGCCGTTAGGTTTGCCTCCTTTTGCCTAAGAGCTTTTTTCTGGGAGGAGGCCAGCTTAATACAGGTTCCCCTGATATAGGCCTTATGGGTGACCCAAAGCCAGCCGGCTCCGGTCTCAGGGGAGGCGTTAGTCTCAAAAAAGACCCTTAAGTCTTTGGCTATTGTTTCCCTGCTGCTTGGGTTGGATAACAGGGACTCATTCATTCTCCAAGTATAGGGGAGTCGTAAATTAGGGCCCAAGTCCACCTCAATAAGTACCAGGGAGTGATCCGACCAGGGGCAGGGGACAATTTCCGATTTTAAGATCGAGTCGTATAAAGATGAACTAGTAAGGAGAGTGTCGATCCGAGAGTAAGTCAAATGGGTTGGAGAAAAAAATGTATATTCTCTATCCCCTGGGTGAAGCCCCCTCCAGGCATCAACCAACCCCAACCTGTTAAGTAGAAGCTTAATCCGTTTTATTTTGTTGGAAAATCTACAACTAGCAGGGGTCCCCGACCTGTCCAAAGTCGGATCTAAAGTTAGATTTAGATCCCCCCCAATTATCAGTCTTCCCAGGTCTTGAGACTCAATTCTCTTCAATAAGGAGATTAGGGAGAGGTTGTAGGAGAGTACAGGGAGACTAGTGTAGTTCTAACCCCCCCAATCGTGCCAGTCACCATAACATAGTTACCCTCCCCATCTATCTTTGTGTTCTCTACCTGGAAAGGAAAGTTTTTATGTAGCAGAATTGCACACCCTGCTCTCTTAGTGGGGAGAGTGGCCAGGAAATAGGTGGGATATTCCTTGTGCAAGAATGTAGGCTTGTTGTCCTGGGAGAAGTGGGTTTCCTGCATGAAGATGACTGCGGGTTTGTGCTTTTTATAAAATGTGAAGGCTTTCCTCCTCTTAAAGGGGGAGTTAAATCCCTTCACGTTATGGGTTAACAGAGTATACATAGAGGTAGCCATTGCAAGATAAGAGTAAGACCCTAGCTGTGTGTGTCGTTACCTGATAGCTGGTGCCATACGAAGCAAGGCGGGAGGGAGCCCGGAAAGCCAGCCTCTGCCAAGGGAGTCGGATAGCAGCTGTCTGAGCTGTCGTCCTGCCATTAAACAGAGATTTAAATGCAGAAGAGAAGAGTGTTAGCTTTAGGCCATTAAGGTAAAAACATTTAAATAAGCAGATAAACAGTGTCAAGTTCACAGTTAGCAGTTCTCTAAGGCTATAACTACGAAGTTGTTGAACTAAAAACATGAAATAACAATCACTTTTTACTAGTACTCCTCCTCCAAGACTCTAAGCAAGGAGAAGAAATCGTCCACTTAAGGTGGGAACACAATCCAGCAGGCTGTACAATCAATGATGAGCTTATATCCTAAACTACACAACCTTTTGAATCAAATCTTAAGGCAAAATAGGTTTACATCTAACATTCTATTTGGCATCAACAATTTTGTTATGAAAGTCCGCTCTAGGTAGGATCTAATCCGGACGTGAGCTCGCCCTTGGGTCAGCCATTTGACTAGCATCCCCTGTGCAGGCCCTGTGTCCAGCACCTTGACCCCTTGCACTGTCCAGAGTAAGTTTCATTCCCCCCTGAGGAGAAACTTGTTTACTGTGGGCTTGGGCTCCCACCAACGTCCATTGTCTCTTAGGGATAGGCGGTTGAGATTGCTCTTGCCGTGGTTCCTGCATTTCCCCAGAGTAAAGCTGCAAGCGATGTAGCACCGATAAGCAGTCCTCCAGTGTACGTGTAGTGTAAGTCGTACCCTTAAAATTGAAGGAAAGGGCAAATGGAAAGTTCCATCGGTACTGAATTTTGTGGTGAAGCAAGATTGTAAGAGCCGGTTTCATTAGCCTCCTTTTGTTAAGGGTGTCAGGGGACAGGTCGGCATAGATCTGCAAATGGGAGTTGTCCGGGCCCTTAACAGTGTGCAGCTTCCTTGTAGCCGAGAGTAGAATGTCTCTAGCTTGCTGCCTCAGAAATCTTACAATGACATCTTTTGGAGCATCCGGACTCCTCATGCCTCCTAGAGCCCTATGAGCTCGCTCAATTTCCCACATGCTTTTATCCTGATCAGGAAGAATTGCAGCCACAGTGTCTCTTAGGTATTGGGTTAGATCTTGTATGACTCTTGGTATGCCGCGGATGCATATGTTGTGGCGGCGCAAACGATTTTCTAGATCCTATATCTTATCTGCGAGTTCAGAAACCTGGTAAGTGTTTTGAGCTATCGATGTCCTCTCCTTTTCCTGAGCCTCCGCCAATTGGTCCGTCATATCTTCCAAAAGTTGGGTACGCTGACCCAATTCCCTCAGATCCTGTCTCAGGGGATCAATCGCCTTAGCCAAGAGTCTTTCAATCGTAGCCACAGCCTTGTCTGATAGGTCTAATTGCTGATGGGGTTCCTTGGGCCGCCCTTCCTGATCTGAGTCTTCAGAGCGTTCAGAGAGAGAGTCTGCCAAGGGTGGAAGCTGAGTCGCTCTTGGCGGGAAATGATCCTGTATACCCTTGGCCGGGGTGGCTCGCTTGGGCTTCGGCATCTTGGCCTCGAGGTTGAAAATGTCGGCAAGATTCCCACTGTTAAATCAATATGCAGGGTGTGAGGAGCTAATGCAGTGAGCGCTGGGCCCAACCATCTATTGCCTCCGCCAAGGGTGGTATGTTAGTTCCATAGGTGTAAGGAAGATGTCTGCTAGAAGAACTGCTGAATTATGTCCCCATTTAGCTCTTAGCCCATGGTAGGGGCGTGCCCTTCAGTCAGGTCCAGCAGTTGCCAGGAACTCCTGAAGCGATCTCTATATGACAATGAGAGTCAGGGTTGCCAACAAATTCCAGTCAGCTTATTGGAGCCAACTTGATGATCGTAGCTTCTCAGGTGCCAATTAGAGTAAGGCAAGATAATGTTGAACTCTGTGTGCAACATGCGGCGGCTGGTATACCAGCTCTACTCTCAATGAAAGTACTGTATTCACCTGCTTGTTATTCACAGATAGCCAAAGTCTTGCTGCAGTACTCCCAATGGCCGCCGGGCGGCAGTGCAGATAAAGATATGCAAACAGTTTAACACAGTCCATTGACAGAATGCACTTACACAATCATTTCACAGACACTTATGGATTCAACAGTCCTGTGCATTCACTTGGAGATATATAAAGATAGTATTCAGCAATGGGTAAAGGCAGGCTCTTATAAAAAGGAGCAAGGGTATGAGAGATGGTCCCAGTGAGACTCCCACTTTAATTAGCTCTTACACAGTCCTCCTGTACAGTCCACTTAAGGGGGGTAGAGTAAAAAGGTAGCAGGAAATAGAGGGCACACTTGCCTTGATGCCCCTGTGCTAAGTCTGTTACGGCTTCTCTCTCCCTCCCTGGTCAAGGAGGGGCACAGCCTTCCAGAGGTAGCATGGGTGTCTGTTGCCAGGCTAGGAGGTGATGTTACCCCCCCCCCCCCCTTTGTTGTTGGGGAAGAGCTGCCCCGGGTATTTGTGTAGGCCACGCCCCAAAATGGCGGCTCCGCCGGGTTCCTGCCGCAGCTGTGCCTTCTCCCCCTCTGCTACCCCGCTCCTACCTTGCCCAGCCGGGTACAGGGCCTCCAGGCCGCTTCCAGGTTGCAGGGGTCAGCTCAATGTCCCGAATCACGGGGGGCAGCTCCCGCCGCCTCGCCCCAACACTCCACTTCCTCCGGCAGTCCTCCCGAAGTCACAAACGTAGTAGGACCGGAGTACCCAGTCTGTCAGTGCTGTCCTGCTCCTTCAAGGCCCGGGTGCACTGGATCGGGGGTCTCCAGAGCCCTGCGACCAGCGTTGCAGCAGCCTCCCAGGCCCTTGTAGGCCAGATATCCCGCAGCTCCCGGGATCGTGCCCAGACCCCCACTTGTGATATATTAAAATGCTCCTTTATGAGAGCAGATGGGGTTGGAGTGATGTTGGGGCCAATTGGGGTAGTATTTTGCCCAAAATTCGGGCTTTACAGAGCTCTTTCTAGCAGAGCTCCTGCGTGGCACGTCTGCACAGTCTGCCCTCTTCCATACATTTTTAAAGTATATTTTTACTATAAATGTATAGATTATTAAATATTGAAGGAAGGTCAGTATTATTTAGAGGACCATTTTTTTTAAAGATAATGTTTTCATCACAATAAATTGAAAATTCATGAACAAGATCTTCACTACCTGAAAATGTAGAAAAGCTGGATCATTACAGAAACACTTTAATTGCATACTGATGAGCACTGAAATATTATAATAATGGCCACTTTCTATAAAAAATGCAACCAAATAGCTTAAAATATTTGTTAAAAATGCAAATTCTGTGAGTTTTGTGAAATGACATTGGGATAAAATGTCATTATACTATTACATTTATTTAAAAAAGTTCATTTTACATAAAATTAGACATTTATACGTTTATCCAAACATAAGAAAACAGAAGAAGAAAAGAAAAGTTTAAACATTACTGCACATTTATATAGGTATATATTCCGTATCTCATCTAAGTTAATCAGTTTTAATTTTACCATAGCCATGGTGGGCCATAACAAAAATAAGTAGTTGATTCATAAATGATTTCTATAAATTAACCATAGTTCATAACAATTTAAACATACAGTAACGATAAGTTAGGATATAAGGAATAGGTTATTTATTTTTACTATATTTATTTATTTACTTATCTTCCGTGCTTCCTATAAAACCTCTCAGGAAAAGGTGTGGCATGTTTCTAAACTCGATGGGCTGGACATGCCACACCTTTTCCTGAGAGGTTTTATAGGAAGCACAAAGATAAGTAAATAAATTAATATAGTAAAACTAATTACTTATTCCTTATATCTGTCCCAAAGCGACCAATAGTTGGTATTACCTTCTCTAGTTGGAGAGCTAAGGTCTTCTAAAGAACCTAATTCTAGGAATCTTTTACGGTCCACTATTGTTTCTATTAATGACCATGATGGAATATTAGGACCCTTCCAATTTTTTACTAGCAGCCATTTGGCCTGAATCAGAACGTTAATAACGGTTCTTACCTCTAATTTAGAGATAGGATGGGAAAACATATGAAATAAGGCAATTTCAGGCAAAAAAGGAAGTTTTTTTCCCAATAATTATAGCTATATTTGTAAAACAATTTTCCCAAAATGTTTGTATGTTTTTACAGTTCCACCAAATGTGGAGTTGGGTTCCTTTATTTAGACATCCCCTCCAACACAAGCCATCAGATTCATTTTTTTAGATTTTTTTCCAATGAACTAGGGACTAAATACCACCTTTGATGAATTTTAAGGTATGTTTCTCTCAAATAAGCTGGTTTTAGTGTTTTTTTGTCCGAGAAAAAGCCTCATCCCATCTATGCTAGTCCCAGCAGCAATCAAACTCTGCTTCCCATTTTAATATTGATGGTGTCTTGAGACTTTCTTTAAAAGAGCTAATTACTCTCAGGCAATTAGAGATCGAAAAGTCTCTCAAAACCAAATTTTCAAACTGAGTTCTGTCCCTCGATTTCTCCAGATTGTATTCTGAATGAGAGATACTATGGTGAAAAGTGGAATAATTCAACCACTGGGATGAAGTGAGATTATTGTTTATAAGATAAAATCGGAAGCCTCAGAATTTAAAACTGCCCTAGTCTTCTCTAATATAATTAACAACTATGAGCTGTATGGCATATGGAGAGTCTTCCATCCTAATAGTAAAGATTATACTTTTTTCTCGAATAGATTTGAATCTCTATCCCGCATAGACTATATATTTTCAGATTCGAACACTTTAAAAATGATAGGGAAGTCTGATATCATCCTGACACCCTGGTCGGATCACAGTATGAACAGTATTAACCTGGAGGATTCATTGGAATCAAAAATAATAAAAAGATGGAAAATCAATCCTATACTATTCAAAAACATAGATAATCTCAACTCACTTTTTGAGCTTAATAAAGATTCAGGGACCTCTAGTAAGACACTTTGGTGTTCTTATAAAGCCTATATCAGAGGTACATTAATCTCAAGGATGGCAGATATTAACAAGCAAAGGGGAAAACCCCTAAAAACTCTATATATTGAATTAGAGAATCTACATCAGACCAACAAAAAGAGTCCAAATAAAGTTAATCAAATAAACCATATATTACAATCTCAGGCAGATAATCTTCTATGGAGATTTCAACAATCAAATTTTTTATATGGCAATAAAACTGGCAAAATTCTTGGGAATAGATTAAAGAAACAACGAAAACACAACAGGATCCTAAATATAATAGATAATGAGAAAAAGATTCATATGAATCCGGACAAAATAGGTGAGCTTTTCCAGGAGTTCTACGAGAAATTATATAATCTAGATAAGGATAAGAATTTTGTAACACCAGATAGGGAAGATATTGACACTTTTCTAAATAAGATTCAGATGCCTAGGATCTTGGAACAAGAATACAAAGATCTAAATAGGGAAATATCTTGTGAGGAAACTATTAAAGTAATAAATTGTGGCAAAACAAACAAGGCACCAGGTTTAGATGGCTTCGATCATATGTTCTATAAGGTTTTACAGTCTGAGCTCAAACCCTTCCTACATAGCCTATTCAATGAAATTAAACAATCAGACAATATTCCGTTGGAAATGACTGAGACAAAAATCATAAATATCTTGAAGGAAGGGAAGAATCCAGAGGAGTGCAGTAGCTATAGACCAATTTCATTAATAAATATATAAAATTATATTAAATTATATTCAAAAATTCTAGCAAACAGACTAAAGACTATAATCGTGAATTTGATCCATCCTGATCAAACAGGGTTCATCCCAGGATGCCAGACGACTTTTGAATATATTGTCCTATGTCAAAGATAATGATATATCGGTAATGATACTATCACTAGACGCAGAAAAAGCCTTTGACAGAGTTAACTGGGAATATTTATTGTGTGTATTAATGAAATTTGGCCTCTGGGAATTTGCTTTCAAGTCAATTAAAGCTCTTTATAGAATTTGGATTTTGAATCAAAACTATTTAAAATAGGGAATGGTACCCGTCAGGGATGTCCTCTATCTCCGCTTTTATTTATACTCTTTATGGAACCTCTAGCAATACTTATACGAGAGTGTAAAGGAATTAAAGGGGTCTGTATAGGTAAGGAAGAATTCAAATATATGGCCTTCGTGAACGATATTATCATTACTCTAACAAATCCTGCATATGCCTGTCATAAACTCCAAGAAATATTAGTGGAGTTCGGTAGAATATCATTTTTCAAAATTAACCAGTCAAAATCAGACATTTTAATAAAAGGTATAACACTCGAAACTAAAAATAAATTAATGGAAGATTTCAGTTTTAATTGGAACTCTAAATATATAGTCCATCTGGGTATAAGATTCTCCTTCGGGGTGGATAAAATCCTCAAAGATAACATCAATGAGGTGATGAAGCAAATCAGACCAACTTTAACCGATTGGAGTTATTTTAATCTATCATGGTCAGCCAGAATAGCTTCAATTAATATGAATATACTTCCTAAAATCACATACTGTATGAGATCCATACCGGATGTGTTAGCTATTAACTATTTAAAATGCATCCAGGACCAGCTAGACAAATTCTTGTACGTGAGGAGAAAACCTAGGATCAGGAAAAGTATAACTCATAACAAATTAATTAATAGAGGTCTAAATGCACCATGTTTAAAAGAAATCCATTTTAAGATAATTATTGCCCAACTTATTAGTTGGAACATTACCCAAGACAAGATGGTTAATGCTGGAAGAAGCCCTAGTTAAGGACTATCCTATTCAAATCATGATCTGGTTACCTATATATAACAAAACTATGTCTAGTAATCTTCCAAAAAATCTAAATGCTATCATAAAATGTTGGTATAATTTTAGAAGGAAGATGCATCTTTCGAATATACCCTCAATTGCAGCCCCCTTGGAATTCTTAAAACCAAAGGTCCTATGTCCAACAATAAAAATGTAAATTGACCAGGGCGTAAGGAGTATCTCTCAAATATACAACAAAGGTTACTATTCAGGAGCTACAGTAGAAACTGGAGCCAAAAAAACTAAATTGGTTAAACTATGAAAGCCTCAAGCAACATCTGTTGGGGAGAGGTTATAAATGATCAGGAATTAATATTCCAACAAAAATAGAAGTCATTCTAAAAGGAGAATTGTCACATATTATCTCTAAGTGGAGTAGAATCATTGATGAATCTACCCTCTTTATTAAAAGTACAGGTGTTAAAGGGTGGGAATTGGATCTTGGAATTAATTTAGACGAAATAAGATGGAGGGAAATTTTAAAAATTACAAAAAAATCCTCGGTTAACATAACATACACAGAGTTGTACTTTAAAATTATTCACAGATGGCATTTAACACCAGTAAAAATGGGGAAAATCAACTTAGAGGAGTCAGATCGCTGCTGGAAACTATGTGGGTCACGAGGGACTGAATACCATGTCTGGTGGGAATGTAATAAAATGCAGAAGTGGTGGCTAGACATTAGCCAGTTAATCTCTAAGATGCTGGACAAACAAATTATATGGTCTCCTCAAGTAGCCATCCTTCATATGAGTTTAGAGAAATTGCCTTCCATAGAGAGATATCTGACATGCCACATCTTATTGGTGGCTAAGTACCTCATTGTAAAATATTGGAAGCAATCTACAATCCCAACAATTAGCGAATTGTGTAACCTCATTAATATAAATAGAAAGTTGATGTATAATAGAAATTCTATCTCATCGGAGAGCTATGTACGTCATATTAGTTGGCTGAAATGGAACAGGTATATGGGGTCTTTAAAATCATCTTGAAAATAATTACTATTAATGTAAGACGATCCCATCTCGTACCTGTCAATATCATCGTGTATAGTTCTAAAAAAAATAAAAACATTTTTAGATTAATGGAGAAAACATAAGTAGATCTATGAGGTGAGGTCTTGCCGTTAGGATGGGGATCAGACTGGTTATGGAGTATGTTATGTTCTTCTCCCTCACTAGCTGATCTATTAGGACTCAAGAGTCGGATGAGTTTAATCGTTTTTGTAAGGCGAGGTAAATAAATATCTTCCACTAAGATATGGAATGGATCGATAATGCTCCCACAAAGATGAATGATTATGTGTGTTTGTATTTATGTATTAACTATCTATTAACGTATATACTTCTTTTGTATGATATGTTTGTACAATAAAAAAAAAAAAGGCTCTCAAAACCAAATTTTCAAACTGAGTGGTGTCCCTCAATTTCTCCAGATTGTATTCTGAATGAGAGATACTATGGTGAAAAGTGGAATAATTCAACCACTGGGATGAAGTGAGATTATTGTTTACTTTTAATTTCTTAAATGATATAAATGAATTCTCATCATGTAGGTCTCTAAGATAGATAAGTCCCCATTTAGACCAGCATTGTTTAAACCAAGGGGGAAATAACAATTCCAAATATTTCAAGGGGGTAATTACAGATGGAAATGGCAGAAGGCCGTACTTCAAATTATTTTTATGCCAAAGTTTCCAAATTGATGGAACAACTAGGGGCAACAATAATCTGGACTTTCCTTCTATTTTTTTTTAATCTAGAGGAGAGAGATCAAAGTAATCTGAGTATTCAATGAGTTTTCTATTTGTAAATATTTAAATCTTTGTTCTAGGCCTGAAAAGCTAAACAGATGTTTTGCATTTATAGCTTCATGATAGGCAAAGATATTAGGTGAAGATAATCCCCCTTTAGAGTATTTTTTTTGTAACACTTCTTTACTTACACGTGATCTTTTTCCTTTAAGAATAAAGTTGTCAAGAACCCTCTGAATCTTTTTCAAAGTGGACCTCAGAATATAAAGAGGGATGCATCGCAGCACATATGCAATCTTAGGCAAGACTACCATTTTTAAAGCTACAATGCGACCTGTCCATGAGTGGTTCACATTTTTCCAATTAGCGAGAATGCTACTTACTTGATTACATATCATTTCAAGGTTTCTTAGTGGTATTTGATTCCGATCGGGGTAAAAATCAACACCTACATGATTGAAAGTATTAGAATTCCAATCAAAATCTAATTTATTTTTCAAAGTTATTTTGGAATTAAGATCGAGATTAACGTGCAGTATATTAGTCTTAGATGAGTTTAATTTATAATATGAAAATTTACTAAAAAGATTAATTTTAGTCAAAAGATGATATATGGAGCTTAATGGATTAGTAACCACCACCACAATGTCATTACACCATTACATTTTCAATGGCTTTTAGGAGGTAAAATGCACAATCATTAATTTTCGATTATTCTGGATTTTCTATCATGCATTTTAAATGTCAGGTTTTAAACATTAGGGGCCTCATTCTATTATCGGCCGTAAAACGGCCGCATGGCTGCGATTCCTTGCGGGGGTTCCGTTACCTCGCAATTCTATTAAACGGCCCCGCAAGGATCTCCTCTTACGGCCGGCCGTATATCTTGCAACCGGCCGTAAACTCAGAAATCTTTAAAGTCAAAAATAAATTCAAGACAGCACTGTAAAGCTCTGTAAATGCTAGGGATCATATTGGGGGACATGAGGATTAATAGTAACCCCCTCTCAAGCTTGCACATCAGCCCAAATCCGAGTTTACATTAACTGTTTATTTTCCGGCCGCAGCGTGGCCGGGTCTGAGGTGCTCCAAGCACTCTGGACTTTTTACATGGATATTTGACATATATAAAAAAATATTTTTTTTACGGATTTGAGTATAGGGGAATGTTGTGCTATTTTTGCTAACACCCACAATCACTTTATAGTCTCCTCAGAGTGCATGATGCCTTTATTTCTGCTTTATAATGTGCTTAATTGGTGCTAGCGGGACCTTTTTCCTGCAAGTAAGCTGCGGCTCGCTTTTAGCCTTGCAGAGAGGGTTCCCAGAGCAATAGAATAGCAACCGGGATTTTCTTGCGGCCGAAACTCTTGCGGCCGTTTTAGATCAAAGGCTTTCCTCCGGCGCGTGCGGCCGCAAGGGATAGCAAGGCGCCGGCCGCAAGCCTGCCGGAATCCCCGGCCGGAGGGGAATAGAATAGCCGAATAGCTTGCGGCCGGTCCTTGCGGCCCCGCATCTCCTACGGCCGTTAATAGAATGAGGCCCTAATTGTTTTTATGCAAAATATCATATTTAATAGTAAGATAGGGACTGATTTGTCCTGATACGTTGTTACTGGAAATAGTGGTCAAGAGTGCCATGGAAATGTCTGAACAACAACAACTTTGTCTTTTTATCTCCATTTAACAGAATGTAAAAACACTACAAGAAAACACAGATACCAGACTCTCCTTGAGTAGTCATTTTTACATGCTATTTTGAATAATAAACGGTACATTTTAAAAATATGACCACAGTGGTCTTTTAAGCCTCCACATTTTAATTCTGTCAGGTTTTCCACCTAACACAGGCGCTGACGGTGCAAAACACCGGGGCCCTGTCTTGGAGGGGCCCAGGCCTGATGCAGTCCTCCCACGGCCCACTCGGACCTCCCGCCTCCCCCTGTAGCTCTCCCACGGCCATCTGTTGCCATATATATATATATATATATATATATATATATATATATATAAATATATATATATTAATATATGTGTGTGTGTTTATATATAAGTATGTATATATATATATGAACTGTGTGAGTTGATGTTGGAGGGGGTCCACGAAGCCCAAAAAAAATTGTGCCCGCCCCTCATTGGGGGGAGGGGGCTTATATTTTCTTTTTGCACCGGGGCCCCCATGCACTAACTCCGCCACTGGGACTGTGTATGGATTTTGAAAGATAAACTGAAAAACACTTTATTTTAAACAGCAAAGGGGAAAACACTTAATTTTATTGGCATGTTTTGACTTGAAAAAACTTCAATGTTAAAAGAGATTAAAGGAACTCTGTCATCCCAAAATAAAGTTGTTTTTTAGTTTTTTTTTTAAGAGCATAATAACTGGCTATAGGTTGCCTTATCGATCAATCCTGAGAAATTCTATGTTGTAGGTGCTCTGTTTTTATGCAAATGAGAAGCTCATATATATTACTTAGTTGCTTTCAAATGCTAATTAGCATTACATTTTGCTTACTTGTCTCTGTAGTGGACACAATAAAGACACCAAATGTTATATTGCAGTTAGACTCCTCTCCCTCCCTTATCAAATACTCTGAGCTTCACATTAGTATACAATAGAAACAAAATAATTTTTATATTATTCAGAAATGATTTATTGTAGAGGGAAAAAAAAACTACTAGCATAATACATAGACAGTTTATAATGCTCTTTAAAATGAAATCCACCTTCTGTTGGGGTGACAGAGTAGCTTTAATAGACTTTTAGACACAAATTCTTTCAGTGTCTCCATTAAGAGCTTCATCTTTTTAAGTGCGTATGTGTATTAAGAATAAAGTGTTCTTCAGACAACAATGCCTAAAGGTGAAATGATGAAGTTGGCAATTTATCAAAATGAGTATTTACTGTACTTGTGAGACCTGACCAGAGAGAGCTTGTTTGTATGGGGTATTTCAAATGCGTGTCTCAGCACATAGAATTAAATGAGCGCTGTAGTCATATATTAAATATTATATTTTGGAAGAACCATACTTGAATCTACTTTTTAGATGCAGAGGATCAGCTTCCTGAGTGGCTGCGGGGATCAGCATTCTAGGGACCCCACTCACTCCTTACAATCCTGTGTTGTTTTAGGGGGCACAGGGCTACAGCGAGTAACCTCAAATCCATGTTACTTAACCTCCCATCGCTGCCATTCTATGACATGGTACACAATGCCCAGACAATCCCATGACCAGGATTCTGCCTGCATTGGTGGCCAGTGTGTTCTTAATAAATATTAATATATTATTGCAGTATACAGTAAAACCTTTTTAATTGGGAGAAAACATTTCATTTAGAGTGGCAAGCTATCGAGAGGCTTGACCACACTTTATCGGAAGTTGAAAGAAATACTTTAATATTTAATGTCAGCTTTGCTTCAGACTTGATAAAGGGAGGTCGGGTCTCTCAAAAGCGTTTACTCTAAATGAAACATCTGTCCAAAACTTGAATTATTCATCTGTATTACTAGACATCCCTGGCTACTTCACTTTTGATAATAAAAGTATTAACATGATTGTTGTATTCAGTGGGATGTGGGAAATTGCGGCTGTGGGGTGAGATCCTCAATCCCACACCATGCTAAGTGGTGGGGGAGCTTCATACTCTGATAGCAAAACGATGGAAGCCAATGATGCACACATAAGCGTGCACCACCACTTGTCTCCTCCCTCCTCCAGCCGGTCACATGATGTCAGACAACCAGTCTCTCTTTTAGAGTGCCATATTGCACAGCTGTGACCTGGCCACACCCAAAAGGAGGGACTTCACACTACACATTTCTTATACTGCTCTGTTGTGATTAGTTAAATGCAGTGTGTCTGAACAAGGGTAGTGTGAAGCCCCTCCCTTTGGGTGTGGCCAGGTCACAGCTGGGAAATGTGACACCCTACATGAAGGGAACAGAAAAAAAGGGAGAGATTCCAGAAAGTGAAAATGTGTTATTCTGGTGGCTTCTTACAAGTTAGTGAATGACAATTACACTGAGGGGGATAACATGAATTGTCCCCAAATGAAAACATTTATATAAAGCAAAACCCCAAAATGGTCCATGTAGCATTTCTGAATTAAAAAGTAGTAATTAACATGTAAAATACTACAACAGTTCCGTCTACAATCTGCAATGCTTTTACTAATTAGGATCATAGGAATGTACTTATGCTTCCGAGAACACAAGGCCAAGTTAGTAGCTGCTTAAATGAATATAGAAGTTATCTGGATTTTGCTAGATATATAAATATACCTGTGTATCTATTTACTTTTATGTATATATTTTATTAAGCTCAGTTTTTACTGTGAAAAATAATACAAAAATACCTTTTTGGGTCTCTCCACTGCAGCGTATGCAGAAACATACTCTGTAGGGCTGAATGTGCAGTGTAGAGTCCTCGCCTATCAGGGATCACAGCTTAGCAGCATATTGCTAAGAGATGTTCACTGACTAGTTAGTATGGAACATGGCACACCCAGAATTACAGAGTCTGTGTCTTCATGAGCTGCAGAGGGCAGACTCAAGCAAATAATATATGTTTGGTTTTAGGCAGTAAAAAAAGAGAGCTCATAATCACTTCTTAATAAAATAAATTACATACAAGTAAATAGATACACATGTATATTATATATCTAGTAAAATCCAGAAACTTTGTATACCCCTTTAAAACCCCTAACATCAAACACTCTGCTGATTTTAGCAGCAATTTTAAAAAGAAAAACATTTTTCCATATGGTTTTCCATCTCCTATCTGATGGTTCAGAGCACATATGGTGACTTTAGTGTCTCTTTATGTATTAAACAAAATATTTTTTTTTCTATTCCTTAACAATAACACACAATTGGTTGGTGAGCATGTGTTTACAGACATTTCTCAGTTTTTTTATGGTTGTATATCTATCTGGTGCCATAATGGAACTACCCTGGTCATCTTGGTAAAGTATTTTAATTAAAATGTGGGTCTTCAGTTTACTTTGAAGCAACTCTGCTGCTGCTCTGTTTACACCATACAAGTGTAGATGATTTATCTTTAGTGCCCAAGACACACACAGAGCTTTGTATTATTATACTTGCTGGCACACACTGCCATCTCACGTGACTTTCTCATCTTCCACCGCTCTCCCTCCTCTTATTTGGCTACATACACCTCACATTTCCAGTTAATTATCACTTGTGCAAACTAACAACCTGAACTTTGGAAATAATTCAACATCTTGAAATAAGTCTTTGAAAAATGTAAAGTTTGAAAACTTAAAGTACATCGTCAACAGGAATTTGGAGTCACCTGCAGCCACTGCAAAGAGACATTCACATGAGACTGCAGAGCCTGTAAGGTCTGGGGGATCTTCATTGTATCACCTGAGCACTGCCTGGTGACAACATTCCTTTGCTTTCTCTTTAAAAGGTAAGAACAAGGCTTAATAATGTTTTTTTTTTTTCAAGAGAGTAATTAAATCAGTAAAGCATCTGATCTATTATATTTTTGCAATTATCATGTACTGTAGGCTGCAGTTTCTTTTTCAGCAGAGTTTCTGCTACTAAACCAATGCAACTTCCATATGTTCTAATGACAGCACTGCTACTTTGGATTAGCAAATTATAACTAAAACAGTGGAAAGACCTGTTCCATCCTATAGAAGCAGGTCAACAGCAACAGAAATTAGTCCTAGGGCAATATAATTGCAAACGTTAGTTATTAAATACAAATCTGTTTTATATTTATTTTACCACTAGCGACTTGCCCGTCTAAAATGATGGGGCAATAAAATTGTTAGGCAGATAATGCTGTTTGTCACAGACAGTAAGTGTTTTGGTCGTCTGAGATCCTTTGCCGCTCATTGCAAGCCTCGCGCTGAGCACCTTCGGCGCTCATCGCGTGGCTCGCAATGAGCGCCTTTGGCTCTCATTGCGAGCCTCTCACTTGGTGTATTTTTTGTTATCAGAGGTGCTTTTGCGTTCATTGTAAGGGCTGCGCTGATCTCCTTTTGGCGCTTATTGCAAGCCTCTCCCTTGGTGTACTTTGTGTCCTATGAGCACCGTTGGCGCTCCTTGTGAGGTGCGCGGTAAAGGGCTTTGTCGTTTATTGCGATACTGTGGTGTTTTTTTTTTTCTGTTTATGTACTTTTTTATGATAATTAATTAATTAATGAAATGATAAATTAATATACTTTACCTATTTGTAATTAATATATGCAGCAAGCAATGTGCTGGAGAGCTAACAATCTGTTTTGATGTTCCTGAAGCATACAATGTAGATTTGCAGTGTTGTTGAGCTGAGGTGTAAGTGTCAGCAATGTGTGCAGTGTGTAGTGTAAATAGGCTGCGTGCACGAGGCGAAACAGTTTGTTTAGCTGTGTACTTAATTAGTGTTGTAAAATGGCCGCGATTGTGTATGTGGTACGCGGGTGTGGATGATTTAGCGTATGATTTTTGTACCTCGTACGGGTTTGTGTAAAAGTCATATGTGCTTGGCGGTGTTTTGCGGGTTTAGGGGTCCTGTAGCCTCGTTTTCGTTTTTTTTCGGTGGCCATTTTTTCTCTTGCTTAGGGGATTTTCGAGAGTCTAAACTCTGGAACTTGGACTTAAATTTGCGTGCAACATGACTCCCAGACATCCTGGCTGTCCCCCCTTGCTGTGTGTAATTTTTTTTGTTTTTTTTGTGTATGCTTTTTTAATGTGTTTTGCTGTGCGCGGTTCGGCCGTTAAGTTGCGAGTTCGTAATTTTTTTTTCTAAGTCCCGCGGCTCGTATTTTTGGTGTAAGTACGTATTTAGTCATTGCGTGTTCTAGTTTTATTTTCAAAGTTCCGCTTCTGTGGTTGTTTGTAACCGCTTGTGAGGCGCTTTGCAAGGGACTCAGATCTTGCAAGCTCGCAAAGCGTGACAACGATTTGCAGTTTAACAACTATTATATGTGATTTATAAAGGGACACTATCTGAGGTGGGTGTGTCCTTGTAAACTAACGAACTTCAGTTAATAATGCTGAAAACACTGTCAGGTGTATATTTTCCCATAGTGTAGACAGACACGCACTACCTGTGTACTCAAATCACTCTCATATAAGGAAGCTGAGCTGCTGGATACCACAGTAGCATAATTTCAAATAAAAGATACATTCTAAATAAGTGTTGCATATTTTTAAGTTTAGTTCTTCAAAATAGTAAATTCTAAAAATATGATCCTAATGATCCTTTAAACATTATCACACGCAGTTCTTCAAAGTAAATATAGGTCCTTAGCTGTCCCTTCAAGAGACATGAAACTTAAAATCCATTAGTTCAAAAGAACATGTGTTAAACATTAAAATAGTGAACTAACAGTAAAAGTGCTGGTGTACACAAAAAGTACGTTGGATTGCAGATTTCATTGGCAGACAGCTCATACAGCTATACAGGCTGACAAAACAGATAAACATTTGAATCTGTTTATTGTGATTGTACTTTGAAAAAAAAAACACAAAGTGGCACATTAACAAACATCCTCTTCTATATGCTTTTCTTGTACCTTAAACTCTCATGGTACAAATGTAGTTTAACGTAAGATACACAACTTTGAAATACATTTTTTAAATACAGCATCGCCCGGCGAGCCTTGCGTAGCGAGGCGAGCCGTTAAACCGTAGCACTACGAGATGAAAAAAATAAGCGCCGGAACCAAAACACTAAAAAAAACACTAAATACACACAAAAAAAATAAATAAAGGTCACTTATCGCATGGGGAACCAGGCAGGACGTCTGGAAGTGAGTTGGAACTCTAATTTAGATCGTTTTAGCCGAGTTACAAAGATCGAAAATCGGCTAAGCGAGAAAAAAATGGCCGCCGAAAAAAATGAAAACCAGGCTATACTACTACGAACTGCGTAAAACACAGCCACAGACGTATGTGTTTGAAAAACAACGAGATAAAGGATGCGGATTAACCGCGCAATGAGTAAAAAGACAGTAGCGAGTATATTTTACGAAACGCAATTACAGATTTACGCATTAACACAGATTTAACGCCTTTGTCTCGCGCAACATCGGATTTACCACCTAAACCAACGCATTTGATGAAATATAAGTTGAAAGTTACAAAAATTAAAATTAAAAAAAAAAAATTTGTATTGTATTGACCTAATACTGGACTCTGAGGAACCCCACTTACCACATTAGTCCAATTGGAGAATGTTCCATTTACAACAACCCTTTGCTTCCTGACTTTTAGCCAGATCTCAATCCATGAGCAGATATTTGCTGCAATTCCTCTATCCCTTAGTTTACACAGTAGTCTTGCATGTGAAAATGTATACATTTTTTTTATATAACCTATCCCTCATAAATCTGTGTTGACTTCTCCCTATGAACTTGTGCAAATATTCTTGTATGCTATTAACCCTTCTAAAAGCTTCCCAACTACAGATGTGAGGCTTACAGGTCTATAATTCCCTGGGTTTGCTCTTGCTCCCTTCTTAAATATAGGTATCACATCTGCTTTTCTCCAATAATCTGGTAGCGACCCTGTGTTGAGTGAGTCTTGAAAAATTAGATATAATGGTTTGGCTATTACAGAACCCAGTGGTTAAAATAGAAGTCCATCAGCAAAGGCTTTAATAACAGTGTTGCCCTTATCCGATTGTCTGTTGATAGAATCAATCAGAGAAGAGAATGTTAAGCTCTTAAACTCCTAAATCAGATAAGGCACCACTATTATTAAATCCTTTTCTCACTGGTTGCTACTTTAAACCAATATGAATAGAGGAAAATAAACCTCTAAGGTTAAAAGATGAACCAATAGGAATGCACAGATTTCCACCCCTGCATCCAATCAGAAATGGAGAGGTAGCTTTTTCTGATATTCAAATACTCAGTTCTGATTGGCTGACAAATGGTTGACACATATTTAAGCCAATCAGAATCTCAGTGGGTTTAGCTAGGACTGTGGAAGTTTACACAAGGGTTTAGGTTCACTGCAATTAACTGCAGGGCCAGAATAAATAGGATTAAGGTATATTTCGTATGGATCCAAGTAATCCAATATAAGGGTTTACGTGTAGGGGTTTGCTGCGTATGTAATGTAATAGACATGTGGCTCCCTACGTGGAAAGTTCACTCACAAGATTTCCTATGGGAGCCAAGTAATAAAACCCTAAGACAGTAAAAAATAATTTTATGGAATCTGTGTGCAAGTTATACTGAATTAATGTGCATTCAGGGTGTGAACCAGTTTAACAGCTAAATATTCATGATTGCATGTATTAGCATGTTGGATTTGTTTCTATTAAAAAATTAATTACATTATCAAAGTAATTGCTGTATATTATTAAAATCAATGTGTTATTGTCCCCACTTGCAAACTCAAAACTCATTCATCAAACTAAATGGATATCAAGCACCTTATTTTATATGCAACAACAAATAATAATGCTCTCAAAGACCCTTTAAAGGACTACAGTATTTTTTTCTATATGTTGTTTGACATAACTAAACATGATAAAATGGGTTTATAAAGCAAAAATAAATAATCAAACACTACCTTTATATTCTGTAACTTAAATAAGTAATTATTTTAAACTGCAAGCTTCTACTGTTTTTTACCATCTGTCTTTTACTTTCTCAGATGGATGTGTCATTGTAAACTCATCAATTTCCATTTAACATTCGTGGTAGCACTAGCATTTATAACTGCCAAATTCTCATTGTGTCACTTAATGTATATGCAATGTCTCCTTCCACCTCATGAAGGTGATCTGCTACAACCAATATGGTGAGCTCCACAGCAGCTTAATTCATTGTGTATTCGATTTTCTTAGCAGAGAGTGTCTTTGCAAACTAATGACCTTTTCCTTAGTCTTGCTCAAAACAATGGCACTTTTCCTCTACATTCATAGTCTGCTCCTGCGTTAGGAAGGTTAATTTACAGAAACCAAAATGCTAATTTCAACTGCAGTGTAATTACATACAAAAGTTAATAAATTAGAGTCTGCTTTTGTTTTTAACTTTTGAAAGTTTACTTTTATGAGTTGTCCTTTTAACACCCTGACACCCTTTTTTTAATTCTAATGGGTATTTGATTACTTTTACTTTGGTATTACTCCCCTGTACAAAATATTGAAACGCACCGGTGACATGGCACTCTTGAAAGTAGATTTTAAACTAGAGTTTAGACTTTGTTTCCTAATTGATATGAACAGCTGGCATTCTGTAGTTCAAGTGCATCCTCCACATTATGAGGCACTGACGTCTCAACTAAGAATTTTGTGAGAAAAGCAATTAGCTGTAGAAGATGTGCGACAGAGTTATCAAAGGAGCTTATGTAAGCCACAGACTCTGCAAAACACATACTGCAGGGGTTAACTTGTCTGCTCAGTTAATGAGCTGCACCTGGGCATCCCAGATTTAAGACTGCTCTTAGAGTATGGGAGGGGCTGCCTATAGACTAGTATAGACGCACACAGTGAGACAGAAGCCTGCAGCAGCTGAGTGAAGACATGGAAATATAAAGAATACACAGACCAATTATTTTATAACAATGTGTTTTGCTCCACCCAAGTTTAGCTGGATGAGAGCTGGTTAGTGAGGAAACTGTTTATCAGTTAATAATTTCCTGACAGAGCAAAATTCATGATTTCTTTAATAATGACAAGTTGTTCAAATCCCGAAGCAGCAAAGCATCCCCACACCATGACACTACCATGTTTTGACAGTTGATTGGATGTTCTTAGAGTTGTGTTCATTTATGCCAGACACTATTGACTCATCTGTCCATCTAATATTCTCCCAAAAGGCTTGGGAATCATCCAGGTATTTCCTGGCAAATGAGAAATAGGCATTTATTTTCTCCTTTGTTATCAGTGGTTTCCGCCTTGCTTTTCTCTCATGAGGTCAGTTGTTGTCTAATCTCTTTCTGGTGAAGTCATGATTATTGACCATAGTGGATGCGGCCAAAGCCTACAGTTCCCTGGATGTTTGTAACTTTGTGGGTAAGTTTACATTGAGCTCTTAGAGATTGTGGCTCTCACTGTGGATTCCAGAGCCTTAAAAAGGGGTTTGTAACCATTTGCAGAGTGATAGGTATCAACAATTTCCCTTTTCCGATTTCTTCATGAATTTCCTTTAATTGTGTAATAATGTGCTTGTTAAATCTTTCTGTTGTGACAACTTGACCATGCTAGTAAGTGTGTAATAAAGGAAGTTAATATTGAATAGGTCTGGCTGGAATCAAGCCTGGCTATGCTCAATCAGCTGACACTGTTTATCCATTTAATGTGGTTTATCTAACCTAGGGGAACAGTGCCAGTTGGTTGGATAACTTTGTTAATTAAGTAAATGAAATAAGTAAAAGAAATATGTAATTTGTTCACTTAGGTGCCCTTTATCCGAAGATCTGAAAACATTTAGTATGATAAATAATGCAATGATAGAGACAATGATCAAGTCTTTTTATATACATTATCCTGTGCTGGAAGTAATATAGTTATTATCCTCACAATATGCTGAACAGGACATTCAGTCCTAATTGTTTTCACATACTTCTCTATGTAAACTATTACAGCTTTATTATAATTTATACTGTATCAACAGTTTACTTTAAGTTGTATAGGTTGGTTAGTTAGCATATTAACAGTAACAGTGATTCATTTCAAATGTATTGTTGTTATTGTTGAAAAAAAAAACATAAACACAGAATACTATATGCAGCCACAGTTACAAACCCCAGACCACTAAGCACAGCAAGGAAGGGTTGTAGTAAATACGGAACATACACCGATTGGACTAATGTAGTGAGTGGTGTTCCTCAGGGTTCATTTTTAAATCTGCATCTTTTTTCATAATTTTTAATGATTTAGAAGTAGAATTATTTTGGAAGAGGACATTGTAGAGCTAGAAAAGGCACAGTGAAGGGCAAAAAAAAGTAATAAGGGGAATGGATGTATTGAGCTATGAAGAGAGATTAACTAAATTGTATGTATTTTCTCCAGAGAAAATGCACCTGAGTGGATATGATTACCTTATATAAATACATCAAAGAGAACTTTTCTTACCAAGAGGGTTACAGTCTACAAGTGGGCACCCCTTGAGGATAAGAAAAAATAACATTTCACCTTAAAGAAAGAAAATGGTTCTTCACAGATATGGCAGTCAGATTGTGGGATTTATACCCAAAACTGATTCAATTGATAACTTTAGGAACAAGTTGAATAGAAAAAGGATGTAAAATGATGCCAGTTAACCAGAATAGGTAGAATATTGATCCAGTTTTTGGGATTACAATTTTTTTTTTTTTGCTAATGAGACAATTGGCAATGTTTCTTTGTTTTTTTTATTTTGTTTGTCTTCCTCTGGATCAGTTCACACTTCACATAATTCAGAAATCAGAGGAGAGCTATAAAGGTTGAACTTGATGGACCAATAGTCATTTTTTCAACCTTAGTTACTATGTTACCATGAAGGCTGCAATGTCTATTTCCCAGAGGGAATGGTGCCATTGTAGCCATTTTCAGGCTTTCACCCTAATAACAGTAGTGAAACAGTTACAGATATTAGTGAGATTGTACATTTTGCAATACAACAATATATCATACACGTTTTTTGTAAAACCTGGTGGTTACAGACAAGTCCTCATATATTATAAATAGTCACAAACTGTGTATCAGAAATGAAAGAGTGAAATGTTAAAATATTATAACATAACTAGGAAATTGTCCATCAAAAATGACGGGAGTAAAATAGTAAGGCTGGCAATGGTGTTTGCCACACATTTGGGGGCTATGAGTCCTCTGAGCACTGTTTACGTCCTTCGGGCTAGTTTTATGTCCTTCGGCCTCATTTTCGTTGTCTTGCGTTTTTTCGGGATCCAAATATGCCTCAAAAAAACTTGCAACCTCACTCAGAGGCTCCCTGGTTTTCCCACTGTGCTGTGTGTTAGTATGTACGTTAATTTGAGGCATATTTGTTTTTTTTCAGGTCTTTCCAGTTCCGTGGTTCGGGCATTAAAGTGGGATTTTTACGAACCGCACAGTGCATGTATGGGTTTCGGTCCTAAGTCGTACGGGTCGTAAGTCCAGCTTGCGTCGCTGGTGATGAGTCGTATGGGTCGCCAGCCCTGCAGCCCAAGTCCTGTGTGCCTCAACTGCTTGCTTTGCAAGGCTCGCAGTGCAATGAGCGCCTTCGGGGCACATTGCAGCCTAAGTCCCGTGTGCCTCAAACTTTGTCACTCATTGCACCAACTCCTGCGGGGTCGACGGCTCACCTCAACTCGCCTTGCAAGGCTCGCAGTTGCGGCCTTACCGGACGCAAAGTGTGACCACCATCGTAAGCGTTCCCAATACTGGCAACTATAATAGTGATGTAATATAAACCATCACATATAATTATATTCAAATATTTATTTCTCTCTACATTTTGACAATCCCGTAGATTTTTCAAATTGTTACCCACAATTGTGTCTGTTTTAACATTAAGTCTTCCTTGCTCCGCATACTTAAAACAGTCCAGAATAATTATCACACATTAGGAAGTACAATAACAATAATAACATTTACTTGTATACCATAGTAGATTATTTACAGCTAAATGTAGAATTATAGTTACATAGTAACTGAGGTTGAAAAAATACTTTTAGTCCATCATGTTCAACCTTTTGTAGATCTCCTCTGATCCTTGTAACATGCAGGTAAATTGTTAATTGATCCAGATAAAGGCAAACAGAAAAAAAACATTGAAACAACGACAATTTTTTTGGGGAAAAGAAAATCCTTCCTGACCCCAGATACCTCCCTAGATCAATGCTCCTCTAGTTATCCAGGATAACCATGGATGCCCTTTTTATTCACAAATATATCAAATCTGCTGTCACCACCTCCTTTGGTAGAGAATTACACAGTTTAACCATCCTTACGTTTTTCTTCTAACCTCAAGGGATACCCTCTTGTCAGCTGAAAATCACTTGGCACAAAAGTTAACTTGACAGCCAGGTATAATGAACCTTGATGTATTTATATAATGTAATCATATCCCCTCTCTAGACGCATTTTTTGAGAAATAGTACGTTTAATTTGTTTAGTCTGTCTTCATAGCTTAGTCTGCCCATTCCCCTTATTAGTTTTGTTGCTCTGCTATGTACTTTGTCCAGCTCTAAAATGTCCTTTTGTATAGTGACAGAATTATATTTGCTCCCCTTGCTTCTATACTCTTCTGAATACATACTAATATTTTACTTGTCTTTGCAGATGCTGCTTGGTATTGAGCACTGTTACCTAGGTGGTTGTCCACAAATACTCACAAATCCCTTTCAATATCTGATAACTATAGATTTGCTCAATTTAGATTAAAAATTGCATGGCTGTTTTTCCTTTCCAACTGCATAACTTTAATGTATTCATATTAAATCTCATCTGCCATTTAGGTGCCCATTTCTCTAATTTATTTAAATCCCTTTGGAGGGAAAGTATATTATTATCGGATATGCAGCCTCATTAAATTGAAGCTTCTTAAGTCCATGTGTAGCTCATAAGGGCTGCGTGCTTGAAATTTGGCCATTTTACATCGCTATCAAATTAGAAGTGCTGCGAGTTACGAGCTAGAGACACTAAATCATAAACGAGTTCTCGGCTGTCAGAACGCTAAATACCATGTACAACTTAGTGTCATCAGCAAAGATAGAGACAATACTTTCCAGTCCTACTTCTAAGTCAATAACTATGTTAAAAGGGAGAGGACCTAATACTGAACCCTGAGGAACCCCATTTACCACATTACACCGATTGGACTAATGTGGTAAGTGGTGTTCCTCAGGGTTCATTTTTAAATCTTTAAATCATTGTTAAGTCACATGGGATGTTGATAAGTATGTATTTTTAGCTGTCCATTTATTTTCAGTATTTTACCTGTGAGTCCTTTGTCCCAGTCTATACATTGTATTGCTGCCCTTATAGAGCAATGGATATATGCCTTTTTAAAACTAAGACCTATGATCACTGTTTCCCAATGGTTCTCCTATTTAAAAATTTGATATTATATCAATATTATTCAAGATATTCTAATTTCAAGTAGGTTCTTGTATAAACTGGGCCAGATAAGCATCTCTGAGTGTACTCAAGAACCTGCTCCCCTTAGCTGAACTGCTGATCTCATTCATCAAGGTTATTTTGGGTCGTTAAAAGCTCCCATTATTATTAGAACTTGCTTAGCTGCATCTCCAAATTGTAGATATACATGCAATGCCTCACATTCAATTATCATAGGGGGTTTATAGCATATCCCTACTAATATTATTTTAGGATTTATTCCTCCACTGTTTAACTCAACCCACAAGGTTTGAACATTATCAATAGTTCCACCATAAACATATTCTCTGACTATAGGCTTTAAATTATGCTTAACATACAGGAAAATTCCTCTTCCTCTTCTAACATTGCCCCTATCTTTCCTACATAGGCTATAACCTTCCAGTCATGGGAGTCCAGTAATGCCTATCAAATCACTTTTCTCACTGCTAATAATTCTAGCTTTGCCATTTTCCCTGGCAAACTTCTGGCATTAGCAAGCATGTGCCACTGTACTTGTGTTAGTTAGCACCATATCCGTTTTATCTGTACTAACCTCCCTCTTTTCCTCCACTGTGAGTAGTTAATTCATCCCCCTCTACACTTTCTACCTCATTACTTCCATCAGGTTTTCCCACCTACTAATTTAACTCCTGCAGTCTTTCACCCATTCTCATCCCTAGCACCCCATGTTCCTCACTACTATAGAGATTGTACCCAAGTGTGAAGTAATTCCTAAAAACGTAAAACCCTCCTTAGTGCACCACTTTTTTCGCCATGCACTTACCTCCTTAAGCTCTTTCTGTCTCCCTGGGTTAGCATATGGCACAGGTAATATCTTGCTAAATACTACCTTGGACGTTCTGCCTTCAGCTTAATACCTAGTTCTATCAAATATTTTTTTTTAGGACACACCATCTTTCACTTACTTTGTCATTGGTACCAATATGTACCCAGACTGTTGGTTAATTTCTAGTCCCTCCCAATAATTTATCTGTCTGATCCACAACATGCTGAACCCAAGCACCCCGGAGACAGCAAAATGTTTGTCTACCTTCCTAATAATAGAGTCCCATGTCACTGAAGTCTGTTGCTCTACCTATTCTGTCCTCCCACTCTTCCAGTAGAACTGCTCTCCCGGCTGTTAGAGGATGTTACAGCTCTATCTGGCATTGCCATTCCTGAATGGACATCCCCAACAGTTTCACTCAATCTGGCAAATCTGTTGGTGTTTACTAACCCATGGATTTCTTACCAATACGTTAATTCCTGTCCCCAATCCTCCCATCTTTATCCCTCCTTTTCTTTTACATTCAACTAATTTTTAAAGGTCTTTAAATGATTTGTAAAGTTATACGCTCATAACAAAAAAATTACATGCAAATCCTGTTTGGTTTTCAGTTCACTAAAATATGGCAAGCTGAATGTATCAAACTAGCTAAACAGGTTTGTCTGAATGTACAAGCAAAAGTAATGCAAGGTATGTCACCAAATCAATGTTAAAGACTCTTTATAGTCAAAATATACATATATTATTTTGTGTGTTAATATTGGGGTTTTCTTTGTACTCAACCCTTGTATAGCGCTACTTTGGTGTGGTGGGCTGCCATTGCAATAGGGATAGTTGATAAGTGAACATTAGCATAAGACAAAGTGCTGTTTAGCTGTGAGCCCAGAGGAATGAGAGCAGAATATTATCCTAACATTATGGATACCTAATACCTCTTTCTACTTATTGCTGTGTGCTTGAGACATAGTGAGGAACCATGATACATTCAATGATTTCCTGTTCAGTGCTTGGGACACAGACATTTGCTAACTGCCATCTTGCCCAGATCCTGAAGCCGTTTCCTTCCAGGAAATCTCTAGCACCAATACACAGGAACCAGCGCAGAAGAGGACCTAAAGTTTTAGCGGGTCACAGTGTTAAAGGGGGATTGGCAGCCAAAAAAGAGCACTATAGTGGGATTTAGCACTAAATGGGGAGGTACAGGAAAAAGCGCTATCGAGAATCAGCGCTATAAGGGGTAGTGTTAAGCGGAGTATACCTTTATATAATTATAAAAATAAATAGGTGATTTGTAGAGTAGATTAATTAACAGAGTCCTGACACAAAGAGACTGTGAATCTTAAGGTATCTGGAGTGCAGCTCATTGTGTCTGTATTGCCATTCAATGAAATGTGTTTAAAGTACAGCTTGTTGGTCTGAAACCTGAGGGGGAGGGTGATTCTACTGTAAATTGCACTTCCATGTAATCATAGGAATAAGGTCAATAATACTGTTGCATTCAGAAGAGGTGGATCTTATCTGCATCCAAGATCCTTCCTAGGTAATAAATATTGTTTGGAAAAAAGCAAATGTCTCTAACCATTAAAGCAAAATTGTAAGTAAGATTGTTTTGGGAAAGAGATGCAGTAATAAAGGCAATTATGAATGGAAAACGGTTTGATTCTGTGGGAGAAACTAACAAATTATTGTGAAATCAAATAAGAAAGAAACAGTGTTTTGAAATATACTGAATGAAGATTATATGAAGATAAAAAAGTTAATTCTTGGCAGTGTGCATGGGAATTTGGCACGATTATGACATTATTGACAGCAAGGCGTTATCGGCGTAGTGTCATTATATTATATAAAGACAGAGGATATAAGAGATTAGCATAGTAAATATTTGGGATAGGCTTGGATACTTGTTTGTGAATAGAAGACCGTCTTTCCACCAGTGCACTAAATGCCCAATATATGGATTTTGATTGCCTGGAAATAATGATTTAAATTTGGGGAACTTTGAGTTGTGCTGCAGGATATCAAGCAGGAGAAATGAATTTAAAAAAATGTGGTTCTGAATGTTTATACTAAATTGATGACAGGAAAACGTGAACCTTAGTGTCCCATTACACTATATGTATGCAATAAACTGAATCCTTATCATTGCTGCTGGGATGTTGTTGATCCACTATTTTCTATAAATGTTCTGTAAATGTTCTGTAAAGTAGTGCAGTCTCACATTAATTGTAAGCCATTCAAATTGTAACATTTTTTTCTTGTTTAATAGAGTGTCTTTAATGTTATACTAATAAATAATTCCCAAATAACTTGTCTGAAGCTAGTTTTGGAGTGTTTAATTTACTGTGAGTGGCCCCATGTGCAGGGAATATGGTGTGCCCAGTCAATGTTTTTGATCTTTGTTGTTTTCTGGATTTTACTAGATATATAATATACCAGTGTATCTATTTACTTTATTTTATTAAGAAGTGCTTATAAGCTCTGTTTGTTGCTAAAATCAAACAAATAGTGTGGGTGGGGGTCTGCCCACTGCAGCATGTGCAGACACAGACTGTGTAGGGCTGCGTGGGCTGTGTAGTGTCCTAGCCTATCAAGGACCACATCTCAGAAGCACAGTGCAGAATGTTGCGGAGATTGGTTAGTATGAGACACTGCACTGTCAGTACTACATAATCTATGTCTTATAAGCACTTCTTAATAAAACAAAGTACATAAAAGTAAAGTACATACTAAGCACTGCAGGTGCAAATAAGTGTCAAAAATGAAATTATTGGAAACAGGCTGCAAAATTAAATATGCAATAAGAATAAAACACATATTTAAAAGGACCACTCTTGTTTAAGAAACACTTAGCAGTGCAGTGAAACACATACTTAAAAAAAATCTCATATTTACATGACTCTGCTTGTGTCATGAGGGATTCCATTTTTGTCTACTCGTCTCGGGTGGGGGGCATTATCCTACTGAGGCTTACTCTTCTACTATTGTCATTAGAGTACTATTGTCATTAGAGTACTATTTATAGGGCCCTTTTCGCTAATACTGAATAGACATCTTATCTAAATCTACAGTTCCTCCCATTCATCCCAGCTATCTAATCTTTTTAGAAACAAAGAAAAACGTGTGTCATAGGTAAAACAGAATTAAATGCAATAGGTAAAAAATAAAGGCTGTAATTATTTATTTTAAACATTGTAAAAACATTTTGCACATTATGAAGCCAAGTTCTTTAGAAGAGAATACTATATATATATATATATATAATACATCAGGATCCTTTAAAAGGTAAACTGACAATCCAATAAGAAGTTGGTTTTATGTTAAAGAGATTGGAAACCTGGCTATAGTATCAGCCTTATTAAATTGCAATTTGGCAAAGGGCTTTTATCTAAGCACAGAGCATATTTTTTTACAGAAGTTTTTAGTTAGTGAACTTCTATTCAAAAGCAAGGTCTTCACTAACTAAAAACTTCTGTAAAAAAAAATATGCTGTGTGCTTAAATAGAGCCTTTTAGAATTTGCCGAATTGCAATTTAATAAGGCTGTAAATTAGCATTTTTCTCTACTATATATAAGTCCTGAGAAATAAAGCATTGTTTTTGCAGCTAATATGTGTTTCTCAGTCTGCTTATTCTCATCACAGAGTACTTGATAATGGCGGGGGTGAGTTGTAACTGAATGACAACATTGCTGGTCATTGGGCATTATTCAATTTCATTTGCTACAATTACAGAGCGATTCAATTGATTAAGCCGAAACCGTAAACCATGCAATCTTAAGTAGCCTTTCAGGGCGGGAACATGATCAATTAATCAAAGCCGTAACTACCGATTTAGAAACAGCCAATAGTAAATGAGACTTCATCATGACATCAGTAAAACATGGAGGTTACACGTCAATCAATTAGTATTTCTTGGTCCGATATGCTATCAGACTTGCAGCAAAATAATATGTACAAAAAAATAATACGTACAAAATAAAAAAAATGTGGCCTGATATGTATTAACTCATTGATTTCCGAGCTTGATATAACACCAAAATGAAACTAATTCATTCTAATGTCTTTCATCGCTTTCCCCGTCTTTTAAAGTGCAGTATTGATTTTTTATTTGCATTTACAGTGCTACGATCAGGTGTTTAACCCCTTGTGGGTCCTCTCTAGCACTCGCTGTATTTTCTTCTACATTTGCAGTTTATTTGTGTGAAAACATTTGTGGGCTTGAGGAATTGTAGCAATTGAATTGTAGCAATTGAATAGCGATTTGCGATTTTAGCGATTGTAACATTTACGGGCTTGAAAGATCAAAGGCTTAGATGGGTTGTAAGTTCCAGTTTTGACAACCGCAGGGATTTTCAACCTGTAACCCATAGATCATTTCCGGCTCACTAAAAAACACCAATTAAATAGCAAATTAGTTTACGGGCTACATTAGGGGCTCCAGTAAACAACAATTGCTCAATTGAATAGGGGCCATTCTTTGCACCATAGGGACAGACAAGACAATTGTGGTTATAAATAGCACATCGAAATAGCTAATTAATATTCAGGAACTGTTCATTTGAATACAAATACTGCACAAATATTGATTTCTCAGGAATGATCCACTTTAGAAAACAATGGCTATTATAATGTGTATACAGTTTTTAGATAGTTTTTCATGCATTTTAAGAATAAACTCAAAAAACTTGATTTTATGGTGACATGGAGTCCTTTAATTTGTATAGTGAACAAACATAAAAGTATTATGGAATCATACTAGATTAATAAAATAATACATTATTTAATTAAATACATTTTGAAATATCAAATAGTCTTTTTTTTTTGTTATATATAATTTTTATTTTTTCATACAAAACAAAAACAAAAACAAAATCTTCCAAGCAAACATACAGAAAGTCACAACAAGATGAATTAAATATCAGTAACTTCTGAAGAATCCCATATTATAAAAGCAGCGGAACACTAAAACATAGGGCTACATTTACTACAATCTTCTCTTCCCGTTACCCTTACTTCTCTTTCTTTTTTCTTATCTCTTTTCCCATCCTTTTTCTATCCTTCCTACCTTACCCAACTCTTTCCTTTCTTCTTTCTTTACATCTCAATTTCTTCCTTTTTTCCTCTCCATATACCTGTCCCATATATCCCATTGGGTTAACAAACCCATCATTTTAACTGGGTATCTTTTATTTACCGTATTTATCGGCGTATAACACGCACTTTTTCTCCCTGAAAATAGGGAGCAAATTATAGGTGCGTGTTATACGCCGATATTCATTCTAACCCCCCCCCCTCCTCAACCTAAACCCCCCCTCCTCACCCGGTATATGCTAATGACGTGGCGCACATGTGAAGTCACATGCGCGCCGGGTCAAGGAGCGGAGGCCGGAACAGAAGCAGGTAAGTGAGGGGGAGTTATTTAGGGGTGTTTAGAATGAGGAGGTGGGTTGAGGAGGGGGTTGAGGATGAGGATGGGGGGGTTGAGGAGGGGGTTTGAGGAGGGAGGTTGAGGAGGGGGTTGAGGATAGGGGGGTTGAGGAAGGAGGATGAGGATGGGGGGTTGAGGAGGGGGGTTAAGGGGGTTTGATGATGGGGGGTTGAGGAGGGGGTTTGAGGAGGGAGGTTGAGGAGGGGGTTGAGGATAGGGGGGTTGAGGAAGGAGGATGAGGATGGGGGGTTGAGGGGGTTTGAGGATGGGGGGGTTGAGGAGTGGGTTTGAGGAGGGGGTTGAGGATAGGGGGGTTGAGGAAGGAGGATGAGGGGGGTTTGAGGATGGGGGGGTTGAGGAGGGGGTTGAGGATGGGGGGTTGAGGAGGGAGGTTGAGGAGGGGGTTGAGGATGGGGGGTTAAGGAGGGAGGTTGAGGAGGGGGTTGAGGAGGGGGGTGAGGATGAGGAGGGAGGTTGAGGATGAGGAGGGGGGTTGAGGATGAGGAGGGGGGTTGAGGTTAAGGAGGGGGGTTGAGGAAGGAGGATGAGGATGGGGGGGTGGAGGAGGGGGTTGAAGATGGGGTGTTTGAGGAGGGGGTTGAGGAAGGAAGATGAGGATGGGGGGGTGGAGGAGGGGGTTGAAGATGGGGGGTTTGAGGAGGGGGTTGAGGAGGGAGGATGAGGAGGGAGGTTGAGGTTGAGAATTTTGCTTCAAAGTTCTTTATTTGAATTTTTTATTTTTTCCCCTGAAATTTCCTTCATAAAATGAGGTGCGTGTTATACCCCGGGGCGTGTTATATGCCGATAAATACGGTAGCTCATCAAAATCTCTATTTCTAATTATATATCTAATTATTTCCGGAACTGAAGGCATTATATTTAATTTCCAGAATTTACATATCAGCCCCTTAGTTACCAATAAGATATGCGTTAAGAGAAGGTGAAACTTCAGAAATAATTCCTTAAGATGTAAATGCAATATTATGATTTCTAAATTGCAGGGGATTTCCTCCTCAAATACATTGTTAACCAAACAATACATTTCCTCCAAAAAGATCTCAATTTAGTGCATTCCCACCAAACATGTATGGTATCAGCCCTTAACCCACATTCTTTCCAACATAATATGATATCCTTTTTTACAAACTTATTAATACATTCTGCTGTATAGTGCCACATATTAATGATTTTGAAATATAGTTCATAATAGGCAGAGGACTTAGCGGATATTCTAACAGTTTTTATAGTATTCTGCCATTCTTCGACAGAACAATTGAATCTCCCCTTTTCCTTACAGTCTAACATACCCGCAGTTTTACCACTCTGTTCATTTAATGTGAGAATCCTTTGACATCTCGATATTCTATGGTTAGTGTTCTTATTATATATCACTAGTTCAAATGTAGATAGAGGTTTCATATTTTTTTTAAATCCTCTTTGTTTTAGGGAGCTTTGAATAGACATGAACTGTAACCACAGATTTTTATTTAATTGATACTTATCACAGATTTTTGACCAACTAAGTAGTACTCCTTCTTCATAAAAATCATTCATATAATTAATACCATTCTTTTTCCAAGTTTCTATACAAACTTTCTCTTTGCTTACTTTCAATATTTCTATTGGAGTACCTAAAGAGGGGTATTCTGATAATTTCATTTTTGTCTTAATTTTCATCCAAAATTTTAGCAGGGACTTAATATTCCTAGGAATGAAGCTGCTTTTCACTTCCTCCAAGTTTGGAATCCATAATAATAAATGGATAGGAATCTTCTCGAATAATACTTCCTCCATTAATTTCCAATTAGTAACTGGTAACGATGCACTCCACTGTATAATCGGGGATAACGCGATTGCAGCATAAATGTCCTTTATACATGGGGTAGCCCCCAGCCTCAATCCTCCGTTTAGTAATCTCTCCTGAAATTCTGACTTTTTTCCCCTGTAATATATAGGAGTCTATATCTCGTTGGAATTTTTTTAACCAATATTCGGGCGGGACCTCCGGTATAGATCTAAAAATATAAGTTAGTTGAGGAATAGCTATCATTTTTATTACCGCAATTCTTGCTGTCCAAGAGAGATGGATCGATCTCCAATCTATCAAAGTCCTAAGTAAAATTCTATGTATATTGACCAAGTTATTTTTTTAAATATTTCTGAAGTCAAAGGAAAGGCAAATGCCCAAGTGATTTATTGCTGTAGCATTCCAATTATAGAGGTAAAGATCTATTAACTTAGCTTTTATTTCTGGGGATAAACCCCTAGTAATAATATCAGTTTTTTGTCTATTAACCTTAAAATATGAAATTCTACTAAACTTACTTAATAGTTTATCCAAGTTAAACAGTGATTTTTCCGGATCTGTAAGGGTAACAATCATATCATCCGCATATATAGTTGTTTTGTATTCCCTGATTCTGATTTTAACCCCTTTAATTTCTTTTGTCATTCTTATTTTTTCAATCAACGGTTCTAAAAAAAGAATAAACAGTAATGGAGACAGGGGACATCCCTGTCTCGTTCCATTTGTAATACAGAAGTAGTTTGACTCAAAATTTATACCCACAATTTTTGATCTAAGATTACTATAAAGAGTTTTTATTGCTTTACTGGTGAAATCTCCCAATCCATATTTCTGAAGTACTATTTGTAGGAAATCCCAAGTGACCCTGTCAAACACTTTTTCAGTGTCTAATGACAGGGCCAGCATGGGAACTCCTTTTCTAACACTGAATGAAAAAAGATTTATTAGACTCCTGATGTTATCACATCCTTGGCTGGACCTAACAAACCCTACTTGATCTGGGTGGATAAGTCTAATAATTATTGGATTGAGCCTATATATGATATATATAGGATAGGATTATACTTTCCGTATTTGTCAAAACAAAAATAAGCTAGATGATTAAAGAGACATGGAAAGGATTGTTTTCTTTGCTGCATCAGAATTTTTTTTTTTTGGGGTGGAGGCTGAGGGGTTGGATAGGGAATGAAGGTGTTAAATAGACCTATAGAAGGTATGCACATAAAGTGATTAATTATTAGTAAAAAAAAAATAAAAAAAGTAACATCACAGTAAATTAAGCACTTTGTTTGTAAGGTTCAGGTTGGATAACTTAACATATGTAGATGAGGGAAAAAATATAGGCTGGGAAAGCCGTTTAGTACACATATGTACACCGCAATCACTAATGTTTAAAATAGTTAGAATATTTATTTGTCAGATTGAATCACTTGATATAAAGTAAATAAAATTGGTTTAAAAAGGAGTAGAAACTTGAGCATGGAGTTGTATTTATGACAATTGGTTTTGAGGTATTAAAGGTTATGTTGTCATTAGATAGGTTTGAGTTTAAACAGATGAAGCACTAAGCAAACTACACAGAAATGATTGACGAGAGTCAGTAAAGTTTGTTGTAAATAATACCTGCACCCGTATCCACCCAGGTAGTTTCCCCTTGGGGATTTTCCCTTAAGACAACTTCTATCCCTCTCTTCTTTCTATATTTAAAAAAGGGTGCATCGCTGTATTTCAAGATATTATAAGCTATATTTATTGGACAGCCAGAGAAATAGGAATGTAATATTTTATAGATAATTTGTCTTCCTAGAGATCTTTGGTTTAGCTCCTGATCTGGGGTTTCTCTCACCTGACTAGGGACTTAATTTCCGCATGTTGATAAAGGGGGTCCCCCCACAACATAGAGAGAATATTGAGACCTTGTGTCTTAACTGTGACTTGGTTTTAAGAATAAATGTAAGTGTATGTGTTTTATTGTTATGTAATTTTTTTGTTAAACATCTCCTATATACTGCAAGAGAGCTTGATAAGAATCTGGTGGGGCAAAGAGAGAGAGAGAGAGAGAGAGAGAGGTAAAGGATTTGGGGTAAAACACTCTATGGAACTTAAGATTCTTTTTCTGAATGTAAGAGGCTTAAATACCCCTTTACACTTAATAATGCCTTTATTTAATCAAGAAAGTCCTGATGTTATATTCATCCAAAAGTCACACTGGACATTAAATAAAGAACCTGAGCCACCTAAGTCAACTTATGACAAGATGATCTCTGCCCCTTATAAAAAGAAGGCTAGAGGTGCGATAATTCTGTTTAATAAAAAAAATACTATAGTTGAAGAACTAGTTAAAACAGATAAACAAGGAAGATATATTGTCTGGATCGGAACAATAAACAATGTAGTCTATACGTTAGTAAATTTATATGCCCCCAATCAAAACCAGACCTCCTTTGTAAGATATATCTTGCATTCTATAGCTGATATACAAAAAGGACGTCTGGTTATAGCTGGAGATTTAAATATATGTCATGATCCACACTTAGATAGGAAATCAGCTGTAAAAACGAACCCAGATAAAGACTCTATAAGGAAATCATAAAAAATTTGGTAAAATATTGACCAGATATAGTCTATATGATGGATGGAGAGCTCTTAATCCAACAGAGCGAGATTATAATTTTTTTTCGGCCAGACATTTAGCATATAACCGAAATGATTATTTCTTATTAGATCAAAAAACATTAGAATTTGCACAAAAAATAGATTTTGATACCATAAGCTGGTCGGATCATGCTTGCATAAAAATATACCTTAATTCTTCCAAGCAAATAAAATGTATTCCTAGATTTAAAATTGAATGAACACTCTTTAAAGAAGTTGAAGAGAGAGATAAATTTAAAAAATATATTGAAGATTACTTTACAAATAATAAAAACTCAGTATCGTCTAGGATATCCCTTTGCCATGCCCATAAAGCCGTAATTAGAGGCCTACTCATTTCATGGTTGGCAACTAGACGTAAAGTTAGGGGAGCTTCCTTGAGAGATATCCCCATTAAGCTATATAATTTTCAAAATATCAATAAATAGACCCCATTGAATGAAACCGCTGAAGAAATCAGGGCTTTGCAATTAAAGATCCGTAAGATCCTACAGATTAAGATTGACAATAAGGTGTGGAAAATGGAATAAAAGTATTATAATTTAGCTAATAAATCAGGGAAATGCTGGCAAATCAATTGAAAACCAAAAACACCCTTAATAGAATTGAAAAAATAAGAAATTTGAAGGGACACATAGAAACTCACCCTAAATAAAAACGAGGGAATGTTTTGAGAAGTATTACAGCTCCCTGTATAACCTAGATAAATATTCCGACCTGAAGAAGCCATCTAAAAAGCATATAAGAGAATTCTTAGCAAATATAAATTTACAAAAAGTGTCATAGACACAATTGAAGTCCCTAGAGGAAGACATCACAGATAAAGAGATTGAAGAAAGCATTCATTCGCTACAACTAAATAAAACAGCCCGCCCAGATGGATATCCAAGTATGTACTGTAAAGTTTTTTCAGCATCCCTTAGAAGCTACCTAAAAGATTTCTGTAATGAAATTAAGAACAGAGGTATTGCCCCGGCAGAGAACTTAGAGGCGGCAGTCATCCCAATTCTGAAAATGGGTAAGGATCAAACAGATATTAAGAACTTCAGACCAATATCCCTGCTCAATTTTGATATCAAAATATACGCAAAAATCCTGGCCAACAGGTTAAATCCTATAATGGCAAACTTAATAAAAAAAGATCAAACAAGATTTTTTTTAAAGAGACAGGGAGCTGTCAGCGTAAGAAAATTGATAGACATCTTTGATTTTGACAATCCAGGAAAGTCCCAAATCTTGCCCTGTCACTTGATGCCGAGAAGGCATTCGACAGGATAAGTTACCTGGATTGTGTTTTGGAGAAATTCGGGTTTGGTTTATTTGGTTCACATTTTATTAAAGCTTTATACAGGAATGTAACTGCCTTTGTATCAGGCCTGGGTTTTAGTTCTAACAAATTTAGGGTGAGCAACGGTACGAGACAGGGGTGCCCTCTTTCGCCATTGATATTTGTGCTCTTAATAAAGGCTTTTGCCGAGTTAGTAAGATCGGAGCAGAATATAGAGTTGATACAATTGAGAATAAAATGACTATGTTCAGCGATGATGTGGTCCTGACACTTGCAGAACCTGTTAAATCTCTGGAATATCTCTCCAAAGTTATTGATGATTTTAGTTCTATTTCTTATTATAAACTTAATTAGGGTAAAACAGAAGTAATGACTTTGAATCTAGATCCTAAAAAAAAAACAGCTCAGAGAGAAATATCCTTTTAAGTGGCAGCAAAATGGATTTTCACACCTGAGTATCTGTTCTACACCAGTATTGACAAAAATAGTAGAATTGAATTTTAGTAAATTACAGAAACATATTTTCCCTTTATTGTTAGGTTGGGAAGGGGTCATAACAATGATTTTTAAAAACTGGAACTTTTAAGAAGATTTGCAATCTTATTTCACAAAGCTACAGAATTTGGACAATCACGAGGGACGCAGTTCGGGCCGCAAATGCGGACCCTCGGCCGGATTTGCGGAGGTGGAGGCTCCCAAGTCTGCTGCAATCAGCCAAAGGCTCAATACAGGCCGCAAATGCGGACCATCGAAAAAGCGAGGGGATGCATTTGCGGAGGTGGAGGCTCTATGGCGCCTCACAAGCGCTTACAAACACCCACATAAGCGGGACTTTGAAAAAAAAAACAGTAACACACAATGACTACATACAGACTTACACAAAAAAATAAGAGCCGAACGAGGTACAGGTACAGGCAGCCCGGCGTACCACATACACATTCGCCGCCATTTTACAACACTAACTTACAGAATGCCCAATTACACAGCTAAACAAACAGTTTGCCCTCGCGCACACAGCCTATTTACACTACACACTGCACACACTGCTGAAACTTACAACCCGGGCTCAACAACACTGCAAATCAACATTGGATGCAGCAGGAACATAAAAACAGATTGTTAGCTCTTCACCACATTGCTTGCTGCATATATTAAGTACAAATAGTTAAACTATATTAATTCATAATTGCATTAATTAACTAATTATCATGAAAAAATACATATAAAAAAAAAAAACACCACGGTATCGCAATAAACGGCAAAGGCCTTCACCGCGCGCCTCACAAGGAGCGCCAACGGTGCTCATAGAACACAAACTACACCAGGGGAGAGGTTTGCAATAAGTGCAAAAAGGAGATCAGCGTGCACCTTACAATGAGAGCAAAAGCGCCTCTCATAACAAAAAATACACCAACCGAGAGGCTCTCAATGAGCGCAGAAGGAGCTCATTGCGAGCCAAGTGATGAGCGCCAAAGGCGCTCAGCGTGAGGCTCGCAATCAGCGCCGAAGGATCTCAGACGACAAAAACACTTAGGGCCTCATTCTATTATCGGCCGTAGGAGATGCGGGGCCGCAAGGACCGGCCGCAAGCTATTCTGCTATTCCCCTCCAGCCGGGGATTCCGGCAGGCTTGTGGCCGGCGCCTTGCTATCCCTTGCGGCCGCACGCGCCGGAGGAAAGCCTTTGATCTAAAACGGCCGCAAGAGTTTCGGCCGCAAAAAAATCCCGGTTGCTATTCAATTGCTCCGGGAACCCTCTCTGCAAGGCTAAAACCGAGCTGCAGCTTACTTGCAGGAAAAAGGTCCCGCTAGCACCAATTAAGCACATTATAAAGCCGAAATAAAGCCATCCTCTACTCTGAGGAGACTATAAAGTGATTGTAGGTGTTAGCAAAAATAGCACAACATTCCCCTACACTCAAATCCGTAAATAAATTATTTTTTAATTTATGTCAAAAATCCATGTAAAAATTCCAGAGTGCTTGGAGCACCTCAGACCTGGCTAAGCTGCGGCCGGAAAATAAACAGTTAATGTAAACTCGGATTTGGGCTGATGTGCAAGCTTGAGAGGGGGTTGCTATTAATCCTCATGTCCCCCAATATGATCCCTAGCATTTACAGAGCTGTACAGTGCGGTCTTGAATTTATTTTTGCGTTTAAAGTTTTCTGAGCTTACGGCCGGTTGCAAGATATACGGCCGGCCATAAGGGGAGATCCTTGCGGGGCCGTATAATAATTGAATTGCAAGATAACGGAACCCCCGCAAGGAATCGCAGCCTTGCGGCTGTTTTACGGCCGATAATAGAATGAGGCCCTTACTGTCTGTGGCAAACAGCATTACCTGCCTTACAATTGTATTGCCCAGTCATTTTTGACGGGCAAGTCGCTAGTCTAATAATAAAACGCTTCATTATATCTGTATCATTACCTGTGTCTCCTGGACATCTCCTGTCATCACTGTTTCTATCTATATTTTAGGTTCTGTCTGACACATTTTACCATGGAGCAATAAACATGATATATATCCTTTATCTTTGGGGGTCATCTGCAGTCATTTATCTGCTGTAAGACTTTATTACGGCTAGACTTAGAACAGTACTTCAAGTCCAATTTGGGTGATGTTCTGTACAATACGTTTCAATAAATTTGGTTTCTTGATATCTGTTCAGTTTCCCTTTTATTGATTTTAAATTTCCTGATAATTTTAAACTGCCCAGATCACATATGATGGTACATATCCTATTTTTGAGTAAAAGAACATAGCTCAAATATTGGTAACCAGCCTTTTAAGGAACGTCTCCACTTTGCCTGTGTTAAAAACATACCTTAAAAATTCAAACACAAAAATATCAAATTGAAAAATATTTCTGGATTTATCATATTTAGGCCACCTTAAACAAAGATGGACAGTAGAAAGGATTTAACAATCCTAACTCTATCTCCTAATGACAGATTCCATTGCTTCCATCTCATGACCTTTGTTCTATGTATATTAAGTTTTTCTTCCCAATTCAGCTCCCTTGATTCTGAATTGTTACATTGAATTCCCAGGATACTAACATTTTTACTGTCAGTTTTTATACCTGGTGGAAGAACATACTTTTTTTCCCCATTTTTCCGATCCAAAAATCAACAGATTTACTGTAATTAATTTGGTAATTTGAGATCTCGGAATGTTTCCCATACTCCATAAGTAGATTATCGTATGAATTACTAGAATTCACAAACGCCTATAAATCATCATCATAAGCAATGTACTTCACATGGATCATTGGAACTTGCTAGATATTTTTATTGGTCTCAATCAGCATTAAAAAAGGATCAACAGAAAAAACATTCAATAGGGGATTAAGGGGACAACCCTGACATACCCCTGAACTTATAGGAAAACATTCATTACAATGTAGTGATTCATTAAAATTGATTCTCACAGCAAATCATTTTCCACCAATATGACCTCTGACTAGATATTTGTCTTTCTTCCTCTGTAGGTGTTAAGCTGGTTTTGAATCAGAATGAGCCTAAGGACAATACTGGGAGTATCAACTGTAGGGCTCACAATCCTAGTGATTGGAATTTTAATTGGAAGATTTGGAATCACTCCACAGACACCAGAATGGCTGCTGAAAATGAGCAAAGATGGACCCTCCAAATACAGAACTCAACTCCAGCAAGAGATCAAAGCTGAAAATATCATGCAGAATTTAAAGTAAGAAAGTTAGATTTTGTCTTCACATTCAAACCAACAATAATGTTAATTATTTTTAGGTTTTTGCAGATGATGTCTTATAAAGGATATGCTGACAAATTATTCAAAGAGGAGGTAAGCTTAGAAATCACAAATGTTCATTCTTTATGTAACTTTGGTGAATTAAAAATGAATATAAAAGTATAGATTTCCTTATTGGTTTGGCGACAATATTGTAGAATGAGAAAGGCTAGATCAAATGTCCCTTAAAGAACTGCTGTACAATTAAAAAAGTATATATGTTTTGAAACTTGAAGTCTTACTAAGAGCATAATTAAGTATGGAAAAGTAATTGAGCCTGCATTTACTTGGAATAAAATAAATGCTGTGGACTCTGGAGGCATCCATTATACAGTCAATTACAGAGCAGTACGCCTCAACTCTTTACTGGGAATCTTTCAGAAGGGTTATATACAGGAATATATCCAAATGAACAAGGTAATATTATTATTATCTATTAACCTATTCCATAGCATTAAATACAGTGAATACTTGAAGACAAAAATGACAGGAAGCAAAGTACTGTTATAAATGGGACATACTCAGATTGGACTACTGTGGTAACAAAGTTCAGTGTTAGGTCAAGTCGTTTTTACCATATGTAATAATTAATTAGAAAAGTAGGAATGGAAAGTACTGTCTCCATATTTGTGATGACACTAAATTGTGACAGGTAATTCAATCAGAAAATTATTTACTGTCACTGCAAAAGGATGTACAAACATTAGAAAAATGGGCAGATAAACAGCAAATAAGATTTAAAGCATTTAAATGTAAAGTTATGCTTTTGGTAAGGACAAAAATTCATGCAATTTATAATCTAAAGAATAGAAAATGATTTTGGAGCCTTTGTGGACAACCACCTAGGTAACAGTGCTCAATGCCAAGCAGCATCTACAAAGGCAAGTAAAATATTAGCATGTATTAAGAAGTGTATAGAAGCCAAGGAAGCAGATATAATTCTGCCACTATACAAATCTCTAGTACGCCCTCATTTGGAATATGGAGTACAATTTTGGGCAACAATTCAAAAATAGGACATTATAGAGCTAGAAAAGTACAGAGAAGGGCAGACAAATTAATAAGCGGAATGGAGGGGCTAAGCTAGGAAGAAAAACAAACCAAATTAAACTTATTTTCGCTTGAAAAAGGCATATAAGAGGGGATATGATTACCTTATATAAATATATCAAGGGTAAATATAACACTTTGTCAGGTGAACTTTTTTTCGCCAATAATTTTCAACTGACTATCTACCTTTGCAAATGAAACAACGTTCTTCACAGTAAGGGCAGTTAGAATGTGAAACTCACTAACAAAGTAAAGTGTGATACATTTCAGTAGTCATCACATGTTTTCATAAAAAGAGCATACAGTGCTATGTTTGATAAATAGAGTATGAGTAAGTATTGATGCACAGAGTGATCAGATTGCCATTATCTAGAATCAGGGAGGATTTCAGTCTCCATTATGAGACAATTGGCAATATTTCAGTGTTTTGGGTTTTGTTTTTTTTTTTGCTTGCTTCGTTTGGGCCAATAAGCAACTCATTCCATTCAGTGGAGATGTAAAACGGTTGAACTTTATGGACTAAAAAGTATTTTTTCAACTTCAGTTACTATGTTAGTACTACCGTAGTGACTTGCCCGTCAAAAATGACGGCAATTGAATTTGAAGCCTGGCAATGCTGTTTGCCACACAATCCGATGTTCTCCCCCTCTAACTTGCGGGACTAGCAATGAGCGCCAATGAGTGCCTTCTCCCCCCCTCTACTATACGGGCTTTGCGATGAGCGCCATTGGCGCTCATCGCGAGTTCTGCAATGAGCGGTTTTGCCAACACTCAACTTTCGTGCCCCGCAATAAGCACTCATTGCAAGCCTCTCCCCCCTCTACATTACTGGCCTCACAACCCCTGTCTTCACTCTCTCCCTCCCGTGTCTCTTTGGCCCCTCTCCTTCCCTGTTCCCCCCCCCTTATCTTCCTCCCTTGTGTCTCTTTCCACTGCTCTCTCACCCCTGTGTCTCTTTCCACTCCACTCCCTCCCCTGTGTCTCTTTCCACCCTCTCCCCCCCTCTCCCTCCGCTGTGTTTTTCTCCCACCTCTCCCTACTCTATGTTTGCATTTACGGGTGTGAAAGCATTTGCAGGCTTGGGAAATTGTTCATTTTCCCCAAGCCCAAAATGTGTTTCTGATTTACGGGCTTGAAAAAAGTTACGTCTTTACGGCCGCCATTTTTTTCCTCGCTTAGCCGTTTTCAGACCCCCCCAAAACCCCAATTAAATATCAAATTAGCTTGCAACCGCACTTACAGGCTCCCTGCCTCTCCCCCTGTGCTGTGTGTGTTGTAAGTTATTTTTTAAATGAAGTTGCGTGTTTTGTCGGTCTTCCAACGACTTCTGAGTTACGGGCTTGAAAAAAATGTTGGCCGTTGCATTCGTAATTTTTTTAAAGCCTGAAACTCGTCAGCCGTTTTGAGCCCCCCCCCCTCCCAAGCCAGTCACATACTGGCTTCGTAATGAGCGCCTTTGGCATTCATCGAGATCCCTGCAATAAGCGCCTTCTGCGCTCATTGCAGCTCCATCAAGCCAGTCACGTATAGGCCTCGCTATGAGCGCCTTTGCAGCCCCCGTCAAACCCATAACTTTTGGGCCTAGCTATGAGAGCCTTCCCAATTAGAAAACATTTATTGCATTTTGAGGGACAACTAACAAGTAAACCTGAAATGCCTATATAAAATCAGCTTTGGCATAGAACTGTATTGCAACATTAGTCATACAAAGAACTATGTATGTTCAATAAAACAGCATATCCTACTATTACTATAATAAGTTGTATGACTGCAATACAACTTATTATAGTAAATATTTTATTGACTGTATAATTTTTTTCCTGTGTACACAAAAACAATAATTAATATAACAATAATTAATATTTGTAAAAATATTAAACTAGGCACCACAAGCACAACAAAACTTTTATGCAAAATTATTTATCTTATTTGGAATACTAAACTAATAATGCAAAAACAATGTTGTTGTTTAGTAAGTCAGTTGTGTCCGACTCTCCGTGACTCTATAGGACCACTGCACTTCAGGTACATCTGTTAGCTACTGCCCCTCTGAGCTCACTCAAGCTCACGTTCATTGCCTCAATGACCTCATCTATCCATCTCCTTTTTATTGTCAACAGTTTTTTAACTAATATTGTATAGATATATTACAATTAAATGACCTGTGTAGTTGGGTAAAAGCTTCACATGATTGTGAAGTAGGTAACAAAATAACATTAGCAGGTATATAAAACAAAAACATGAAAATATTTAGAGAAAACATATTTAGATGAATCTCATTTAATCAGAAGCATACTGTAAAATGAGAACATAGTAATCTTAAACCCCCCCACAAAATCCTTGTGTATATTAACCTAGTTTATAGAACAAGCTTAAATAAAGTGAAGACAGGATTGAAAGGTTAAGTAATTAAATCAAATTTAATTTGTTTATCTTGGCTACCTTTGTTCCTGTAGTTCTGAAAGTGAAGTTTGTGAGGTTTCTCATAACATATTGTTTACTGTCACCGCAACAGGAAGTAAGTTTTGTTTTAAAGTACATGAAAAACTGGTTATACATTGTACTAGCCCATTTCTCTACATTAATTATTGAGAAATACAGCATTGTTTGTGGAGCTGATGTGCTGCTCAATATGCTAATTTGCAGTTCAGTACTTTATAAGGGTGGAGAAGGGGTTTTAACTGATTGACACCATTGAGGTTAATGGTTTTGGCTACCACAGGGATAGACAAGCAGACTATAGTTCAAATTAGCACATCAAAACAGCTAATTAGCTGCTCACTTGCATAAAAGCACAGCATAAAGCATACCAAATTTTCTCAGTACTTTCCAGTTTAGAAAACAATGGCTAATACAATGTACATTGAGTTCCCATGCTGCATAAGAATAACCTAAAAAACAAGAACTTGTTTTTGGAGGAGACAGAGGGCCTCATCTTATTCTATTAATGGCCGTAGGAGCTGCATGGCCGCAAGGGATGGCCGCAAGCTACTTCCCTATTCTATTCCCTTGTGGCCGAGGGCTCCAGCTGGCTTGCGGCCTGCGCCCTGTTTTCCCTTGCGGCCACCCCCGCTCCAGGGAAAGCCTTTGATCCCACAGGACCGCAAGAGATGCAGTGTCCCCACAGTGTCCCCACATCACCCCTATAATGCAGATATTATGATAGAGACCCCTGCATAGGTGCACACATTAACCCTATAATACAGGGGTCCGAACGGGACTCCTGCAGGGTGCACACATTAACACCATAGTGCAGGGGTACTATCGTGACCCGTGCAGGGTGCACACATTAAACCTATAATGCATTAACCCATTGGGACCTCTGCAATGTGCACATATTAACCCTTGCTGCAGGGGTCCAATCAGGACCCCTGCAGGCTCCCCGCATTAACCCTTTCCCTTGCTTTAGAGAGTCCCGATTGTCACCGATCACAACCACCGTAGCATCTACATGATTTCAAATTTCCGGGCCCAGGCTTGAATTCAAAATTCAAGTGCGGGGAATTGCGGAGTTTGAATTTCCCGCCGCGGGTCCTTAAAGGGCTTGTGGCACACTAATGGTTACCTCAAGCCGCAGGGGTACTATAAGTACCCCCCCCAGCATCTAAATCAGGAGGCGCCAATCAGAAGGCGCCAAGGTGTGAGCCAATCAGAATGGGATACAGCCCTACATCCCATTCTGATTGGTTTAAAAAAGATTGGCAGGTCCATCAGCCAATCAGAAGGCACTATTGCCTTCAGCCAATCAGAATGGGTTACACCCCGGTGGGGTGATTTGCTTCTGTCTGATTGACAGTGACAACAGCCAATCAGAAGGCGCTATTCCCTTCAGCCAATCAGAATGAGATACACTCCATGGGGGTGTATCCCATTGTGATTGGCTCCAAGCATCAGCGTCTTCTCATTGGCTATTGTCACTGTCAATCAGATAGTAGCCAATCACCCTGTGGGGGTGTATGCCATTTTGATTGGCTGAAGGTAATAGTGGTTGGTTAAAAAATGATTGACAGCTCCATAAGAAAAACAGGATGAAATATAGGGGTGTATCCAATTCTGATTGGCTCACACCTTGGCGCCTTCTGATTGGCTAAAATTTGATTGACAGCCATCTCAGCCAATCAGACCCCCATGGCAATTATGGGGTTAAATTACGGTTTAATAGTGTCAAGTCAGCCAGCTCAGCCATAGTGTCAAGTCAGCCATTTCAGCCAATCAGAACCTCATGGCACTTATGGGGTTAAACTAGGGGTTAATAGTGTCAAGTCTGTTGGGCTTGGAGAACGGGTTACTGCCTTGGGGGTCATCCAAGCCCATAGTCCCAGGCTTGGATGACCACCAAGGCAGCAACTCGATCTCCAAGCCCGGCGGACTGCGGCCACAAATGACAGTATTTTTATCAACAGCAATTCATTAGGACTGACAGTAGAGGGTAATAAATGAGAAGAGTGTGAGTTATTTATTAGCTGCACTACAAATCTTAATGCATTGCTGTTGATAATGCCATTAGTAGATCATTCTTCTTTTTCTTTCTTTCTTAAATTTTTTTTTATTTTTTACTACATACATACTCTAGTTTCTAGAGTTGAAATCAAAATGATTTCCATGATGGAACTTCAGATTTTTCTATTTATAACAGCCGTAGCCCTCATTTTCTCTTGCATGGAGAATGACATAAACCCAGGAATCATGTAGCCATATTTTAATATTTTTTTTCAGTACAAAAACATGGTGCCTCCTTGTCTACTCTGCCTAACGGTAATTTTAATCATGTACATAATCCCTCTACAGAAACCCTGTATGCACTTTTTGGGGAAATGTTCTTGTAGGACTTGTGGTCACACCAAATGACACCACAGAATTCCATGAAATATACATTTTTTCACGAATGCTGTATATAAATATAAGATTTACATGTACCATGCATGCCTTCATCGGTAACATTATCAGATGTGAAGTTAGAGTATATTGGATATTAATACTGATGTATAATCCATATTTTCTATTCAGGTTTTTCTCCAGTAAGCCACATATAGCTGGAAGCCCTCAGGATGAAGAAGTACTAGCTAATTACATCTACAAGACATGGCAATCAAGTCTACATGGAGCCAAGATATACAACTACACAGTGCTTCTGTCTTATCCCAATGCCACTGACCCCAACTATGTGTCCATATTGTCTTCTGATGGAAGTGAAAGTGACTTATCAGACAAAGTTGAGAAGATCCTCAGCCCTGACCAAAATGACCCCACTGTGGTCAATCCCTTCAATGCCTATTCACCTGCTGGTGATATAGAGGTAAGATATCAACAGACGTGAGCACTTGTGCCAACATTTTTGTGTTTTGTATTTTGTTGATTTTTAGTTTTAAACATAATTTTATAATGCCATGCCTTTTTGGTTGAGTGTTGAGTCAGATTCTAGCCATGTTTGTATTTCAACTATATTTAATACTAGCGACTTGCCCATCAAAAAATAATGGTCAATAAAATTTGAAGCCATGGCAATGCTGTTTGGCACATAATGTTAAGCTTTTTATACTCTAAGGACCTTGGGAGCTCATTGCGAGCTTCTCCTTGTCCTTTGGCTCGTCTCTATATTTTTTAAATACTAATTAATGAATTATTGAATAATAAATGAATACTAATTAATGAATTCATTGAATAATAAATTAATATAGTTTACCTTTTTCTAATTAATATATGTAACAATCAATAGCCTGAAGAGGTAACAATCTCTTTGCTCATCGCCTAAGTGCTGCAAGTTAACAGCTTGCCTCGCAAGGCTCGCAAATGCACCAGGCAAAGCATGACAACGTCTAGTAGTTCGACAATTATAATATGTGATATTTAATGTGACCCCATCCCTATTTGTATCTGTGACGACAGCCCTTCACCTCAAGATTCTCTCCAATCAAAGCTGTGGTGTTGTGGGTTGTCATGGCATCAGTGATAGTGGCAATGAGTGGCAAAGAGAGCATTAGCTGTCTTCAGGAGGCAGCTGTTCATCCTAGGTGCACTAGCAATATGTCCAGGCACCCAATCTCCCTTGCAGCCTCATTAATTCTATTAAACCACTGAATCCTTATCCTGTCCTTGACCAGCCCTAGAAGACAACAGTAACTCCTATGCTGAACCCTCAGCTCTGTTCAAGGAAGATGGGGATGACATGAAAGTTACACAACTATAGCTTTAGTGTTGTCTGAGCTCAGAGGAATGAGAATCCCTAGCATCAATACACAGTCCCTTCAATGGTCAGTCCACCTCAGTGGTAGTCAACCTGGTCCCCACTGGCATTGGGGTAATAGCTAGATGGCGTCACTGACAAGTGATGTCACGCGCCGGAGACACACTGCACCGCGCTTGGCTGGTTCGAAAGTTGGTGAGAGAGCTTAGGGAAAGCAGTCAGGACCGGATCACTATCTAGTAAGTACAGGGTGATACATAGCTAGGGTCATATGATTTATGTAACCAGAAATTATGTAAATTGAGTTACAATAGGCACCGGTGGGCGGTAAGGACATTTTACCATCAAAAGTGGGCTGTAGGTATTAAAAGGTTGAAGACCCCTGGTCCAGCTGGTCCCTCCTTTTGACAGTATCCCTTTTGTAAAGAAAATGATCAGTTCTAGTATTTCTGTATTTTCATTATACATATTATACATGTCTTTAAAGCCTCTTGCATTTCTCTGGTTGTGGGATCAGTTTTTTTGGCCTGACCAATGATGTTAACAAATATAAAATAACTGAAACCAAAATGGAACTCTTCCAATAAAGTACATATGCTATGCAAGTCATTCCCAGGAGCCTGAATACATGTCTCCTCTCCTGCTCTGTCCTGTCTAAGTCAAATCACTTCACCATGAAATAGTATATTCTACCCATATGATGGTTGCTCGTATCATACATAACTATTACCCACATGCTCATCCCCAATGTGGGCAAAATAAGAAGACACACAGGGTGCCACCTCACTGCTGAGAAAATTTGGTGGAAAAACAAAAATGTTAGCAGGCTTCCTCCATAGCAAGTTCATTACATCTCTGTCCTCTACCTCATTGAACATAACTACTATTTATCATTTATTTTAACTTTATCCTCCATTTAAGGATAGTCAAACTTCTTTCTTTACCAAGGGCAAATTATACATTGATGGAATTAGTATCTCTTTCTCCTACCTTTACCCTCCTCTAAAATAGTCCAAATATTTTGAGAACCATTGACGTAAGTTACTGATCTAAAGCACTAGCTAATTAAATGACCCTAATTCCTTAACCTGCCTTCTGGATCGATGCCTTGTTGTGGTGAAGGGGCTTGTGTACCTCAATGAAGATGTGAACTCTAACATGTAGGGTCACCCAAGATAGGCAGGTCATAGCTGAGAGGTCAGACAAATTGCGGTCCACTGAAGAAGGATCTGGCAACCCATTCCTGTATTTTTGCCAAGAAAACCATATGGACAAATACAACCAAAGCACAAACGTGGACATGAGTCGGACATGACTGAATGATTAAACAACAACAATTCCTTAATCCCTTTCTGGTCATTATGTCCAGAATAGAATAGTGATAATGTATTAGCCTAATTTTACACTTATTTAGCTTTCACCTGATCAAGATGTAAATCATTTATCTATTATGTATTAATCATACATTTGAAGATAATCTTTCTCTTCAGTATATTTACAAGTATATTATTAAATTACAGTATTGCATTATTATACACAAGCACATCTTTTTCTGAGATGTATAACAATTTAGCTGGTTATATTTTAAATAAAGTTTTAAATATGGACCTGCACTGGTGATTTCATTAGACAACAACGTTTCTTTAAAAATATTAAATTGATAAAAATAGGAGCTTACTGCCTTTTTTCTGTTAAGATTGTTGATAAATGAAAATATACCTGCTCAAGAGGCCATCTCAGGAAAGGCAGAAGAACGAGTAGGTAACAGCTACTGGTGGGTGACACAAACTCAATTTTTTTGAAAGTAGTAATGTATCATGGATAAAAAAATTGCTGTTATGGTACAAAAGTTGTAAGTACCCCACAACTAGGAATGTGTCTACAGAACACATGTTGTTCAGCTCTTGTGAATAATTATGGAACACTTTAGTAGAGTGGTTCTCAATTTTTATGAACTAGGGACCAACTGGTTAAATTCCAATGCTCATGGAAACTACATTTGAAACTGAAAACATTTCCAGTATGGGGATACTACATGTGATACACTAAATTTCCATCTTGTTTTACCCTGTTTTCAGTAGAATACATTTTAACTGCAGGTATGTTCATCAATAGTCTATTAATTATTAATGACTTATGTTAGTGATGTGTTTAAAGTCCCCTCATCCATCTTTCTCCCTGAGGTCCAGCAGACAAGGTCTCAAGGTCTCCCTGGTTGTAGGACGGGATTTTGAGAACCACTCTTTTAGTACATACACTATGTGTCATGATTATGAAGGTTGTGGTAAAGGCATAACAGGTCTGCATCATTGTTTTTACAGGGAGATCCTGTTTATGTTAACTATGGCACAGTGGAGGATTTTCACTACCTGACAAGGAACCTATCAATGAACTTAGCTGGCACCGTGGCTATTGCCAGATATGGACAAATATTCAGGGGGGACAAGGTAACACAGAGACATTTGACTTTACAGAAAATAGCCTGGCACTGTAATGGTAGTAATAGATAAGTGTATGTTTCTGCTTTGTTTTTTTTCCTGTAGGTGAACAATGCTCAAAACTTTGGCTGTGCTGGGTTAATTCTTTACTCAGATCCAGCAGATGTAGCAGTTGGTGATCATGTGTTTCCTGATGATTGGTGGCTACCAGGCACTGGAGCTCAGAGGGGAACTATTCTCAGCGTCAGTGGTGACCCATTAACCCCAAATTACCCATCTATTGGTAAGAAACACTTAAATCCCTAACTAGTTTGTATATGTATATATATCTACTTATCTATATCTATATACAGTCAGGTCCATAAATATTGGGACATGGACACAATTCTAACCTTTTTGGCTCTATACACCACCACAATGGATTTGAAATGAAACGAACAAGATGTGCTTTAACTGCAGACTTTCAGCTTTAATTTGAGGGTATTTACATCCAAATCAGGTAAACGGTGTAGGAATTACAACAGTTTGTATATGTGCCTCCCACTTTTTAAGGGACCAAAAGTAATGGGACAATTGGCTGCTCAGCTGTTCTATGGCCAGGTGTGTGTTATTCCCTCATTATCCCATTTACAAAGAGCAGATACAAGCTCCAGTGTTCATTTCAAGTGTGCTATTTGCATTTGTTGCTGTTAACTCTCAATATGAGATCCAAAGAGCTGTCACTATCAGTGAAGCAAGCCATCATTAGGCTGAAAAAACAAAACAAACTCATCAGAGAGATAGCAAAAACATTAGGTGTGGCCAAATCAACTGTTTGGAACATCCTTAAAAAGAAAGAACGCACCAGTGAGCTCAGCAACACCAAAAGACCTGGAAGACCACGGAAAACAACTGTGGTGGATGAGCGAAGAATTCTTTCCCTGGTGAAGAAAACACCCTTCACAACAGTTGGCCAGATCAAGAACACTCTCCAGGAGGTAGGTGTATGTGTGTCAAAGTAAACAATCAAGAGAAGACTTCACCAGAGTGAATACAGAGGGTTCACCACAAGATGTAAATCATTGGTGAGCCTCAAAAATAGGAAGGCAAGATTAGAGTTTGCCAAACAACATCTAAAAAAGCCTTCACAGGTCTGGAACAACGTCCTATGGACAGATGAGACTAAGATCAACTTGTACCAGAGTGATGGGAAGAGAAGAGTATGGAGACGGAAAGGAACTGCTCATGATCCAAAGCATACCACCTCATCAGTGAAGCATGGTGGTGGTAGTGTCATGGCGTGGGCATGTATGGCTGCCAATGGAACTGGTTCTCTTGTATTTATTGATGATGTGACTGCTGACAATAGCAGCAGGATGAATTCTGAAGTGTTTCGGGCAATATTATCTGCTCATATTCAGCCAAATGCTTCAGAACTCATTGGACGGCGCTTCACAGTGCAGATGGACAATGACCCGAAGCATACTGCAAAAGCAACCAAAGAGTTTTTTAAGGGAAAGAAGTGGAATGTTATGCAATGGCCAGGTCAATCACCTGATCTGAATCCGATTGAGCATGCATTTCACTTGCTGAAGACAAAACTGAAGGGAAAATGCCCCAAGAACAAGCAGGAACTGAAGACAGTTGCAATAGAGGTCTGGCAGAGAATCACCAGGGTTGAAACCCAGTGTCTGGTGATGTCTATGCGTCCCAGACTTCAGGCTGTAATTGACTGCAAAGGATTTGCAACCAAGTATTACAAAGTGAAAATTTTATTTATGACTGTTAATCGGTCCCATTACTTTTGGTCCCTTAAAAAGTGGGAGGCACCTATACAAACTGTTGTAATTCCTACACCGTTCACCTGATTTGGATGTAAATACCCTCAAATTAAAGCTGAAAGTTGAAGCACATCTTGTTTGTTTAATTTTAAATCCATTGTGGTGGTGTATAGAGCCAAAAAGATTAGAATTGTGTCGATGTCCCAATATTTATGGACCTGACTGTATATGTATCATACATCTCTTTGTCTCTATGTCTCAAGGGTGTTGGAGCCAAAATAATTATTGTGGTTGGGGGCAGGATACAGCTTATTGTATAGAAAGACTACTACACACACACACTGGAAATTGTGGAGGTTTGCCCCCGCCTTTTCCATATATATTTTTATTATTATAATTATTATTATTTTCCTCTCTCTTGCGCTCACTAGCTCATATATTGTACATTGTAGGTGGCTGTGGAAATCAATAAAACAGACATCATAATACTAGTTATAATACCTAGTGCAGTCTGTGCTTACACCAGCAGATGTCACACTGTTTTCTTCTACCTCTATGGCACTTGAGCAGATAATGTCTCTGTATTAACACCCCCCAAATGAAGTGAACATCCTATTTAATCGCTCAAACAGTTTGAAAGAGAGATTCTGGTCTAATGAAATTCTTGTAAAAAGTATTCATTGTTGATTGCTTCACCTCTTTTAAGAATCAGCAATGTTTTTGATGGCATCACAGATGTTATAAATTTTCCAGAACTCTCTCAGGGTCATCACATCATCTTCCGTAGCGCTGATTACTTGCACGAATGTACGCTGTAAGTAATAAGCCTTAAATGTAGAAATGATTCCCTGGTCCATTGGCTGTAGTAACGATGCAGTGTTAAGTGGTAAAAATACAACCTTTACATAATGGTGAAGGTCATCTAAAGATGTTTGATTGTTCAGCAAAAGCAGGATTTTAAAGGAAATGTTATTTCTAAACAAATTCCCAAGCAGGAATAAAATACTTAAAAAATCAATATTTAATCCCAGGCCCTTAAATTTGACTTCTAAATAGCAGAAAGAGAGGCTTTAATAGTGCAGCAAAGTGCACTCTTGAATTTCAAAGTGGTGAACAAGCAATGGCTTGAGCTTAAAATCTCTGGAATCATTTGTTGTTCTGTCCTTCAGTCGTATCTGACTCTTGGTGACCATATGACCCAGCACACCAGGCACATCTGTCTGTGTCTCTGGTCATGCTTATCCATATGATTTTCCTGGCAAATATACTGTAGTGGGTTGCCAGTCCCTCTTCTAGTGGACTGTGATTTGTCTGACCTCTCTGCTATGACCTGCACATCTTGTGTGACCCTACATGGTACAGCTCACAGTTTCATTGAAGTACTCAAGCCCCTTCACCACGACAAGGTAACTATCCAGAAGGGGTGCATTACCCCAACCAATAGGGTTAGTCTGACCTTTGCTGCTTTATGCTCTGGTGCACTTTTTTCCTACTTGGAGATATACCGGTAAGTTCTTTCCGGCATCTTTTTTCCAGAACATTCCAATTTCATCTATGCTAAATATTTGTTCTGGCTAATACCCACCATCCTCAATAATTTTCTTCAATATTTCAGGAAACTCAGTTGCAGCAGCTACTTCGGCAATGGCTGTATCCTCTTGCCATTTAAATAATGACTGATACTTTCATTGGAGCATTGCCTTTCAAATCTTCTATTATTCTCCTTTGGAATTGGTCCAATTGAACCCTAATGCTTACCCTATGAAAGTTGATGACTGGCCTTTCTCAGAACACATAATTATTTCTACTTTCATTTCTTTTGTAATTACTTTTCTCAGGCTAACTTGGACTTGAAGTGCACTTTCGCTTTGGAGGCATGGTCATAAGCAGCTATACTGTTGTGCTGCTTCTATGATGGATTGAGCCACACAGGCTAAGACTTTAGGAGCTTAAGCCACACAGGCTAAGGGTCTAGGTGTTTGGGCCACACAGGCTAATTTTGGGCCACATACGCTGGGTCTCCACACAGGCTAAAGCTCTAGGGATTCAAGCCATACTGGACTCAATTGTCACCTCAGTAGAATTATGTGTCCCTTGGGATAACAGGCAAATGTTGTTGTGCAGCTGTACTGCTACTGTTGTGCGTCTGCTGCATTGCTGCTGTTTTGCGCTGCTGCACTCATGGCCAGATTACCCATTAGGGCAATTAGGCAGCCGCCTAGGGGTACTTCCCTGTGAGGGGCACATTTTTTTTAGCTTGGAAAGATATAAATAATATGGCCCACCATCAAATGCATTTAATAAACAAGTAATAGCTCAATGTGTGTGTATGAGTAGCAATGTTGTAAAAATGGCTGTTTTGGGGAAATGTCTGTGATTTGCTGACACAGCAAGAAAGTGATGTACATAGGGGAAAAATGTGTGCATGCATACCTTGCGCACACACTCACAGGGGCTCCTTCACTTCACTGCCTAGGGGGCCAAAAAGGTAGATCTGACACTGGCTGCATTGCTATAAAATAGTACAAATTATATATAAATAAAATAGTTGAACCAAAATAATTTTTCCCTATGATAATATGAATCCTGAAAAGTGTCCCTAGAAGTATACTGTATAGTATTTAAATAAATACAAGCACACATGTACATCTCCAAACGAATACATACTTTATCTATATTTGTCCTGTTAAATAGTTACATTTTTTTTGCATTTTATTGTGATGATCTGCAGCACAGCCATTGAGGAACATGGCTGGGTGCCTATGGCAGATACCAAAATGAGAGCAATGATCTGAGCTGAAGTGCAAGTCTGTGTAGGGACTTTCATTGAGATGGCATGCAAACCAGCTCAATACAAATAAATTAAAGATCAATCACACTTAATGTCTTTTTTATCTACTGTGCTGTACAGGAAGATATTTTACTCACCATAGCACAGCACAAGTACATTCAAATCTGTGTTATGTTTTTATAAGGTATTCCAGTACATTCTAGTTTACATTCTAGTGTATTCTCATAATATTTCCCTTTCAAAGCACAAATATGGTACATACAAGCTTCAATTCCTTACATCTCTCTCTCTGTCAACAATGCCATCATCACTCCCACCTCCCAAGCCCGTTGTCTCAGGGTTCTACTGGACCCTGCCCTCTCTTTCATCCCACACATACAGTCTCTAACCAAATCCTGTCTTTTCCATCTAAAAAATATATCCAAAATACGCCATTACCTTACACAAGACACTACTAAGATTCAAATTCACTCTCTCATCATTTCTCGTGTTGACTATTGCAACTTGCTCCTTGTTGGCCTGCCCATCACTCGCCTCTCCCCACTTCAATCCATAATAAATGCCTCCGCCAGACTCATCTTCCGTACACAACGTTCAGTGTCGGCAGCTCCTCTTTGTCAATCACTTCACTGGCTTCCCTTAGCCTCCAGAATAAAGTTTAAAATCTTGACCCTAACTTATAAAGCCCTCAACAACAGCGCACCCCCATACATCTCTGCTCTCATCTCCAAATACTCCCCCACACGCCCTCTTCGTTCTGCCCCTATTTTCTGGAACTCCTTGCCTCGCTTCACCAGACTGTCCTCCTGCCTTAAATCCTTCAAAACATCAATAAAAACAAACCTCTTTAAAGAAGCCTATAACCTTCCTCCCTAACATGCTCAGCACTACTCTCTCCCTACTGTACCACATACACACTTCAACCTTTAGATTGTAAGTCTGCGAGTTTCAATCCTGCAAGGTGCTTTAGGGAAAGCGCTATGGACACCGGATTCCAAGCTCAAAGACAGGGCCATCCACTCTTTGCAATGTGTGAATCTTTAACTTGTCATTGCCTGTAACTTAACTTATGTATAGCGCTACGGAATATATTGGCGCGTTACAAATAAACGATAACGATAATAATAATACAAGCTGTTTTTATTGTAGCTAGAACATAGAAAGTAATAAATAACTACACTACTGTACTAAAATAACTTTAAAAAAACGTATAGGTACTGTACGGTATATATATTATAAATGTACACCTGCTATTTTTCATGTCCAAGGAAGGGAGAAACAATGCTATGCTTCTTTCTGTTATCTCTCTCTATTTATTGTATGTATATGGAGTCCTTGAGAGAAGAGCCTCACATTATTTTGCTCCCCGCCATTCCATTCACTAGCTCTATATTCATGTGCATAAAGTCACATTGGTATTATACATTTCTTTTAGATTCAGCATTTTTCTTAGATGAAAAACAAATCAAGTTTCCGTCTATTCCTGTAACTCCAATTGGATACAGTGATGCATTCAAGTATCTCAGGTAACGTATATGTTCTTTCATCATTAATTTAATCAATAGAAAAAAAAGTATTTAGGTGTGGACGACTGTTAATATTTTATCGCAAAAATATTAATGGTTTGCCTAGTGTTCCTTTTTGCTGCCTATTTACTGCACAGCTTTAATGGCACTTTCTGCTGGAGCAGATATAAAAAGTTCCAGCCAATGGTTGCAATGAATTGTTTCCAGGTACTTGGAAGTGTTCGATCTTCTTAATCTCAAGAATTAATTTTGTGTCAATCGTTGTAAAAATGTAATTGCTTTAACTATGAGATTAAACGTCACTTAAATAGACACTACAGATGGTAAATATAGTATATTATAAAATCTATGATCTCAATTTTTTGAACTTGACAGATGTATAGTCTTTTTTTGACGTGGTAACCATGTTACTATGTAAAAAGTACATTAACAGTTGAATATTATCAAAAATGCAAATTTACTGTCTTATACTGTTTAAGAGTATTTGTTTACACTAGGTTAACAAAATAACTTTATTCTCACAAAAATGATACTTAGGTACAAGTATTTCTTACTATACTATGTTTTATTTATTTTGCTTACTAACACACAAACCTAGAGTACTCTTAACAAGAGTAGAAAAAGTAGAAAATGGAGAAGGTAGATAACACAGATGAACAACAACCCACCTTGGACTTGTTCAAGTTACACTGGAATTGTTATCTGCTGAATTTAGCCATTGTATTATTCTAACTTACTGTTATCGTAATATTCAATATATATAAGTGAACAAAAAAAAGTACAACCTATGTAAACAATGTTGTCTACTCTCAATAAAAATTGATTGATAAAAAAATGCAAATTTGCATTGAAGTTTACAATTTATACCTCGATTAGCCTTTCTGACCCTCTCCCCAACTAAGATCTCATTGTATTGTGATGAATATTGTCAATAATCATCAATTTTCTCCCTGGGTCTCTGCATGAACTGTTCAGTGTAAAGCCTCATTAAACTTAAAAGACAGAGCATCAGACTCCAGGGATGATTAGGCTAATTAGTCCCTAAGGTCTGAGCATGCTCAATGTTTTCATTGTCACATGATTTTAGACTGAAAACAATATAGCCAGAGCCCCAAGTAATAATTAGATAACTATTGGCAATGATCAAATTTTACAAAGACATATCAGCCGGAAAAAGATTGGAAGAGAGTGAGGGAGATGGGAGAGAGAGAATGAGGGAGATGGGAGACTTATGATATGATTTATAGAAGCACAAATTAAATTGGAGAAAAAAAGCCAAAGCCTCATCTAATCTATCAGTTAAATCTACCTAAAAGTTTAACTTAACAGGATGGATTCCTTTAATACATTCAAGCAGTCAGAAGTGGGTAGGAAAAGGATGGAACATTAGAGTAATTGTACCCCATTCTGAATATACCTGTATATGAATCCTTGTCTCTTAATTATGTACTGTTTCTTTCAGCAAATTGTCTGGACAGGAAGTACTCAGCTCCTGGAAGGGGAAATTGAATATCACATACAGAGTGGGTCCTGGATTTGCACCTCCACATGATCAAAGGTGAAATAAAGAGTAAGAAGCATAATTGTAGAGGCTTATAAGTGTTAAAGTCCATGTCATGGAACTTTCCTATTTGCTGGCCGCAAGCAGTGGCGGCCATCTGCCACTAGGTGGCCCGGCCGAGATGGCAGTGAAGTTCTTGGCCGTGTAAAATTTATAATCTGCCAGTACCCTAACACCTAACCCTAACACTAAACCCTAAGAAATGTACTGAAAAACCTAGTGGTCGATGGCTGCCACTGCATATGGACAGCTAACAAGAAAGGTCCCATGTGATTCTTCATATTTACATTGACTCTGCATGTTTTTTCTGCTTACACCATTCACTGTAAGAGTTAAATAATCATTATTAACATAGGATATCTTCAGGCAATTAAAATACATAAGCTTCAAACTCAGTTATCTAACACTTCCACTGAAAACGGTTAAAGGTATATGCAAGTGAGCTGGATTATGAATGCAGTTGATAGAGGAGAATTCGTAGTGTATGAAAAAAATTGTTTGCATGAAAAAATACCAAAATAAACATTTAAACAGTTACCCTATGGTTTGCTGAATCTCTTGCATTTGCAAACTGTTTTCTATCAATGTTGACACCCCCTGAAAATCCCAGCGAAAATTAGCATACATAATACATTGTATCTTTTTGGTCTGTGAATTGAGCTTCTGCTTTCCTTTAGATTTCTGTAATACCCAGAACAAGGTCTTTGTCTCTTCATTCACTGTTTGATCTACATTCCAGGTTAAAATTCCCCCAGCCCCAGTGATTTGCCCCTGTAACCCTCCCCCCAGTGATTTACCCCTGTAACCCCCCAGCCTCAGTGGTTAACCCCATCATCTCCCCCAACCCCAGTGAATTTCCCCTGTGATCTCTCCCAGCCGAGTGAATTGCCCCATTACCTCCCCCAGTCCCAGTGATTTGCCCCTGAGATCTCTCCCAGGCCCAGTGACTCACTCACACAGAGACACCTGCACTCCCTCAGAGGCACATGCACAGACCATGAATGTTCTCTTCCTCAAATGTTGCAGGTTACTGCAGAACCATAAATCAAGAATAAATGCACATTCACCTAACAGATAGATTAGATTAGGAAGAAGAAGCTGACATTTTGGTTTCAGTACAATTATAATTTGTCAGAATGTATTAAGGAGAGGGTGTATGTCCAAAGAACAACTATGTAACCACTCAAGCATTTTTATTTGAATGTCGATTTATGGTCCTTTAAGGACCCAGTGTAGCAGACTCATCTAGCTGGCTGCATACAGCAGTGCTGATTAGCTGTATACAGCATTACTGAATGGCTGCAAACCTGGGCATGCTCACATGGACAGGGTACACTTTTACAAAAATGAACCCTCTCAGGATCCTAGCTCAATCCTGGCTGTGTAAACAGTTTTTTTAGCTAGAAAAACATAGTGCATGCAAATAAATGTAATCATACACTACTAATTCCCCTCTATCAGATAATAGCAAGTTAAAATGAAATGTATTTATAAATAACTGTTGCATTTTTTCAATAACTGGGACATTTTGTGTGTCTTTTTAAAGGATCAATGTGGTCATTTATTTTTCTTTATATTATTTGAATAACTAAACTTCATAATGGCAAAATCTTTTTAGAAAGTAAAAAAAAAAAAAGTATATTATTTATTTATACCAAGTTTTCTATCATGCACCATTTTGGTCTGTTAGCTGATTCTATTACTTCTCAAGAGGGTGTGTACTTGTAAATTAATTAACTTTTCATTACTATTACTGAAAGCTTTGGCACATATAAATGCCACCTTCCCAGTGTTTTGATATGACCCTTACCCTAATGGTAACACTAACCCAAGGAAATTTAAGAAAATATTTGCTGCGCTACCTGCTGGAAGTCAGAAAACATGTAAGGTCCCCAGAAAGTCCCAGTGATGTAATCAGATAATTTAATTAGCACTGCAGAAGACATTTTGAGAGACATAAGCCTCCATTCAATTGCAATTTTCAAGCCTTAGCCTTACGGCCAGTATGAAGGCAACTGCAGGCTTGAAATTTGCAACAGTTACAGATCGAGTCAATTGAACAAGCCTGCAGCGACCTGGCCGAAAGCCTAAACTGGAAACCATGCAGCTGTAAGTAGCATTTCAGGCCATGATCATGATCAATTAAGCAAGGCCGTAACTACCGATTTAGAAACAGCCAATAGTAAATGAGATTGTCATCATTACGTCATTAAAACATGGAGGTTAAACGTCAATCAATTAGCGTTTAAAAGTCTGATATGTGATCTGACTCGCAATCCGGCAATATACAAAATAATAAAAATGAATGACGATACTGTTCTAGTCAATGTGGGTGGCCTGAAATGGATTAACTCCTTGATTACTGAGATTGATATAATATGGAAATAAAGCGTAAAAAAAAAAAATGAATTGCAGATTTGCAAGCTTGAGACTGTTGTGCAATTAATTCTAATGTCATCACTTTCCCCGTCTTTTAAAGTACAGCATTGATTTTTTATTTGCATTTACAGTGCTACGGACAGGTGTTTAACCCCCTTGCGAGTCCTGGTACTCGTAGGATTTACTGTTACATTTGCAGGAATTGTAGCAATGGAACAGCAATTTGTGATTATAACATTTACGGGCTTGAAATGTTAGATGGGTCTGAGTTACGATTTTAACAACCACAGGGATGTTGAGCTTCTAACCCGCAAACCGATTGCAGGTAGCTAAAAGACGCCAATTGAATAGCAAATTATTTTACAGGCTCCATTACGGCTCTTGTAACTACAATTTGCTCAATTGAATGGAGGCCATTGTTTGTCTCACTAAAGAGTAGTTTATTTACGCTGGTAAATAGAAATATGGGCATGGTGGGGGAGTGACCGGAAATGGTAATGTAGCCGTGAAGGTCGGCGTCTGCGGGTGGAGATGGCGTCCGTGAGAGAGAGGACCAATGGTAACCGTGTGCTGAGCGTGTGCCGAGCGAGTGAGGGCATAGCCCTCTAAGTACAACTCGCAAAGGAGAAAGGAGCAAGAGAGTTAAAAAAAAAAAATCCCGCGACCACGCAGAGCAGTGAGCAGCAAAGACCTGACAGCCCTAAGAAAGGGTAAACGGACGTGATAGAGAGCGCCATACTCAGGAGGGGTTTCCAGCACTGACTATAGTGCATAAAGCGCAAGAAGGCACGAAAAGGTGGAGGTCTGTGGAACGCGGACTTCACAGTGGAAGTGGTGACCTCACAGGCAAGTATGCAGCTCTGTGACTGCGGATCTCAGCAGCACAGGCTCAAGAGGTTTGGGGCACAGAGATGGCGATGGACGCTGAGCCAGCATTAAGGCAGATGGGACCCAGGAGACAAGCTTAACAAAGCTAAGTAAACTATTATTTTCCTTCTTTTGATAAGGGGAACAAAGTTCAGTATTTGCTATAATATATGACATTAGACTGGGTAACTGGGCCTGGCCCCTACAGAGAACATTTATACAGTAACAATGGCAAAAGTGTGCAGAATGCTACACTTTAAAAATATCACTTCATAAAGAAGCAAATTTGCTCAAGAGGCCTGATAAAGAACTAACACTAAAAGACTGTGCACACGGTTAAGGAAACCATTGGGTCTCCTAGTAAATAATCTACCAAAGCAAAGGGATACGATTATATTAATCTCCTTTAAATAACTGAAAGGATATATGTCCACCATTTTTGGGGGAAGGTACTTTCTGGATATTACTGCAGAAACTCGTGAAACATACAGAGGCTTATTAAAGCTATACCGAGTCTAGGAGAGGTGAAAAACATCTGGAACTGGATAAACCTGAACTAATATGGAACTTTAAACATAACCATAAAAGTATACCTGTAAGGAAAGGGAAAGAGAAGGAGACGGGAAGAAGAAAGAAGTAAAAGAGCAGGGGGATTAACTCCTGGTATTAGCCCTATATCAAGGAGTTTAAAGGGAAAGAGAAATAGAGGAAAGAAGAAAACGTGAAAGTGGGGAGGAAAAAAGGTGACAAGATGGCTACGAAAAGCAAAGCTAAAGTAAGAAAGAGTTTGACTTCAGAGCCATCCCCCTTTTTCACCCTAAAAAAATTCAACTAATTTGACTCAAAAACAAAAGTAGAAAGAAGGGTTAAATCAAAGTACAGCTCTCCCCTCTCCCATCTCACCAAGTAGAGAATTGGAGTCTCAAGAAGAGAATTTACTTACTATTGATAAAATGAAAGAGATCTTAAAGAACTTCCAAGTAGAACTTTTAGCAGAGATCAAGATCCAAATTATGGAAAATGCCAAATCAATAAAGGAAGTGAATGAAAGATCAGCAGATTTGGAAGTCAAATTTGATAAATTAGTTATGGACCATAATATGCTATTGGAGCAATCCTCAAAAATGTCTACTCAAATTACAACCTTGAACGATCAAATAAATAAAATGGAAGATAAAGAACGAAAAAATAATCTCTGTATAAAAGGAATTCCAGAAGCTATAAAAAAAGAAGATCTCTAAACACATATCTATTTACTAATATTATTCCATCCTTCTCACAACTGGATCAGAAATTTGAGGCAGTTCATAGAATCCCTTTACCAATGCATTCACAAAATAAAGCAATCTCTAAAGCAAGTTATACAAAAAAGATATTTGAAGCTCCGTATGAAAAAATACAATTTTTTTCAGATTTGTCAAAAGCGACAATTAATAGAAGAAAGGAATTCAGGCCCATAACACAAGAATTAAGGAAGCACAACTTTATTTATAAATGGACTTCTCCAGTAGTTTTATTAATTTTACAAGGATCCTCTTGGCATAGGATCAGTTCTATTGCAGAAGGAGACACTTTTTTGAGAAACCTGAAGGTCAATTTACGAGACTCAAAAGATTTATCTTCTGAATTGAAAATTCCAACACCAGAGTGGCAGGAGAAATGACTCCCAATAAGAGAGAAAACAAGCAGAATAATGGCTTATATCCTTATCTGGACTAATTATTGTATAAATTGGAGGATCTTTTTTATGGATACAGATTAAGAAATGACAGCATTAATAATTAAAGTAGTTCAGAGTAATTACTTATACCCTCTTAGAAACAGGATAGTAGCAAAAGGAGATGGGAAGATTAGGAATGATACTGCTTAGTAATTAATAGTCATTAGAAAGGAGATATAAAATCACAGTTAAACAAAAGATGAATAAGTTAACTAAACGGTACTGCCATCTCTACAATATACCGCTACCCATTTTTGAACAACGGCTAAATCCCTGCGGAACATAATTAGGAAAAGAATGCAGTATATCCCAATCTGTTCTAATAGTATGAATGGATGTATGAATGTTAGTAAGAAAGGTTTTTGTTTGTTGATTTATAAATTTATAGCAAATGAAGTATTCTCAAATAATTGTTTGGTAAATAACAGTATTCTTAAAGAAGTATCCCAACAAAAATGGCTCTGAAACTATTAAGTTGGAATGTTAGGGGTTTAAATTCACCCAGCAAAAGGAAAACAATTTACAGACACTGTAAAAATGAGAAAGCAGATCTGATTTTTCTCCAGGAAACCCAATGGGGGAAAGATAAAATTACGGGGTTTGCAGAAGGTTACTTTGATCTTAGACACCATTCAACAGGGGGAGAAAAAAAGAGAGGAGTATCAAATTTTTTTTCCAATGATTTCGAAATAGTGGAAGTAATTTCAATTATAGACCCAGATGGACGTTATATGCCAAATTAATAATCAAAAAATAACGCTGATCAATATTTATGCCCCTAATGAGAAACAAATGAAATTTATAAAAAAAGTAGGAAAGCTAATTAAGAAATATGCACAGGGCCCGCTCATTATGGCAGGGGATTTTAATTTGGTTTCAAACATAAATCTGGATAGCTCCAAAATATTGGTGGATAAAAATTTAAAAAGAGTGAATAAAATTGCTCAAGTATTTACAGAATGGATGATAAACAATAATTTATTTGATGCCTGGCGAGTTCAGCACCCAAATCAAAAAGAATTCTCATTTTATTCAAACCCACATAAGACTTATTCACGAATTGATTTAATATTAGTAAATTCTCAAATAATCAATAAAATAACACACACTGAAATAGGTAATATTGTAATTTCAGATCACGTTTATACCACACTAATGGTGGAAATAAATAAAGTAAAATTAGATAGACCACAATGGAGATTAGATGACACTATAATAAAAATAGAAAAAAATAAGGAAACTTTAAATAAAGAAATTTCTGAATTTTTTGATTTAAATAATTACACTGTTTCTTCCTATTGCACGATTTGGAACGCACAAAAAGCTTTCACAAGAGGTCTGATTATCAAACTTAAATCTCAGTTGATAAAACAGAGAGGAGACTCACTAAAAAAATTATATATAGATTTGAATAAATTGGAATCCAAATTTTTGGTGGATCCGCAACCGCAGATTATGATGGAAATTAAATTAATACAAAATAGAATAAATAAGATTAATCAACACAGATTAGATAGCGCCCTTTGGCGTTACCAACAGATACATCACTTTCAAAATAATAGAAATAGCAAATTACTTGTCACTCAAGCGAAAAAGAAAAAAGAAAAGAAAAGAATAGTAGTTATTAAGGAAAATGGTAAATATCTCTCCTCCCCTCAAGAAATAGGACAAGCATTTTCAAACTATTACCAGGGCTTGTATAATCTGGAAAAAAAACCTTCCTTCAGTAAACCAACAGTAGATGAAATACAAACATTTTTGGACGGTATTCAATTACCGAAATTATCAGAAGATGATCAAATGGATCTGAATAATCCAATTACAATTCAGGAAGTCCAACAAGTGATTAAGAAATTGAAACTTTACACTACGCCAGGCCCAGATGGATATACCAATCTTTTTTATAAAACATTTTGCCAAATTTTAAGTCCTTGTTTGACAGAAATGTTTAATGAAATTAAAACAAAAGGCAATATGCCAAGGGAAATGCCAAAAGTAGCACTAATAATGATCCCTAAGTCCAATCTAGACCCACAGTTGTGTGCCAACTACAGACCCATTTCACTATTAAAAGCAGATATTAAATTGTACGCGAAAATTCTGGCACTTAGAATTCAAAAATATGTAGAGAAACTAATTGCAATAGAACAAATGGGTTTTGTGGCTGGAAGGCAAGGATCAGAGAACATTAGGAAGATCATGAATTTGGATGAAGTAGCAAGGGCAAAAGGTATTCCCACCCTGTTCTTGTCTTTAGATGCCGAAAAAGCATTTGACAGAATAGGGTGGGAATACATGCGATTAACATTGTCCAAATTTGGATTTGGGGAATTTGGGGCCTGGGCGCTAGGGGCGATGTATAAATTTCCCCTGGCAGAAGTAACAGGTTTGGGATGTAGAACAATCCCCTTTGGAATATCAAATGGCACTAGACAGGGTTGCCCCCTCTCTCCCACCTTGTTCGCATTGATGATAGAACCATTGGCGGAAGCCATAAGATCATGCCCACAAATCCATGGGATCAGGGTGGGAGAGAGGGAACACAAAATTAGTTTATATGCAGATGATGTTGTTTTATCTCTTACCAGGCCTGAGGTTTCACTTCAGTATCTGTCAAATTTAATACAAAGCTACAGCAAAATCTCCTATCATAAGTTGAACTATAGGAAATCAGAAACACTGTTTTCCAACTTCTCAGTAAGCTTGTTAGCTAAGCTGAAAGCGACTTATCCCTTTGATTGGAATTCTAAATCATTTAATCATCTGGGCATCATATTTTTGGGTAACTCTCAGGGAATGGTAGATAAAAACTATAAGGAGCTATTTGCCAAGTTTCAAATTATTATAGAGAAATGGGGCCTCATTCTATTACCGGCCGTAAATCGGCCGTAAGGCTGCGATTCATTGCGGGGGTTCTGTTAACTCGCGATTCTATTATACGGCCCCGCAAGGATCTCCTCTTACGGCCAGCCGCATATCTTGAAACCGGACATAAACTGTGAAATCTATAAACGCAAAAATAAATTCAAGCCTGCACTGTACAGCTCTGTAAATGCTAGGGATCATATTGGGGGACATGAGGATTAAAAGTAACCCACTCTCAAGCTTGCACATCAGCCCAAACCCAAGTTCAAATTAACTGTTTATTTTCCGGCTGCGGCGTGGGCGGGTCTGAAGTGCTCCAAGCACTCTGGACTTTTTACATGGATATTTTACGGATATTAAAAATAAAATATTTTACGGATTTGAGTATAGGATAATTATGTGCTATTTTTTCTAACACCTAAAATCCCTTTATAGTCTTCTCAAAGTGCAGGATGGCTTTATTTGAGCTATTTTATGTGCTTAATTGGTGCTAGCGGGACCTCTTTCCTGCAAGTAAGCTGCGGCTCGCTTTTAGCCTTGCAGAGAGGTTTCCCGGAGCAATTGAATTGCAAATAGGAATTTCTTACGGCCGAAACTCTTGCGGCCGTTTTAATTCAAAGGCTTTCCTCTGGCGCGAGCGGCCGCAAGAGATAGCAAGGCACCGGCCGCAAGCCTGCCGGAGCCCCCGGCCGTAAGAAAATAGAATAGCCGAATAGCTTGCGGCCGGTCCTTGCGGCCCCGCAACGGCTGCGGCCGCTAATAGAATGAGGCCCCTGGAGAGGAGATAGATTTTCATTCTATGGTAGAATTGCTGTAGTTAAAATGAGTTTACTCCCAAGAATGAATTATATTTTGAGATGTATCCCTCATAATATCCCTAGGTATTGGTTAAAGAAACTGCAACAAGTAATTGATTATTTTATACATCACTCGAAATATGGTGAAAAAAGCAGTTATGAGAAGAAGTTTCCTAATGGGGTGAAAAAAGCAGTTATGAGAAGAAGTTTCCTAATGGGAGGAGTCTCCTACCCCTCACTGCAACTCTATCAAGAAGCTAATTGTATAGTACACACTTTGAAATGGCTGGAACCAGCAGATAAATTTCCATGGATGATTATAGAAAAGACCTTAATCCCAAATTGTCATCCATCAGCTTTGGTGTTTGGGGAGAAACCCTTTTACAAGGATCTTAAGATTGGATCATCTGTGGTAAAAGAAATCTTAAAACATTGGAGACAGATTAACAAGAGAAAAAAATTTGCTTCCCAAAGGCAGTGTAGTCACGCCAGTGGAAGCCTTGTTACACCCAAATATGGCAGGTGGGCTCAAAGTTTGGAACAACAAAGGATTAGAACGTGTTAAAGACACGTTGATTGAAGGGTCAATAGCGTCCTTCAAACAAATTAGAAATAAATTTAACATTGCAGCAGAAGGATGGCTAATATACGAAGCTTATAGAACGGCCTGTGGCGAATTTAACTTCGGCCCACAAAACGATAATGAGTTAAAACCTATGGAAAAAATCCTCCTTAAATCGGAGAAAAAACATTTGATATCAAGATGTTTTAATATCATAAGATCCTTGGGAGAACAACCTAAAACGAGCAGTATGAAGCAATGGGAACTGAATTTAAATCTGGCAGTAGAAATAAAAGTCTGGGATAAAGCCTTTAATCTGACCAATAGATTTGTCAAACAACCATCACTTAGAGAAATGCATTTTAAAATAATTAATAATTGGTATATCACTCCGGTGAAAATCTCGCAGATTTCACACTCTCCTTCGGACAGACTATGCTGGATGGAGTGTGGTAACTCTGCCAACCTACTACACATCCTATGGGAATGTCCTAAATTAAATTCCTTTTGGAAAAAATGTTATGAATTGTTATTTAAGATTGTGGAAATTCATTTCCCAATTACAGGAGAATGCAGTTTGCTACATTTTTTTCCAGGCGATGTCAGTACGGAGAAAAAAGCATTTGCTATTTTGATTTTTTCAAAAGCTAAAAAGTTAATAATCAGTAATTGGAAAGAGAAGACTGTTCCTCTCTTTGCAGACATTGTTTGGAAAATAAAACATACTTGTGAACTGGAAAGGAACTATATACAAAGAGGTCTAATTAAAGTTGATCCTTTGAAATGGAAATCATGGGACCAAAAACAAGGAATAACTAGCTAGTTTTCCTTTTTTTGTATTTTCCTTTCCCTTTTTAGAATGAATGAGGAATGAATGAGTAAGAATGGTAAATTATTTAATGTAATGTTTTTTTGTAATACTTATGCTAAAGGAACTTCAGTATGTACTCATTTTTTTTTGTGTCAATAAAACATAAAAAAAAACAGTAGTTTATTTACTACTAGCGACTTGCCCGTCAAAAAATGACGGCAATGTGATGTATATGTTTGTCAAGTTGTTTAGTTATTAACATATATTTTTGTCACTTGTAAGTATTTTAATATGAACGTGTATTTTTGTAAAATGTTGATGTAATGGTTTTTTAAAATGTAATTTATATCTGAAGAATTGTTAACTTTAATATACATTGAATGAATAGGAAAGCAAAAAGTAAAAAGCCTTCTTGAAACGTCGCGAATTTTAACATGAAGTTTAAAATATATGTAAGCAATAACCTTCAAAGTATATATTTTTAAACTTGAACTTTATTTTTTATGTAAGTTTAGAAGTTGACAAAACATTGGTATAATTTTGAACATTATAAACAGGAACATAGTGAATACATTTTGTAACCTAATTTTTTATTAAAAGTATTAACATTTGAATGTAAAAACAATTGACCTTTAAATTAATCAGTATTAAAATGCAATTTCTATCACAATAATTGTTAACTTGAATATACATTGAATGTAGAGGAAGGCATACAGTAAAACTCTCCTTAAAACGTACGTAATTAAAGTAATTCATTACTGAGCACATAAACTGACGATAAACATTAATGTAGGTAGTAATCTTAAGATAACAGACAATATTTACATTGTGACTTAAAAGGTGCTTGACCTCTTAACATCCACTTTGTAATCTGTTGAATGAAATAACTTGAAAATATATTTTTTAAGCTTGTAACATTAGAAACATTAACATAGTGACTTAACATTTTAACATAATTTTTACTAACAATGCAAGGCAAGTATTTTGTGAGGCGAATCATTCATAAACAGTACTTCCATTAATTATGACTGAATTAAACAACCAATTGTTATGTATTTTGGAATGCTTTTAAAAAATGTTGGCATCTTTAATTTGTATCCTGCAAAGTTATAGTACTTCATAGTAGACAATGTTTTTAGTAAAAATACGTCCATCTTCTAATAAATCACCTTGACTTTCATTGTTTTCAATGTAAACTTTAATAGCCTGTGGATTTTTGCACCGTGACAACGCAACGTACAATTGACCATGTGCAAAAACTGGTTCTTCCAAGAAAATACCCACAGATTTGAAAGTTTGACCTTGTGATTTATTAATGGTCATGGCAAATGCCATAATAATGGGAAATTGTCTTCTTTGAAGTATAAAAGGGAGACTACTTTCACTTGGTGCTAAATCTATTCTTGGTATGAAAACTCTCTCTCCTTTATGGGTCCCAGTTAAAATTTCAGCATCTATAAAATGGTCCTTTAATTGTTGAACAATTAATCTTGTGCCATTGCATAGGCCTTTTTTGGGGTTCATATTTCGCAGTAACATGATAATTGCACCTTTCTTTAGCTGCAAAATATGTGGTGGCATTCCAGAAGGAGTTAAAGAGTTTATGAATTCAGTCGAAAAGTTTGCCTGACTTTCATTGTCATCAGCAAGTACAGAATCAGCACTGTGATAATTTCTTTGTGGTGCATTAATTTTTTTTAAGATTTCATTATTGAGTATTAATGCATCTTTATTTTTAAACGTCAGTATAACTTGGTTGGCAAGCTCGGAATATTCTTCGTTATTTATGCTCCCTTCAAATATAGCCGATATAATATCTTGTTGACAAATCATATGAGGTGGGATCTCTACAGTGTCGTCAGGTAAATGTAGTATTTTTTCTGTTCTGCCTTCTCCAATTTTAATAAGCCAATCATTGAAATCAGTTTGGCCTTCTGATCTCATATTTTGTTGCAGTTGAAGATGGGTAAAATGTTTCCATACTGTACTTGACTTTATACATGTTTCGATAATGTCAGTTCGATTTCCATGTACAACGACAGGTAATGTTTGTCTAAAATCGCCACCCAACAACATTACCTTTCCACCAAATGGAAAAATATTATCCATGACTTCACGAAGCAAACGGTCAATACATTGGAGGGCATAGCATGACATCATTGTGGCCTCATCTATTATAATTAATTTACATTTCTTCAATTTCTTTGCTTGTAAGGATGTCATGCGAATATCTGACACAGAATTTTCTAAAATAGGCACTGGCAGTTTAAATCCACTATGAACAGTTCTTCCACCTTCTAATAAAAGTGCAGCAATTCCAGTAGTGGCAAACGCCATTGCTATTTTTCCTTGTGCTCGTACTGAACTCATTAATAAATTGTACAAATATGTTTTTCCTGATCCGCCAGGTCCATCAAGATAGAAATGCCGCTCTGTCACCATGTCATCATCTATAGCATTTTTAATGGCATGAAATGCTTGCAATTGAAGTGTATTTAAAGTTGCAAGTCTTTCTTCTGTTCTTTCTGCTTGTAGTTGAATGTCATAGTCTTCAAAGTTAATGTCATCTATAAGACCTGGATCAGGCAAATTAAAACTTGCACAACTTAATCCATGAGTTAAAAAGACTTCTTGGATTTCCATTAACGCTTTTAAGTGTGCAATGGGTTCATTGTATCGTCGCATAAAGTCTTCAGCCATATTACTTTTAAAAGTCTCCCACAAAGCTAATGCATTTGGAGCATTTGAGAAGATACAAATAAAAGCAAATTGTTCTCTCATCTGTCGTGGCATTTGACATTGTGCTGCTTCTTCTAAACATCTTTCCCACTCTGTATCATCAGCGAGTAAGTTTCTATGTCTTGCAGCTAAATGGAAGGATTCATATACAATGTCATTAACAGTTCTTAATTGTTCAAAACTTTGTGCTCCTGGAACATTTAAAAGTAATTCCTGTAAGCAAAAACATTCAACATCTCTTGGACTGACTGTGTAAATTCTTGGAATAATTTTATTGCCTCTGGTTTTTCTTGGTCTCCATAAGCCATTCACAAAAACATAGTGATATGGAATTTCAATATATAAGTATTGTGTTGCTTCAGCATCAGTGGAATTTAATGCAAACCATGCAGTTAGTGTAGTGTGACGATCTTCACTTTGGGCCAATGCATTCATTTCATTTCCAGCATGGAAATAGACTAAATGTCGTTGTGGCAAATGTACTGCTAACCTATATACTGCATGTGATCTATCATGCATTTCAAATTTTAAAAGCCGCCACATAGCTTCTGGCGCACTGACATAGCGAGCATCTACATGAGATGCAAGTTCATCATGTACTAACTCACTACTTTCAGGATTGTCTGCACTTTTGACGACTACAGTAGCTGCATCGTAACCTTTGTAAATATATTTGTAGACATATTTAATGGATTTGATGGAAGTGCAGGCTTCTACGTTGATGTGGGCGTTGTACTTCATGAGTAAATGTGGATTGTAGGGTACTACATATCTATTGTCCACTTTTTTTCCACGAATAATGGCACTATCTCCTTCTCTTCTTTTATAAAGTGGATATCCATCACAATTGGCATAGGTTTTGTCTCTATAATATTTTGGAAATTCTTTGGAACATTTATTATTTTCCATACATGGTGATTGTGGATTAAGGTCACCACAGGGTCCATGAATCATGCGATGAGTAACAATCTCATATAGTCTACCATATAGTTCTGGATCTGGTAGTTCAGCAACAATGACTGCATCCACTTTGTCCGAAGTATCTAATTTATCTTTTTCTTGAAGTATTATTAGAAGATGTGCATGTGGAAGGCCTCTTTTTTGAAATTCAATGGTATAGCAAGACATTTGCCAAATAACTGATTTATAGTGAAGTCACGTATCTATTCATTTAATTTAATCTTAAAAACTCTGGCTACTAAATCTGGTCGATCTGAAGCAGTTTGTCCGAGAAGTAGATTTAGTGTAATTTCTGGCCATTGTGGATTACATGTAAATGTCACAAATAAATCGGGTTTGCCAAATTTAGTGACAATAGCCATAGCATCATTGTATCTTTCTCTCATATTCCGAGGAGATCCTTGAAAGGAAGATGGTAAAATGATGGCTTTGCCAGCTGTCATGTCTATGCTTGTAGCCACGTCAGCAACATAGTCCATTAATCCAGAATATTGTTCTACACAGAGTTTATCTTGTTGATATTTGATAAAGTTTAAATTATTTGCCTCAACTTGCAAATATGAATCAATAATCCATTGTTGTGTTAGTTTCCCACCACATAAAATTGGATTAAATACATTGCGAATGGCAATTTGAGCTACTTTAAATTCAAGCATAGAAACATTATTTCGGATTCTGGCTTTAGCATTTGGGTAACTGGGAAGAGTTAATTTTGGTTGCCAACCTGCTTCTCCGTGTGGGAAAAAGATGGGATATGTCATTGGATCTAAATTTGGACTTAAGATACTCATATTAATAAACGGTTGCTCCTCATTTCTAGGATATATTCGAATGTCTCTTTGAAATGGTGGTTCTCCTTCATCATTCTGAAACACCATTGCAACCTCATTTGATGTTGGCAAGTTATAACGACGTTTATCAGTATGTCTGTCTCTTTTAAGCACCATATTAACCTTCGGCATTGGTAATTGATGTCTTTGTGCATGAAGTTGTTGTTCATTTTCTACTTCTGCCAATTTTTTATAAGCTTTACTGTAGGGATTGTTGTCCATAATGTTATTTAGCTCTATGAAAACACTGAGGGCCTCATTCTATTATCGGCCGCAGCCGCTGCGGGGCCGCAAGGACCGGCCGCAAGCTATTCTGCTATTCTATTCCCTTACGGCCGTAGGCTCCGGCAGGCTTGCGGCCGGTGCCTTGCTATCTCTTGCGGCCGATCGCGCCGGAGGAAAGCCTTTGATCTAAAACGGCCGCAAGAGATTTGCAATTCAATTGCTCCGGGAAACCTCTCTGCAAGGCTAAAAACGAGCCGCAGTTACTTGCAGGAAAAAGGTCTCGCTAGCACCAATTAAGCACATAAAATAGCTCAAATAAAGCCATCCTGCACTTTGAGAAGACTATAAAGGGATTTAAGGTGTTAGAAAAAATAGCACATAATTATCCTGTACTCAAATCCGTAAAATATTTCATTTTTAATATCCGTAAAATATACATGTAAAAAGTCCAGAGTGCTTGGAGCACCTCAGACCCGCCCACGCCGCAGCCGGAAAATAAACAGTTAATTTGAACTCGGGTTTGGGCAGATGTGCAAGTTTGAGAGTGGGTTCCTTTTATTCCTCATGTCCCCCAATATGATCCCTAGCATTTACAGAGCTGTACAGTGCAGGCTTGAATTTATTTTTGAGTTTTTATATTTCACAGTTTACGGCCGGTTCCAAGATATGCGGCCGGCCGTAAGAGGAGATCCTTGCGGGGCCGTATAATAGAATCGCGAGTTAACTGAACCCTCGCAAGGAATCGCAGCCTTACGGCCGATTTACGGCCGATAATAGAATGAGGCCCTGAGTAAGCATTTTTTATTTTCTTCCATTTGCATACGTTGGTCAACAGCTTCCATTGTATCTAGGACATATAGTTGAGCGAATTTTCTTTGATTTCCTTCCTCTGGATGTAAATGGGAAGTGCGATGATAAATTTGTCCTTGGACTTTAAAACAGTAAGGACCATGTCCTGGTACATTAGCAGCTAATGTTGCCCCCATGGATGCAAAGGATATGGCACTATTGTAGGATCTTATGTTTGTTTTAACATTTTTGTAGGTTCAGTCATAATGTTTTGTAAATAGAGAGGAAATTGTTTCCTTTCTGGAAGTTTGAACTTGCCTTTTTGACAGCAACTAATAAATTGGCCATCTCTGGGTCTCTCCTATTTAAAATAATAAGCCTCACAAAACTGACATTGAGTAGTCATGTCCCCACAACTATGAACCTCTACTGCTAAAGACTTGAGTAGAGGACAATTTGCAAAGCATATAGGATTTTGACTTTCATATTCATCAGGTGAAATGTCATATAATGTTTCAACAACAGGTTCTAAATGCTTTGTTTTTTTCGTTGCTTTTCTTGGTATATGTTGTATTGTTTGAGGTAAAATGTCATGTAATGTTTCATGAAACGGTTCTAAATGCTTTGTTTTTTTTGTTGCTTTTTTTGGTATCTGTTGTATTTTTTCTGGTAAAATGTCATCTGATGTTTGAGCAACAGGTTGTAAATGCTTTATTTTCTTTGTTGCTTTTTTTGACATATCTTTAATTTCTGCAAGTGACAGTCTTTTGCTTGCAATTCTTTTGCGTTCTTTTTCTCGTCGAATTTCCTTCTTCTCCGGTGTCTGCTGGCTGTCTGCTCTCTGTCGTCGTTCTCTAGCTTGGCGTCTTTTCTTTTCTTGTTTACTCTCGTTATCAGCCATGTTAATCTGTAAAAATAAAATAATGTATCATTAGTTTATTTTGAGATGTTAAGTTGTTTTTCATGACAAATTGTTATCAACAGTGTGTTTACATTTTATACTTAATCAATTTCAATGCGGTCAATTGAATAGAAGTTTAAATAAGGCCATCAGATAATTATTTAAAGACGTTTTTATTTATTAAACATGTATCCAAAAGCAAGTGTTTCAGTAACTAAAAAGGTATTTTCAAAAAGATGTTATGTCCTTATTTACAGCACTATTCAATTTGTCAAATGGCAATTAAATTAGGGTTTAGGACTGGAATGTTACAATGCCAAATTGTATAGATTCTGTGTTTTTAGACTTTTTTGGACTATGCAAATTTTTTTTTTAAGTTTACATTGAAGTTTGTATTTACTGTTAAAGATTATTGGCCCTAAAAGACAAATACGAGATAGATGAAAAATGTGTCAGTTATATTTTCTCAACAGTTATAGTTACCGGTGGTTTATTTTAAATTTTATTTTCTGTTGACATCGATGCAAAGCTAAGATCTTTATTTATTTTTTCTCTTTTTTTACTTGTTATACTGTACCTTGGTTGAAGTTTGATTTCAAGCAAAATTCTTTGTTGGTCCTGTGTTGAAAGCCTTCGTCCGATGGTCTAGTCCTGTGTTGAAAGTCCTCGTCCGATGGTGTAGTCCTCTGTTGAAAGTCCTCGTCCGCTGGTCTGGTCCTCAGTTCAAACTCCTGTTCCGATGTTCTTGACGCAGTATCTGTTATAAAATAAAAATGAAAATGTTATGTTATTTGAATGTCTTTGTATTAATGAAAAAATTCCATTATTTCTGTGTTTTTCTACAATCCTTTTTGGTGCGCCGCAATTTTGGTATGCTTCTTTAGGCTTTTTTCTAAGGCTTATAGGTGGTTAAACATTAAAGAAGAATATTAATTAATTTTTCTCTTTTTTTACTTGTTATACTGTACCTTAGTTGAAGTTTGATTTGAAGCAGAATCTTTGTTGGTCCTGTGTTGAAAGCCTTTGTCTGATGGTCTGGTCCTGTGTTGAAAGTCCTCGTCCAATCGTCTGGTCCTCTGTTGAAAGTCCTCGTCCGATGGTGTAGTCCTCTGTTGAAAGTCCTCGTCCAATGGTCTGGTCCTCTGTTGAAAGTCCTCGTCCACTGATCTGGTCCTCAGTTGAAACTCCTGATCCGATGTTCTTGAAGCAGTATCTGTTATAAAATAAAAATGAAAATGTTATTTTATTTGAATGTATTTGTATTAACTAAAAAATGACATTATTTCTGTGTTTTTCTACAATCCTGTTTGTTGCCCACCACTTTTGGTATGCTTATTTAGGCTTTTTTCTAAGGCTTATAGATTGTTAAACATTAAATAAGAATATAAATGTAGTTTGGTATGTGTTTGTGTGAGTTTTCATACAATCCTGTTTGGTGCGCACCACTGTTGGTATGCTTATGTAGGCTTTTTTGTACGTCTTATAGGTTGTTAAACATTGCAAAAGAATATTAATTTAGTTTGCTATGTGTTTATGTGAGTTTTCGTACAATCCTGTTTGGTGCGCACCAATTTGGTTATGCTTATTTAGGCTTTTTTGTAATGCTTATAGGTTGTTAAACATTAAATAAGAATCTAAATGTAGTTTGCTATGTGTTTGTGTGAGTTTTCATACAATCCTGTTTGGTGCGCACCACTGTTGGTATGCTTACTTAGGCTTCTTTCTAAGGCTTATAGGTTGTTAAACATTAAATAAGAATCTAAATGTAGTTTGCTATGTGTTTGTGTGAGTTTTCATACAATCCTGTTTGGTGCGCACCACTGTTGGTATGCTTACTTAGGCTTCTTTCTAAGGCTTATAGGTTGTTAAACATTAAATAAGAATCTAAATGTAGTTTGCTATGTGTTTGTGTGAGTTTTCATACAATCCTGTTTGGTGCGCACCACTGTTGGTATGCTTATTTAGGCTTCTTTCTAAGGCTTATAGGTTGTTAAACATTAAATAAGAATCTAAATGTAGTTTGCTATGTGTTTGTGTGAGTTTTCATACAATCCTGTTTGGTGCGCACCAATGTTGGTATGCTTATTTAGGCTTCTTTCTAAGGCTTATAGGTTGTTAAACATTAAATAAGAATTTAAATGTAGTTTGCTATGTGTTTGTGTGAGTTTTCGTACAATCCTGTTTGATGGGCACCACTTTTGTTATACTTATGTAGTGTTTTTTCTAATGGTTATAGGTTGTTAAACATTGAAAAAGAATATGAATTTAGTTTGCTATGTGTTTGTTACAATTCTGTTTTGTGTGTACCAGTTTGTGTGTACCATATGTTGCATACTTTGGCCCTCATTCAATTGCAGTTTGGCCAATTCAATAGGGTTCTAAATGTGCTTATTTCGAGCCCTATTGAATTGTCCAAAATATCCATTGAATGAGGGCCTTTGGTTGCTGGATTTGTTATATTGTGAGGGCCTCATTGAATTTCGTTTTTCGCAATGGAATTGGGCTCAATATGAGCACAGAGCATCTTTTTTTACAGAAGTTTTTAGTTAGTGAACTTGTATCCAAAAGCAAGGTCTTCACTAACTAAAAACTTCTGTAAAAAAAATATGCTCTGTGCTTATATAGAGCCCTATTGAAATGGGCAAATCACATTTGAATGAGGCCCTCGGCCATTAAACATATTTAGGTCCTGAATCAATTGCGTTTTGACCAATTGAATAGGGCTCTATATAAGCACATAACATATTTTTTGACAGAAGTTTTGAGTGAAGACCTTGATTGTGGTTAGAAGTTCAGTAAGTAAAAATGTCTGTCTAAAAAATCTGTTATGTGCTTATATAGAGCCCTATTCAATTGGCTAACTCGCAATTGAATGAGGCTCATGGTTCGGTTCTTTTTTATACTTAATACTTTACCTTGATTGAAGTGTGGAATGACAGAGGGTCCCCTCCTGGCAATCTTAATCCGCCGGTCTTCTTGTAGTGTCTGTTTGAAAAATAAAGTGAAATAGTGAATTATATAATTTTTATTTTTTATTTAGCAAAGCATGGCCTTTTCAGCATATAATGTCTTGTTGTATCTTACCTCTTCTTCTTTGTTGGTGTTCTTTAAAAGGGATTGTGCTTCACAATGCACGGTGCAAATTGTTGAGTGACGCTGTTGATGCAGAGTCTGTTTGAATATTAAAAAAAGAAGAAAGATTAAGCTTTAGGTGATCTATTGAATTGCAGTAAATTAATGTCATTTAAATATAGTTCTGTAATTATTTTCAATTAACATTATTTTTCGGTGGTGGATACACACATATGTCACATACATAAAGCACATTTGAAAGTAATTTTTTTGTGTGCATGTGACATATCACTATACATGAATCATATTTTAATTGTTAAATTAACCTTATTTTTATTTTTGGCCAACATACATAAATGTGTGTGTGACATGTGACTATAGATGATACACATATATGTGCGTGTCACATATCAGTATACATGACTCATATTTTAATAGTCCCAACTTATTTTTTTCTAATGTAATTTAAATGTAGTTGTTTAATTAGTTTGTTTTAAGATAATTTTGTTGCAGGGGCAATACACATAAATGTGCGTGTCACATGTCAGTATATATTATACACATATATGTGCGTGTCACATGTCACTATACATTATACACATATATGTGCGTGTCATAAACCTCTTTTTCTTATTTAATTTTTTTTTTTGATGTCCTGTCTTGATAATAAAATGTAATATATTATAGCTTACCTCTCAGTTGTAATTTGCACAATGTAAAGTATTAAATTAGTAAAGAATTGTCTTCTCAAGTTTTAGCAGCAGTTATGTCTGAAGTCACTCTGTTCATCACCTGAGTAGAAATGTATTTTTCTCTGTCAAATAGGCAGTATTTATAAACTTGTAGAACATTCTGGAAAGTTAGACCGTTAGAACGCAATACGCATGCGCTATTTGCGTTCCAGCTTACAATTTGCGTTTCATCCGCCATTTTGTGCGTAGTAGTGGTTAAAATGGTGTTTAATATGAGTGTGATCCGTTCCGCATAGTATGTGTTTCATTATTGCGAGTAAGTGTAGTGTAGTTACGTCTGGAGCCTCGTTTTCGCTTTGTTCGGCGGCCATTTTTTCTCTCGCTTAGCCGTTTTTCGGCCGTTTAAACTCTTTGTTTTGGACTTAAATGGACGTGTAAATTAACTTTTGGAGGTGCCGGATGCCCCCCCCCCCCGTGCTGTAAGTAAGCTTTTTATGTGTTTGTTGTGTTTATTTCTTGTGTTTGTGATGTGTGTGATGCGCGGCAGTTGAATGGGTCTTTCGCGGCCGTATTTTTTTCCGATGCGGCCGTATTTTGTTGCGATGTTGCCGTATTTTTTTGCGATATACGCAGTTAGCTTTTACGTGTACGACGCAGTGTATTTGTTTGTAAGTCGTGCGTATGTGTGTTAAGAGCGTGTGAGGGGCCGTTTTTACTGTTTTTTTGTTAAGTCTTGCGTCTGTGTGTCTGGGTGTAAGCGGGTGTGAGGCGACTTTAAGTTTTTTTTTGTTATGAAGTTGTGTGTGTGTGTGTATGTGTGTGTTAACACAGCCGATGGTGGGATGCTCCCACCACCGCAAATGCGGACCCTCGCTTCGCGAGGATCCGCATTTGCGGGGACGTTGTTGGGTTTTTGTTGGCTGGGAGGTTGGGTTTATTTTGTTAAAAAGTCGTGTGTGTGTATGTGTGTGTTAACACAGCCGACGTTGAGCCTCCACCTCCGCAAATGCGGACCCTCGCTTCGCGTCCCTCGCTTCGCTGCTCACAACTATATATGTGATGTGCAGGATTTAGACTCTGGCCAGGCTACAAAATCACATAGCTCATATATCATAAAAATTGTGATGAATTTTATATCTCAGATAACATCAGTTCTTCAAATAACATGTTTTCATTAGTCCATACCAATATATGATTATTGCAAAAGATTTTACTAAAGTTTAAAAACACGATTTACTGAAATTGGTGTGTCCAGTATTTTTCCTGGAAAACAATATGGAAGGGAAGAAACTGAATGAGATTCAGGTTACGGTAAAAAGACGTTGATGGCAGCTTGCACCGCAGCTTCCTTTTTCAGTCGATACACTTAGTGGTAGCAGACAAGGAGATCATTTAATCCATGTTTAAAATCAGAAATTTTCCTCATCTCTGGGTCATTGTCACCAAATGTTTAGCTAGTTTATTTGCCAGTTGGAATGCTCAAGATCAAGCTTTCTTACTTTTGATGCATCTTTGTGCTCCTCAGTATATTTTGCTTTCTCTTCCTGCAGTTGCATTAATTCTTTATTTGTGAGTTTTTCCCACCAGCAGCCAACATATTCTCAACATCATCTGTATCCACTTCATCAAAGTTTGCTTCCTTTGCATGATTTACAATTTTTTCTTGCAGATGCTAGCCTTTTGTCTGACAGTGGTCTTTTAAATGTTGTGATAGATTGTTGGTCTATTAGTTTCAGAACGGAGGTGGTAAACAATACAAATATTAGTCATTTTACACCCAGTCTCATCAACATTGAGCACTTGCTTTGGTGGGTGACCACCTCCTTCAATATTCTTATGTGGTTCAACTATGAATGGCATTGCTACATCAATATCTGCACTTGCCTTTTTGCCACTGAGTTTTAAGTGCAAATTAGTGCATTTTTTCTGCACACTAACCAACAACTGCCTGCTTTAAATTCAATTACTGTGGTATCAAGGTCTTCAACTATTGCCTTTTCAGACTAAGTAAATACAAACTGGGAAGACAAATAGTGAACTGTGCTAGGAAGACACACAGTAGAAACAGTACACATATTTGACAAACATAACATGGCCAGGAGTGGACTGGACTGAGGACATAAACCTGACAAACAAAGTGGACTGCATGAGTCTACTTGGAAGAGACAGAAAAACGAACTAGTTTGTGAAGTGCGCAACAAACTAATGTCATTAGAAGCTGCATAAGCCATGGATACTTAAACCGTTTTATTTATGGATACTTAAACAACTTTATTTTTTAAAATGTCTATATTAACAGAAGATTCCATTTTGTTACATCACTTTCTAAAAGCTGGATCATGAGGGCGTGTTTATTTATCTCTGTGGAGGGAGGGGTGAGGAAGTTGGAACAAGGAGAGGACAGGAGAATTTGTTAGGTAATTGTATCTGTTTTATATTGATACCACCACCCTTTCCACTAGAAACAGACAGTCGGCATCAAAGGATGCAAGAATTGCCCTCAAGAAATGTAAACAGCCCAGTAACACACACAACTTCCATAAGTATTTCATCAGGACACCTGATCACTGTAGCATGTTTAACATTTCCAAGCCCAAAAACATTTTTCATATGTCAAAGGCATTATAAAATACAGGACTCCTCCCACTACAATCTCTTCGGCGCTCCATGCCAGCAACTGAGGCCCAGGCGCTCCTTGCCAGCAACTGCGACCCTCGCAAACTTTACGTCGCAACGCAAACAACACGACACACCAACTACGACCCTCGCAAACTTTACCTCGCAAAGCAAACAACATACGAGACACGTTAACACACATTACGACCTCGTAACAATCGGACGCAACTCGCGAACATGAGAAAATTCAAAACACAATAAATACACACAGCACATACATAAAAAGCTTACCTACAGCAAGAGGGAGCATCCAGGACCTCAAAAAAGCAACTTACACCTTCATTTAACTAAAAATAAAAGAGTTTAGACACTAAAAAATTAGCTAAGCGACGGAAAAAATGGCTGCCGAACAAAACGAAACCGAGGCTACAGCACTCTAAACACGCAAAACACCACAAGAAACTCGCGGATATTCCGCTAAGATGCATACCACACATTAACCGCCATTTTACGACAATGCGGAAGTACACAACTACGCTAACGGTTTGGTCTCGCGCACGCACAGTATTACACTGCACACATTCAGCACGCTTACACACCAGCTCCACACCACTAATGCTGCAGCAACATCAAAACACATTGCCAGCTCTTCAACACAATGCTTCAAAATATCTAAAGTATATTCATTTATTAATGGATTATATATTTCATTATTATACACCAAACAGCATTAGCTCACTTACAATTTCTTGCTGTCATTTTTTGACGGGCAATTCGCTAGTATATATATAATTATGAGACCGTTTAAATAGCTGCACATTAAAACAGAACTCGGATTGCTTTGACTCCTTTATATAATTGTGCAGACCTGTATCCATGAAAATAGTTCCTTTTTAATGAAATAATAATAATAGTTTTTAATGTTGCCACTAGGTGGTAATGACGAGCTAATATTATTCATCCAGCAAATACAATTACACACACATTTGCAGCAGGCAGCTGGGTCTTGCAGTGTAGATACAATTTTAAATTACTCCTAAGTGGCAGGATAGTGAAGCAAAGATAATAGCTAGAAATAGTTTGGTGCTTTTGTTCTTTATTTTGTGAAAGTGTGAGAAACACAGCATACTGTGTAGGTTTTGACACTGCACATAAAATAGAGCAGCCTGATCATAATTTCACTTTTAAATATATATTTGGAATTATATATTTGGAAGTAGTATATTCAACTAAAATGCCTTAATTCAATTCATGAAAAACATTGAGAACAAAGTATTTGTTTTGTGCAAAATTGAGCTAAAAATCTTGACAGTTTTTATATAGTAAAAAGAAGAAATTGCACTGCAAGCTTTATGGTATTCCCATTGTAATATTTTATTAACAACTCAAAGGGAATTCCAACCACGGTGTATATGAGCTGTCTGGGTTATGACCTGAGCTCTGAGCTAAGAGCAGTGTTATCAGGCATAGGACTGTCACTATCAGGGATAGGAGATGTGCATAATTAAGCTGGAATAGTCATACAGCTAGTTTTTAAATAAAAAAAATAATAGTTTTGATGCGAGAGGGCATTTACATTGCCGAAGAGATATGGTTTCATTCCTGAAGCAAGGAGTCTGCTTCTTCTGGGCCAGTTAGTTATTCTGCCCCTTCTGCTTCTCTAAACCAATCACATTAGACCTAAAACCACTGGTATTTTAGCTTCTCCCTTGTGCAGATAAAATCTTTCTCTGCATTCATCTCCCTCTTTTAAAGTAGAACATCATATATTAATGGAAAGAATATTAAGAAGATTAAAATGAGAAACAGGCGACTGCTGTGACCAGGAAAAGGCAGATGAGCTGAATAAGTTGTTTTCTTTGGTATACACAAGGAAGGTAGCCGTGGTTGGGACACTGCAACACAATGCGACTACATCCCTTCATTCAATGATTGGTTAATGCAGGTAGGAATCCAAAAGAGGTTGTTAAAAATAAATGTTAATAAAGCATAAGATCCTGATGGAATATATCCAACAGTAGCCAGGGAACTGGGTTCTTTAATAGCCAAACTATTATATTGAATTTTTAAAGACTCATTCTTCACAGGGTTGCTATCAGATGACTGGAGAAAAGCAGATGTGAAATCTATATTTAAGAATGGAGCATGAGAAAATCCAGGGAATTATAGACCAGTGAGCCTCACTTCTATAAGGGGGAAGCTTTTATAAGGGTTAATAGTGGATAGCATACAAGAATATGACTATTTGAACAAGATTATAAGTAGGAATCAACACTAATTTGTGAAGGATAGGTCATGTCAAACAAATGTATTTCGTTTCTGAGGATATAAGTCTGTACTTGGATTCAGGCAACTCAGTAGTAGTCTTTTGGGATTTTGAATAAGGTGCCACATGGAAGACTATTGTGCAGGAAGTACGGTAAATATCTGCACATGGATTGAGAACCGACTAAAAGACAGCTTTCAAAGGCTTGTTGTAAATGGAACATCTCAGTTTGCACTGGTAACTGTGGTTCCCCAGGTTTCAGTATTATGTCTTCTCCTTTTTATCATCTGTATTAATGACTTCAAAGTAGGATTGGAAAGTATTTTCTCCATTATTGCTGATGACACTAAGTTGTGCAAGGTAATTAAATCAGAAAGTAATGATCTTTTCCTCCAAAGGGATTTACAAAAAATAGAGAAATGGGCAACTAAATGGCAATTAAATATATATTTTTTTTTATAAGGATAACTGTGCAATTTATAATCTTTACAAAACAAATCCAGTGTATAAGAGGTAGAAAGGGATTTGGGAGCGCTTGTGGACAACCACCTACATAACTCAATGTCAACGAGCATCTGCAAATCAATTTAAATATTAGCGTGCATTAAGAAGGGTATAGGAGCAAGGGAAGCAAATATAATTCTGCCACTATACAAATCCCTAGTACTCCCTCATTTGGAATATGTACAATTTTGAGCACCACTTCATAAAAAAATACGTTTTAGAGCTGGAAAAGGTACAGAGAAGAGAAATAAAACTAATAAGGGGAATGGACGCGCTAAGTTATGAAGAAAGACTAACCAAATTAAACATATTTTCTCTATTAAAAAAAAGGCATCTAAGAGGGGATATGATTACTTTATATAAATATATCGAGGGGCACTGCGCCGTCATCAGTGCACCGACAAATGCGGGCGCAGACAACTGCGCGTCAAGCAAATGCGCGCACCCGAAAAAAACGTGTCAGGCAAATACAGTATGACAGCTATAGTGTGATGCCCCTTACCATCCCATGTGCCACACAGTGCCCTCTGATCACCCCCTTTCACACAGTACCCCCTGATCACCCTCTGCCTTAGATGCCCATTACCATCCCATAAACCACACAGTCCCCCCTGCCTCAGATGCCCATTATCATCCCATGTGCCACAGTTTGCCCCCCTGATCACCCCCTGCCTCAGATGCCTATTACCCTCCCATGAACAACACAGTGCCCACTGCCTTGCATGCCCATTATCATCCCATATGCCACACAGTGCCCTCAGATCACCCCCTGCCTCACATGGCCCCTACCTGGGGGGCCGTCGGGGACTGAGGGTCACTGGGAGCAAATGCTGGGAGCCCCTGTAACCCTAAGACCCCCTAAGCCTAACCCTAACCCCCTAAGCCTAACCCCTGTACCCCTAACCCTAAGAGCCCCTAAGCCTAACCCCTGTAACCCTAACACCCTAAGGCCACCTTACCTGTAGTCTGGCACGCAGTTGTCGAGCGTGTGCATTATTCTGCGCGCAGTTGTCGCAGCGCGCATTTGACGGCACCCTAATGCCGGCGCGCTGTTGGCATGCGCTGTATTTTCTGGACATCATATCCAGGGTCAATATAAGGCTTTGTCAGGAGAACTTTTTGTGCCAATAGGTTTTCAGTTGATAAGAGGACACCCCTTGAGGTTAGAAGAAAAAGTAAGGGTGGTGAAACTGTGAAAATGTCTACCAAAGGAGGTTGTGACAATGGATTCAATAGATAACTTTATGATATATTGATTAAAACGGGCATTCAGGGTTATCCTAGATAACTAGAGGAATATTGATCCAGAGAGGAATCCAATTGCCAGTACCTGGGGTCAGGAAGGAATTCTGTTTGAAAAATGTTGTTATCATATGCATTTTTGTAACAGGGTATATTTGAAATATAGGACTACAGAGGCCCAGGAATAAAATGCCCAGAAAAGCATTACTCACAGTGTATCCGCCTTAAAGCTAGGCCTCAGTGTCCATGGCAACCAGCCACAAGCTGCTAAACACTCAGAGATAGCAGCCCAGACACTGGAAGAATCTCTGAATGATAAACACTATCATAGTTTATATATAGGAATCTATTCATGCTCTTGGCTGATTACTGTTATTTATTGTTTCTTTTATATATATATATATATATATATATATATATATATATATATATATATATATATATATATATATATATACAGTATATATATATATATTTTTTTAAATTATATATATATATATATATATATATATATATATATATATATATGTCTAGAGTGTTGCAGTATATAGTGATACCTTTTTTACTGGACATACATATTCATAGTTTTCATGACAAGTTTTCAAGAGAAGATCCTCTCTTTATCAAGCAATACTCAATGACACCGTCATCATGACATCAGTAAAACATGGAAGTTAGACATAATCTGCAATCAGAGGCTACAAATGAATTAGTGCCAATAAGTGATATTTGCCTATTGGGCTTGCAATCAAGCAATCTATCAAATGCATTAGATCACCTGTTTTAGTCCATGTGGGTTTCCAGATATGTATTAACCAATTGAGTCGGGGGATCAATATTACCCTGAAATAACAGTTACAAATAATATTTCTTAATTGCATATTTGTGGATTTAAGACTGTTGAACTATTCATTCTAATGTCTTTCCATGCCTTCCCATGATTTTTTAGTACAGTATTTTGTGTTTAATTGCTGTTTTTGTGATTGTGGGTGGGTAACTCGTAATTGGATTGTGAGTAGCTAATAGATTATGTGTCAATATTAAGAGCAATTTTAAGTGTGTATAAATTTACAAATTGGGCAGTAGAATCCACAAAGCTTGTGTATGAATTCCAGACACCACGTAGTCGCCTGTTAAAATAAAATTAAAAGAAAAGAAAGATCAATCAGATGCACTAACAAAGACATATGGGTAGTGGAGCGGTCAATATAAGAAAAAGTAGGGGATGTTTGGACATTATTCATTTTTCTTTATTTTTTACAATACCTGTTCATGTGCAACGGACTGGGACTATGTCAGATGTGAAAGATTTCAACTGCAATAACACTGAATAGGATGCTTGGTAAGGTCTGAATAATGGTATCTTAGTTGAAATCTTTCACCTCCTTACAGTAGTGGTCAGGACAATAAGAGAGTTGGGGACTGGTACAGCAACAGCCATTAATGAGGTAATATGTGTTTTTAAATGATATTCTCTGCCTAAAGCTTGGATTTGCTGCTGTTTGCAGCTGTATTTTCATGTTAATTATGGGTGAACTAAAAAAGATTTAACGGAAATGTGCATACACTGTCCATTTAAGGATCAGGATAGTTTTATGCTTATCCTAGGCACTCTTAAATTCTTCAACTGTGTTTGTCTCTACCACTCAACTGGAAGGCTATTCCACGTATCTACTAATATTTCTGTAAAGTAGTACTTTTTCACATTACCTCTATCTTCCACATCGAAATCGTGACCTTGTGTCCTTGCATTTTTCTTTAAAAGACACCTCCCTGTTAAACTTTATTAAATTCGTTGATATATCTGAAGGTTTCTCATATTACTCCTTATACTTCTGTGCTATAAGCCAGTGCTATCCAACATCTCCATTATGGGGGACCAGATTTTTATCAGTCCATGTGCAGGTGCCGGATTTATATTGGCTAGTGAATTGGTAGAGAGGATTTAAGGTAATTAAAAGAATGGCATATAAATATATAAATGAATATGTTTATATTTTGTATATGAAATAACTAAACATTTTGGTATTTTATATAATGACCCAAGTTTTACCCTAAGTGTTATATTAATTCTTTTAGGTTTGTGAAGAGATTCTACCTGGCAGTCAGTGGGCCACAAAGATTAGATGGCGGGCCATGTCCTACCACTCTGGCAGCACTGCTCTAAGCTATATCACATATATAGTTGTGAGTAAAACGGGTTGTTGGTAATGCTTGCGGGCTCACGTAGCCCCGCAAGCGTTAGCAACAACCCGTATTGCTCACAACTATATATGTGACTAGCAACTTGCACGTCAAAAAATGACGGCAAGAAAATTGTAAGGCAGGTAATGCTGTTTGGTGTAAGTTAATGAAATAATTAGTAAATTAATAAATGAATATACTTTACCTATTTGGAAGTAATATATGCAGGAAGCATTGTGCTGAAGAGTTGACAATCTGTTTTGATGTTTCTGGAGCATATAATGTAGGTTTGCACTGTTGTGGAGCTGAGGTGTAAGTGTCAGCAATGTGTGCAGTGTGTAGTGTAAATAGGCAGCGTGCGCGAGGGGAAGCAATTAGAGTAGATGTGTACTTCCGCATTGTGTAAGTTAGTGTTGTAAAATGGCAGCTAATGTGTATGTGCTACGCGGCTGTGTATGATGTAGCGTGCTTGCTAATGGTGTATCTTGTAGCTCGTACGGCTTTTTGGAAAATCTGTATGTGCTTAATGGTGTTTTCCATGTTTATGGTCCTATAACCTTGTTTTCGTTTTTTTCGGCGGCCATTTTTTCTTTCGCTTAGGGGATTTTCGTGTGTGTAAACTCTGGAATTTTTATGTATTTTTTGTGGGTGTTTATTGTGTTTGTAATGTTTTCAGGTTTGCACGGTTCGGCCGTTAAAGTCGTAGTTTTGGGAGTTTGTAAATAGTTCTTTTTTCTAAGTCCTGCGTTTCGTATTTTTTTCTGGTAAGTCCGTAGAGCCTCCACCTAGAGCAAATGGTCGTAGGGATGAGCGCCTACGGCTTCGCAAGGTCCGCAGTTGCTGGCAAGGAGCTACGCGAGCCTGCAGCGTTAGCAACAACCCGCTTGCTCACAACTATATATGTGAAATAGACCTTGCGCTGGTTGAGATGAGCGCTGTGCGACTTAGTTTGAGCACCATACGACCCCGTATGACTTAGGCAAGGAGTGCCGAAGGCGCTCACTTCGCCGTAACTACACATCAACAGAAATCTCAATGACACCATTCACAATTAGTGATGTCCCGAACAGTTCGCCGGAGAACTATTTGCAACGATTTTCGCATGTTCGCGTTCGCCGCGATTGCGAAGACATTCGCTTTTCGGTTCGCCCCCTATACTTTATCATTGAGGAAACTTTGAACATCATTTATTTTATTTTATAATTTTTTGTGTGTAATCTATGCCTGTCTGCCAGCGTGTGTGTGTGACAGGCTAACACCTAACAGCTTATATTGTGCTTATATTCACTACTCATACCTGGTGGTGTAACATACATTGAAAACAACCATTTTTTTCCTGTAATCTAATTTCAGTTGCCTGCCTGTGTCAGGCTCACAGCTTATATTGTGCTCGGTGACATAAAACAACACTTTTTTTGACTGTAATAGATTGAATAGCAATTGCCTGCCTACAGGCATGTGTGTGAAGCCTATTGCATCTACTCTGCCAACTTTTGCCAGTGCACAGTGACACTCATATCTGGTTGCACCTTAGATTGCACGCGCAGTGCCCCAAATTTGAAGTGGGAGGACCGACCAAGCATCTTTTTCCATCTCCCGCTTCCAAAAATCCATGCCATATACACGTCCCCTGATAGTGGACGTAACAGGGATTAAACCGATAGGAATAGTACTACTTAACAGTACACACCTTATAATAACGCAGACAGAGGCAACGCGTATAATCTTCCATGCTGTGCAGTGGAAGCCCCCAGACTCTGACCTGTGTATAATCTTCCATGCTGGGCAGTGGAAGCCCCCAGACTCTGGGAGTCTGAAGAAGAGGAGTCAGAGGAGGAAGGTGGCTTTGAGGAGGTGGAAGACCAAACACAGCAGGCGTCCCAGGGGGCTTGTTGTCACCTTTCGGGGACCCTTGTTGGCTGGGTGGAGGAAGAGACCTTCAATGACATCAGTGAGGACAAGGAACGGGACATGGCTAGCTTGGTATCCAACCTTGTGCAAATGGGGAGTTTGCGATTGTGCAAAGGGACTGTTTGCGGTTGTTTGCGGTGCATTAAACGGGGAGATTGGTCTGTTACTGTGAAGCGGGTGTAACCCTTACACTACCTGATCGATACAACATCATACCTGATGTTTTAAAGCATGTTATTTCAAACAATTTAGGAATGTTAGGTGATTTATGTCCTTTATGGCTTAAAACCAGACTCTGCATCAACTATGTAATTTTCCGTGGGAGTTTTGCCAGGGATCCCCCTCCGGCATGCCACAGTCCAGGTGTTAGTCCCCTTGAATCAACTTTCCCATCACTATTGTGGCCAGAAAGAGTCCCTGTGGGTTTTGAAATTCGCCTGCCCATTGAAGTCTATGGTGGTTCGCTGGGTTCGCCCGTTCGCGAACATTTGATGGAAGTTCGGGTCCGCTGTTCGCAAACCGAAAATTTGATGTTCGCGACATCACTATTCACAATGCGAGACCTGTAGCAGTGTGAAAAAAAACGCGTGGAAAAATTACGGGCCGTAACAGTTGCAAAAAGGAAAGCGGCACTTACCAAAAAAATAAAAATACAACCCAAGGCTACTCGAACACTGACCATGCAAAACACCACGCACATAAGACTTTTACCCAGGAACGTACGAGGTATAAAATACACTATTAGGGACAACGGGAAATGCTACACACCCGCGTAACGCATTGACAATCGCCTCTATTTTACAACACTAACTTACAACTAATAACATTACTATTACAAAATGCCCAATTACACAGCTAAACAAACGGTTTGCACTCGCGCACGCCTATTTACACTGCACACTTCAAACATTGCTGACACTTACACCTCAGTTCAGCAACAGTGCAAATGTACATTGTATGCTGCAGGAAAATCAAAACAGATTATTAGGTCTTCAGGATATTGATTGCTGGATATATTAGTTACAAATAGGTTAAGTATATTCATTTATTATTTAATTAATTCATTAATTAGCACAAAAAAAATATATATATATATAAAAAAAAAGACCAGTGGAGCGGATCACAATGAGCCACAAAGGCGTTTAACGTGGGGCTCCCAATAAGCGCCGAGGGTGCTCAGAGCACCAAAAGTACATGAGGGGAGAGGCTCCCAATGAGTGCCAAAGCCAATCAGCACGGCCCTTGCAATGACTGACAAAGGTGCTCAGACCACAAAAACTACTGTACACGAACGGAGAGCCGAAGGCGCTCATTGCGAGCCACGCGATGTTCGCCAAAGGCTTTCAGCGCAGGCTCACAATCAGAGGACCGGGTGCTCAAAGAACTAAAAGTAGAGGAGAGGATCTCAATGAGCGCCAAAGGCGATCAGCGCGGCCCTTGCAATGAGAGCCAAAGGTGCTCACACCACCAAAATGACACGAGCGGAGAGGATCACAAGCAGCGCACAGGGTGCTTAGGGAACCAAAAGTAGAGCAGAAGAGAGGATCGCAATGAGCACCCAAGTCGTTCAGCACAGGGCTCACAATGAGCGCCGAGAGTACATAGAGGAGCAAAAGTATACAAGAGGAGAGGCTCGCAATGAGCACCGAAGGCAATTAGTGCGGCCCTTGCAATGAGCGCCAAAAGTGCTCACAACACCAAAATTACAAAAGCGGAGAGGCTCGCAATGATCACCGAAGGTGAGGGGGCTTGCAATGAGCGCTCAGACGACCAAAAACCATACATTGTGTGCCAAACAGCATTCACAGCCTTACAATTTTATTGCCGTCATTTTTTGACGGGCAAGTCGCTAGTATAGTCATATGGGTCATGACTTTATCAGATTTGTCTTTTAGGCCAAGCACATCTTATATCTTGTTCAAAGACTAAATTTTGCACCAGGGAGAATTGTGAAAAATATCATTTTACAACATGTCTATTCTATGTATTGCAAAAATGGTAGTTTGATATTTAACTTTTTATTTCAGAGTTATAAATAAATACAGACATTTGCTTCAGCTTTTAAATTGTTTGAAGATTCTTGAACTCTTGTTCTTCTGCATTCGTTTTTTCTAGGAAATGTTTCAAAAACATCAGTCTTATATGAGAAGAGGGAGTATTGTTCCACACAAAAGATAGTGAAGTCAAACAAGGTGATGTTTCACCCTATAAAGTATGAAAATTTGTATAAATAGACAAGGAAAGCAATGCTGGATTCAGACATTTCTCTCATCCATTTAAACTTTTTACATAGAAATTGTGATTTATATTTTGTTGTTTTTTTGTCATTCAGTCGTGTCTGACTCTCCGCGACCCCATGGACCGCAGCACACCAGGCACATCTTCTGTTTGGTTGCATTTGTCCAAAAGGTTTTCTTGGTAAAAAAAAATTGAGTGGGTTTCCAGTTCCTTCTCCAGTGAACACCGTTTTGTCTGACCTCTCTGCTATGACCTGCCCATCTTGAGTAATCCTAAATGGTTTAGCTCACACCTTCACCACAACAAGGTAGCAAATCCAGAAGGGGGATTTATATTTTAGTATATTTTAGAAAAACGCAATTAGCTTGGGATAACGGTTTGCTCCTCCTCTTGGCTTTACCATCTAAGTGATTAATATCAAGGGTGGTATTACTAATCAATTATAAAGTTGAAGGTTTTTTTGCATTATTGCCATCCTTTCTAATGACATATAGACTTGGCCATATTACTACTGTTAGGTGTGAAAGTTTAACAATGTCCTGTTAAAGTAATATATCCATATCATTACTTTCACATTATATATATATATATATATTATATTCAAGTATTTTTATTATTTTTGTCTTAAAAAAACATACAAGAGTAAACATACAATCAAATCCCAAAAAAGATGGATCATATATATGGACAACTCTTTACACAATGCCCAATATACATCAAATGCAATACAATCTTATGTGAATGCAGAATTTTCCTTTACACATATTCATTTTAATAAAATCAAACCATTTTTCATTCTACTTTGTTCGGTTTCATTACTTTTCACCCTGTAAAAGGATATGTGCAAGCCGGCTAAGAGATCATCTACATCCAACCCAAAAGAAAAGGAAAAAAAAAAAGGGGGAGAAAGATAAAGTATAAACATGGAGAAGAGAGTGAGGTCTAAGTTCTTCTTTATTTTGCATCAAACATTAGTGGAAAATGTCTGTAGGACATTGTCTTTAGGGGTTTTGCCCCCCGCGGGGGGTTTATTTTAGTATATTTTAGAAAAATGCAATTAGCTCGGGAAAACGTTTTGCTCCTCTTCTTGGCTTTACCAGCTAAGTGATTAATATCAAGGGTGGTTTTAATAATCAGTTATAAAGTTGAAGGTTTGTATGCTTTATTGCCATCCTTTCTAATGCCGTATAGCCTTGACCGTATTACTACTGTTAGGTGTGAAAGTTTAACAATGTCCTGTTACAAGTAATATATCCACATCATTACTTTCACATTATATTCATGACCAGATTCACTAATAGGCAGAATAAGCAGGTGCATAATGATGTCTAACTGCAAGGTACACCAAGTTCCAACATTGAAAAATATGTTAATTTGAAGTTTGTGTGGATTAAACAGCTTTATTGCACTGTGAGTAGGAATAACAAAGCTCTTCTGCTAGTCTCTTCTGGCCTTCATTGGAATAAGGAGAGTTTCCTCTTTCAGATCAGGGTTCTCACACCCATTTTGACTACAAGTGATAGCAGTGAAGCAGTGTTTTTATTCAAATAAATGTCAAGTGACTATCCTAAAGATGGCAATTACTGGAACTCCATTGCATTGAGGGGATTGTGGCTCCAAAAGAACTTCTATCTTTCCATCCCACCCAAACACTCAATTACAACCTGATATCTCCTGCTTCTGGTAGATCATTATGAATAATTAATAATCTGCATTGTAAAAAAGAAAATACTAGGGCCCTCATTCAATTGCAATTTGGCCAATTGAATAGGGCCCTAAATAAGCACATAACATATATTTTTTAAAGAAGTTTTTAGTTAGCAAGCATCAATCCAAAAGAAAGGTTTTCACTAACTAAAAACTTATTTAATAAAAAATATGCTATGTGCTTCTTTAGGGCCCTATTCAATTGGCCACATCGCAATTGAATGAGGCCCTAGGTATGCTCAGACCCTAGGCTGATTGAATAAATTGTCCCCTGGGGCTTGAGCATGGCCAGTCTGTTCTTTTGCAAATGCCTTTAGATTCAGAGCTCCAGGGGAAATTAGCAATTATTGACATTATCTACAAGAAGAGATATCAAACTGCCCTTGGACCAGAAATGCATACGTGGTTTTTATATGCTTTTTACATTCCAAGTTTTCTATCTGATATTTAATATGTGTTGTTCAGTTGTGTCAAACTCTCCATGACCCTAAAGGCAGCAGCATGCTTGGCACATCTGTCAGCCACTGCCTCTCTGAGCTCCATCAAGCACATGTTAATTACTTCATTTACCTAATTTTCTCTAGGGAATCCTGTCTTCTCATGATATGGCCCAAATATTTGAGCTTCATCCTCATAATCATACCTTCCAGTGAACAGTTTGGCTTGATGTCCTGAAGTACTGATTTATTTTATCTTCTTGTCATCTAAGCAATTTTCTCCAACACCACAATTTAAAGGCACCAATTCTACGGTGCTCAGGATTCTTTATGGTCCAGCTCTCACATCTGTACCTTTGTTATAGTGTGATGTCTTTACTTTTTACTGGCTTGTCCAAACTTGTCATAGCTTTCCTACCAAAAAGGAAACATCTTTTAATTTCATAACTGCAGTCACCATCTGCAGAGATTTTGGATGCCAGGAAAATAAAATCTGTCACTGCCTCCACTTCTTCCCCATTTATTTGCCAGGAACTGAGATTGCCATTTGCCATGATCTTTGTCTTTTTAATATTAAGCACCCTCATCAATAGGTCTTTGAGTTCCTCCTTACTTTCTGCCATCAATGTAGTATCATCAGAGTCAGGGGCATAGGAACTGGGGACATAAAAAATAGCAAAATTAAACTTAATCATGCATCACCAGGCATGGACCAGTATGTCTTTCTCATGAAAGCTTTGACCCATAATTTTTCTCTCTATTTATATATATATAGGAGGCATTGAGAATTTAAACAAAAAAAAAAGGATTGGAGGGGCAATGCAGCACTGTGCCCCCTCCCCCGTGCAGGCCCCTGGTGCCTTGCACCGGGTGCACCGGCAGTAGATCTGCCCCTGCTGCCTGTCCTGGGAGTAGAGTTGAATTGCACCACTCAGGGCCAAAGTTTTTTTGTCTTTTTAAATTTTATCCCCCCCCCCCCCCCACAGATTTTTTTGGGCTCCTACGCTGATGATCAGCGTATCTGAGATTGTTGATATTTTTTCCAGCCCAGCCTATTATGGGTATGATACTCTGTGTATAAGTTGAATAAATAAGGTGACAATATACAACCTCGTCGCACACCTTTTTTGATCTTGAAACATTCTGTTGTTCCATGTTCAGTTCTGACTGATTCCTCGGGAGACACAAGAAGACTGCTATTTTATAATGAGATTGGGGTAAATGGGGAAGTTATAAAGGAACTAATTTCCATTTCCTATTATATTTGTACCAAGGTTTCACATCCAAGGATACCACTAAGGGTTGTTCTTTAAGTTCTCTTTTGTCTAGTTCTTTTTGGAATATTACATGCTCTAATTCCAGATTTCCTTATAGGGTATTTTCTATTTATTTGTATGTCATTTTATATTTTATATTAAGCCATGTTACTATTTGTGAAACCCTTTACTCCTCCAGATTATTCACTAATATAGGGAGAAGCCAGTCCTCCTCTACTGGAATTTCTTTGTACAATATGTTGTTTTTCTCTTATTCTTTTATTTATTTTTATATTTATAAGTGCTTGAAATTTCTCTAATATATTTTCTGGAATTTCAACAGGAATACTTCTTAAGGGATATGTTATTTTTGGCTATATAGACATCTTTATTGCCGAAATTCTATCAGACCAAGATAAACTTAGCCTCTTCCAATCATATAGAATACTAGTGTATATATACGACTATACAGTTTACCAAAATTATTCCTAAATAATGCTTTTATATTAAAAGTATATTCTATAACGAGGTGGTGTCACAATCTACTGCTTGGTTGGTCATTGGAAGAACTTAATTCAAACCTACCCAGTAGAATTGTGGGGTCCCTTGATATCCATGATAGTAGGAATTGGACCAGAACCAAGATAGCAACCCCCAGGAGTACTAAGGTTAATACAGGAAAGCAAGGTTGTAGAGGTTATGGACTGTAACCATTTCCCCAGGCAGGATCAGCAGTCATAATCCCAGGCAAGTATTATACTTTGCCCAGAATGACACTCACACATAGATTATGTAAGCACAAACTGGAACTCCTTTATTGGTAAAAATACAACATACCGGTACTTATAGGCACAGTAAAACATTAACATAGCTGGGGTGGGAAAAACTTCAAATCATAGGAAAATGTTCAAACCTAGGCCCATATCGGGAATTTCCTTCCTCCTCTCTATGAACTCGGTAGGGATCAATTATTAACAGCATGGGCAGAGACTTGGGTTGACCCTTTGATGCCACTGCTCAGGGCAGAGGGGACTTCCTCTTACACATAAGTGTTTACAAGTATAGGTTTATAGCAAAAATAATAATCATAACAAGTGGTTCTGCCAGACAAAGGGACATCCTTCCTGACTAAATGGTATAGTTGATATAAAATACAATGAATACATGTGTGCAGTCTCTGATTGATAAATGCTGGGCTATGGTACCAGCCCTTGGAATCTGGGGGGTAGTCCCTTCTTCCCCTGCTAACCCATCTAGTGTGAGGGTACATCTTATATACATTTTAATCATTAACGGCTCAAACAGGATATTAAAAGACACCTATACAATGCATACAAATATTTCTCAGCATCTTTCTAGCCATACAGATTAGGCATCTCCCAGTTTTAACACTTCAAATCAAATATATCCTAGTGAATAGTCTTTCATGAGCGATAATCTTGTATAAACACTAAAGAGGGGTTATACATTATGCCTCAAATCCAGTGTTATTAAAATATGATTACTAAGACTAAACTACCACCTCTCCCCACTCTTCTTGTTCCTTGCTGACCAGCTGGACATTCCCTTGCCTGGGAGGAGTAATTAGCACGCTACTCTGGCTTCTGCTTTCCTGGGAGCCCCACATAACCTGTTTTATTAAAACCCCCAGGGACAATGACCCCTGTGTTTCAAGACTAAACATGACATATACACGTTCCCATAGACACCATAACAAAATATTCCAAGATAGTTAGCTCTTTGGACAATTTATTTATTTATTTATATTTATACAAACTTTCCTTACCACTCACCATTGCTGCAGTAACTCAATTTCTCATTTCTGGTTTCATAAATCACATGACCATAGCTATGTATCGCCCTGTACTTACAAGATAGTGATCCGGTCCTGACTGCTGTCCCTAGGCTCTTTCACCAGCTCTCCAACCAGCCAAGCGTGGTGCTCCGGGGTCCCCTGCGTGACTTCACACATCAGCGATTACCCCAGTGGTACAGCTCCCATAGATTTTATCTCATTAAATGTGACCTTCAAGTGGTTAGCCAAAATAGATGCAAAGGTTTTATAGTAAAAGTTTGGGAAGCCATCTGGTCCAGGAGATTTATTACACTTTAAGGTTGAAAAAGCTTTTTCAACCTCTAACGTCGATATATATATTTCTTGGTCTACTTACTGGTCTTAAGTTAATTAAGGAAGTGTTTTAGTGAACTTTTCTTTAGCTTTTCCATTTCATTTAGTATAATATATAAATGCCTCAAATTCCCTTTTTTCTTGAAGCTTGTAAACCTCTTATATACGCTTTTTGAGAGTTCCAAACCATTGGCTTAGATTTTACATAATGCTCATTAATTTCAAAGAACTCAGTAGTGTCTATATCTTTTCTAGATATATTACTTATTTTTTTTGTTGTTTTTTGGGGGATTTTTATCAATGCATGAACTGACCAGTCTATCGGGCCGATCTCTATTTAAGTCATATTTTCTAATGTTTGACTAAGAAGTAGTCTAAGCTTGTATATGTTTGGTGTCTGTGTGAGAAATGTGTATAATCTCTTTCCCTTGTATGGTATAGTCACGGCCTCATTATCGTGGCCGTAAAACGTCCATAAGTTTGCTATTCCTTGCGGCCGTCTTACGGCTCAGCGTAGAGCTACGTCCATGCTGGTATTCAAGTGGGCGGCGCCGCAAGGAGGTGCCTCTTACGGCTCGTTGCAAACCATGCAAACGACCGTAAACCTTGGTGGGCTTGAACCTGATTGCGGCCTCTAGCCCGTAGATCATTGTTCAAGCCTGCCAAATCGGAACTAGTAAGTCAAATATATATTCAAGCAAGCACTGTAAAGCACTGTAAATGATGGGGGAACACAATGGGGAACCCAATCAATTACAGCGGTGTACAGTGCTGCATTGAATATATATTTGCCTTTAGAGATCTCCAAGCCCATACTCGAGATTTAAATTCCACGGCGCGGCTCCTTAAAGGGCCTGTGGCACACTAATGCTTACCCCCATGCTGCAGGGGTACAGTAAGTACTCCCGTGGCAACTAACATTAACCCCCCCATGCTGCGGGGTCCCCATTAAGACCCCTGCAGTGTCCCTACCATAACCCTATAATGCAGGGGTTCCGATTGGGAACCCTTTAGGCTCCCCACATTGCTGTAGGGGTCCTGATCGGGACCCCTGCAGCATTTCAAATTTTAAATTCCCCGCCACAGGTCCTTAAAGGGCACGCAGCAAACAAATGGTTACCCCAAGCAGCAGGGGTACTGTAAGTACTCACGCTGCAACTAACATTAACCCCCATATGCTGTGGCGTCCCCATCGGGAACACTGGAGGGTCCCCAGATTAATCCTTGCAGCAAGAACCCCGATTGGTAACCACGCTGCATTAAAAATTCTAATGTCTTGCTGCGCAGGTCCTAAAAGGTAAATAATTCAATTAACCCCTGCCACGGTGATACTATAAGTACCCCCCTCCCAGGCACCTAAAATTAACCCCCTCACTAATGGGGTTCTATACAGAGCCTCATGAGCCCCTAATTAACCCCATCACTCACCCTAACTATACCCAATTAACCCATACTAAATCTTGTTAACCCTATCTGGACCCAATAACCCTATCTAGGCCTATTTAACCCAGTCTAGACCTATGTAACCCTATCTAGTCTTATTTAACCCTTACTGGGCCTATTTAACCCCAAATGTTCCTAGTAAAACCCCTTCTACCCTACCCTATTAACCCTTACACTACCAACCCAACTCCTATCCTATACTATTAACCCCCCTCTACCCCAGTAACCCCTCTCTACCCTGTTAAAACCCTATACTACCTACCTACCACCCTAATAAAATTCATATTACCCCACTAATTACAGAAAAAAGAAAACCTACCTAATTACAGTAAATAAAAAACCTAGAATTACACAAAATAAAAAAAGGACATTACACAAAATAAAAAAGTCCATTACTGAAAATAAAAAAGCTAAGAAAATAAATCATGCAATACATACAATACATGTAATAGAACATACAATACATTCAATCAATTTAATCCCTAAATACATTCACTAAAAATCCCTAAATCTGACCTAAAACCACCCCCCTTACTAAACTTAGAATTATGTTAAAAAAGGCCATTTACCTTGCGCAAATGCGACCATGGGTTTCTGGCCTTCGTCCCTAGCATAAGAGCCCATTCTTTATTGCTGCAGGTCCGGCACCCTAGAAAAAAAAGAAACAAAAAATGTATTTAAAAAATAACACAACATATAAAAATAGACACTATCAGTAGTCCACTTACCTTTCAGCGATGTCCCCGTCCTTCCTGTAGTCTTTACTGGCAGGGCCCGTCGGGGGAAAAAATCTGCCGCTCTAAATAAAACTGATTGGCTGCAATCTGATTGACAGTTTCAACAGCCAATCAGAAGGTGCAGATGCCTTCAGCCAATCACAATGGGATACGCCCATAGTATCCCATTGTGCTGACGGTAATAGTGATTGGCTGAAGGCAATAGTGCCTTCTGATTGGTTTACAAAAGAATGACAGGTCCATCAGCCAATCAGTTAATGGGGTAGAGGGGGGTTAATGGGATAGAGGGTGGGGTTAATGGTGTAGGGTAGGAGTTAGGTAGGTAGTGTAAGGGTTAATTGGGTAGGGTAGGAGGGGGTTTATTGGGTACATATGGGGTTAAATAAGCCCAGTTAGGGTTAAATAGGACTAGACAGGGTTAAATGGGTCTAGATGGGGTTACATAGGTCTAGACAGGGTTACATAGGTCTAGATAGGGTTATTGGGTCCAGATAGGTTTAAATAGGTAAAGTAAGGGGTGAATAGGTGTAGATAGGGTTATTGGGTCTAGATAGCGTTAACAGGGTTTAGTATAGGTTAATGGGGTATAGTTAAGGATAATGGGTTAATGGGGTATAGTTAGGGTTAATAGTGTAGTCTGTATAGAGCCCCATGAGTGATGGGGTCAATTAGGGGCTCAAGGGGCTCTGTAGAGACCCCCATGAGGGATGTGGTTAATTTTATGTGCCTGGTGGGGTACTTATAGTACCCCCACAGCCGGGGTTATTTGTATTATTTAGAGTGGGTCCTTTAAGGACATTTAAGGTCCGTTCAGGACCCACACAGTGGTACATTTGAATTTTTAATGCAGCAGGGGTCCCGATCGGGACCCCCGCTGCAAGAGTTAATGTGGGGACCCTCCGCAGCATAGGGGGTTTAATGTTAGTTGCTGCGGGGATACTTACAGTACCCCTGTGGCTTGGGGTAACCATTTGTGTGCATTAGTTTTTTTTTTTTTTATCAAAGAGTATAGAGACTGCCCTAGATTTGTTTCTATAGCTAGCAGTAATCATAATACTGTAAGTTCTGTCCAAAAGGCTTGGCTTCCTATCTTATGGTTGGCTTCCTATCCTATGATGATTGAATGATTTTCTTGCATACATTCTATGTCTGCATCTTCTTTGTGGAAAAGGTCCATAGCTGAATATCTTTTAAAATGATGTTTTAATCTTAATGGTTGGACCTTGATTATTTGCAGTTAAAGCACCTTGGTATTATTTGCAACATCTTAGGATATTTCTGCTCATAAAGAGGTCTGAAAATATATTAGCAGTTTTATCACACTAGTACCTGTTAACATTTATTGCTCCTGAGTCGTTAACAGTTTACAGCTAAGGTTTCACTTTCAATGATATCTAGATGTTGTAAGGACATATCCAGAGAGGGGAAGTTATTTAATTGGGAATTGTTGAATGTTTTACCTTTTCACTTTCCTTAGGGGAAAAGAAATTACAGGGTGCTTTAAGTTTTTTTTTTTTTATCTTGTCTTTACTTTTACCTTTAGATGGATTTTGATCTTTATATTTAACTAGCGAATTGCCCGTCAAAAAATTACGGCATTGAAATTGTAACGTAGCTAATGCGGTTTGGTGTGTAATAATGAAATATGTAATACATTAATAAATGAATATACTTTACGTATTTTGAAGCATTGTGTTGAAGAGCTGCAATCTGTTTTGATGTTGCTGCAGCATTAGTGGTGTGGAGCTGCTGTGTAAGCGTGCTGAATGTGTGCAGTGTAATAGTGTGTGTGCGCAAGACCAAACCGTTAGCGTAGTTGTGTACTCCCGCATTGTTGTAAAATGGCGGGTAATGTGTGGTATACATCTTAGCGGAATATCCATAGGTCTTTTGTGGTGTTTTGCGAGTTTCTTGTGGTGTTTTGCGTGTTTAGAGTGCTGTAGCCTCATTTTCATTTGTTCGGCGGCTATTTTTTCTCTCGCTAAGAGAATTTTTTAGTGTCTAAACTCTTTTATTTTGAGTTAAATGAAGGTGTAAGTTGCTTTTTTGAGGTCCTGGATGCTCCCTCTTGCTGTAGGTAAGCTTATTATGTATGTGCTGTGTGTATTTATTGTGTTTTTATTTTTTTCATGTTCGCAAGTTGGGGACGTTTTTGTCGAGGTCGTAATGAGTGTTAACGTGTCTCGTATGTTGTTTGCGTTGCGAGGTAAACTTTGCGAGGGTCGCAGTTGGTGTGTCGTGTTGTTTGCGTTACAACGTAAAGTTTGCAAGGGTCGCAGTTGCTGTCAAGGAGCGCCTTCGGTGCTCCATGCCAGCAACTGAGGCCCTTGCTTTGCGAGGGCCGCGGCGTGAGCAACGGCTCTGGCTGGCTCGCCTGCTCCCAACTATATATGTGATTTTGCAGAAGTAAGAATAAGCTATCTATAAAGCAGATTTTAATTATTCACCTTTTCTTATATATATATATATATACCAATATCCATCATTGTTTTTATCCCATCAACCTCTACCTTTTCCTTTCTTCTCTTTCTTGCTCTATTCCCCTCCTCCCTCCCTTTCATTCCCTTAATCTACTGTCCTCTCTTTTTCTTCTTTAGCCCCCTCTTTATCTAAATCTTCTCTTTTCTCCCAAATCTAAATTAAAATAAAAAACTTTTACAGAATGACCGAATTTTGCCCTGCAGTCAATGCCCTCATCCATCTTTTACAAAGTGAATAATCAGGTCCAAATTATTCACAAAGCTGGATAAGACTTTGAATTTTCGAAGCTTAAAAATGAAATTCTAAATTTATTTCAATAAATTTCTTGCTAAATATAAGCGTACTAAAAGATATTCTGCATTCACTGTAATCTATCAAAATTGAATCAAACTTTTTCTCTATTTTTCTCTTCTGTTCCTTTTCTCTTTTCATTCAACTTCCCTTTAGTTATCCTCTTTTCCCCTCCCACTCATCACCCTTCTTACTCTCTTAAGCCATATCTATTTTTCATAATTGAAGAAAAAGATCAATTGCATAGAAAAGACAACAACCATCAAGTTACATAATAAACAATCTATAAAATATTAAAGTTTCATTCTTCAGCTTATAAATATCCACTTAAGAAATGCTCAGTTTAATGTTAACATTTCCCAAAACTCAATAAACAATAGAAAGTCAATCGTGTGAGTAAATGCAGTCTTTTCATTAGGTATAATTTCCAACTTATATTTGCTTGATCTTTCTAGAGATTTTTTTTATCCAGCCTGGCACCTGTAAACAGTGAATTTTTCCCTAATAGTCTGTAAATTCCCTTTAGCTGTGTATTCAATTAAGTCATAAAAAGCTACTGCTGTTGGTTTTTTAGACGAACAGGTCAGAAGACTGTATATAAAAAGTAAAAGTAAAGATCACAATTTCTAGAGGTGTATAGCAAAATCAAATTTCAAATGTCATGATACCTGTATCAATATATTTCATATTTCTTGAGGGACACACAGAATAAACAGCAGAGAAACGCCAGTAAGCTGGAAGGGTGTCCAAACTGCACACAATAAGCTTTCTCCTAGGATTTTCCAGTTTAACATACTAAGCATATAGTCCAAAGCATTCCTCTCCAGATCAGTTTCCTTAATTACTTGATTTAATTTCATGTTGAGCTAATGCTCTACACTCTGGTCTCTCTCATGGAGTTTTCCCTGTTGTATGAAGGGCGGAAAGCACCAGCACACCTCCCAGAGTCCTTCTTCCAGACTGCCTCAATTTGCGTTGAGCATATAGCATTGTATTCAAATGGCTTTTCCCTTCACTTGCTCTTTGTTTGTATAAGGTTGCTTTAGACTAGTCACAGGAGAAGCAACAGCTGCACACCAAAGAGAAACACGGATCCACTTTCCACTCATTAACCTCTCACTTAGAACCTCCTCCCTTGGCTTTTGGAACTCACAGCTCCATATCGTGTCTCTAACAGACTTGCCCCACCAAGCTCCAGACAGATATTCCAGGCACCAAGCTTGCTCTTGGATTCTCATCCATCCATACATCAAGCAGAACAACGTCTACATGCCCTTCGCAAAAGACTCTCTATTGGCCCAACCCAATTCACAATAATTTGACATCACTCTGGGGTTCCTCTTCCAAATTGCTGACAGGTATCATGCAATGCAGTCTGTACGTTCAGGAACAGGAGAATAAATACTTTAGGTGGTTCTCCATTCAAGTTTCCTCATCTGAGCAGGTAGCCCGAGCTAATAAACCACGTTAGCCACTTACGAGAAGGGGCATCATATCTGGAAATTGGAGTAGGAGGGATATTGATCCAAGGAATAATACGATTAGCAGTACTTGGGGTCAAGATAGATTTTTTACCCCTTTATGAGACAATTGGCAGTGCTTTACTTGCCTTCCTCTGGATCAATTAACAGTTTACATAATACAAGAATCAAAGGTGATCTGAAAATGTTGAAAATGATGAAGTCTGTTTAAAATGTTACTATTTTTGTTCTTTTTTTTAGGAAAATAAAACTTTATGTGCAGACATATAAAATACGAAGAACAATCAGAAATGTGATAGGATTTATTGAGGGCCAGTATGAGCCTGGTAAGTAATAAAACTGATATCACTGAGTCATTGTTATTATTATTATTATTATTATTATTATTATCTTTCAAAAACAAAATATGAAGGGAGGGGCTTCACACAAAACTGATAGTCATACACTCGCAGTGTGAAGCAGCCTGTATGAGAAAAAAAGGGGAAGGTTCCAAAAGCTGAGAACCTGTTACTCATGAAGTAAGTATAAACTTTATATCTTTATATGACAATTACATCAAGGTCAATAAAATTAATAAACTATCTTAGACATTTTGCCTAAACAGTCCTATTGAGCTGTAAAATGTATATTTTATTTAAGCATTGTTTCCAGTTAATAACTCCTAATTAGAGCTTAACTTCCCAGATCGTTACGTGGTGTTGGGTAATCACCGGGATGCATGGGTGTTTGGAGCTATTGATCCATCCAGTGGTACAGCAACGATGATGGAATTAAGCAGAGCCATGGGTCGCCTGCTAGAGAAAGGTAAATGATTATTATAATTGATTATTATAAATTTAATATAGCAAGGAATAGCTGTACCAAAGGGAAATTGGATAACCTAAGTTATTACTATTATTTTTTCTTTCAGTATGTTAACTCTACATTATAAACACTATGCCATTCTTTCTTCGTGTTACTGAAAATGTCTTATAAGACTAAAAAAGTCCTGATTACTGTCTCTTTACTTTTTAGAAGATTAAAAATTAGCACAGCATGTAATGTACTGCAGTACAAGCCATCTCCATTAATGTTACGCAACCCAGACATTATTTAAAGTTAATCATCCAGAAATCATGATACAAAGGTTCCAAATAGAAAATAAATGAAAAAATAAGTATGTTAGTAATTGAATGTTATTAAAATAAATCTAAATTAATGCTAGATTGAATGTTGCTATTTTGGTCATAAATTACTTTTCAAATATAACTTCATTAATTAAACTTGAAGTTGGGATGATTAGCAGAAAGAGTATGCTCTGTTGGGGAATCAACATACTCACAGAGACTTTTGCTGCAGGAAAAACAGCAGCGATTGTTAGCTCTTCAGCATATTGATTCCTGGATATATTCATTACAAATCGGTAAAGTATATTAATTTATTATTTAACTAATTAATTAATTATTATAAAAAGATATATTTATATAAAAAAAACGAGCAGAGGAGACACTCGCTTTGCCAAAGGCGCTAAGCGCGGAGCTCGCAATGAGTACCGAGGATGCTCAGATGACCAAAAGTACATGAGGGGAGATGCTTGCAATGAGCGCCGAAGGTACTCAGAGGACTAAAAGCCTTACATTGTGTGGCAAACAGCATTTTTTGATGGGCAAGTCGCTAGTCAATCTTAATATTATGCTTTTTTTCACTGAGTATTATCTGCGTTTATGTGATATGTATTTGATTCATATATAATGTAATCAACACCATTACAACCTGGTTCAGACTGTTGTTGATGTAAACCTGAGTTGGATACAGTATTGAGAACTTAGAGCCCTATGGTAATCCCTGAAAATCAATTATGAGTGCCGTAGCAGCACAGTAAATCCTAAATAGTGGAAAAACAGCTATGAGTGAACTTCACGCCAAAGCTAAAAAGTAATGCAAAAATCGCCATCGATTTTTGCACTGACAATAAATTAGGAGTTACTCCCTTACATTTTGACACCCAAATCCTATGCTAATAAGATTTTATGGATCACTTGCAAATAAGGACACTGCCATAACGATCATTCGCAAGTAATTTTCAAACCCTTGCTGAGTCCCCCAGAAGCATTTAAAGTCACAGTATAGCACAAAAAGCACTGCAAAATGATGAAATGTTAACGTTATTTGACACCTAGCAATTTAAAATCAATATATGTGTAATTAAAAAATATGATATGTTAGTATTAAGCCAGTTTTATTATACAAAATTCAGGGTAACACTCAACCCAGTACTCAGGGGGTTAATACACATCACAAAACCACATCGTCTAAGAACAAATGCACCAATATATTGTCTATAAATATATCATATTTTAACACAAAATAAACACATTTGTACTGATTGTAATACTTACTTCATTGTTTGAGGATTTGCATCGTTTAATTTACAGAACATGCCCACAAGTTTGAAGATGTTTTTTTTTTATTTATTGAATAAAGGACACAACGACTGAATGGGAGAACAACGGGCCACAGCTTTATTTATAATCAATTGTATATAACAACACATAACTTTATGTACACAAAATACGGTAATACCTTTTCCGGGGGAGTAGCCCGGCCACGGACAGTGACCTCACGCTTTGGGCCCCGCCCAAAGCCCCAATGCTTATATTAAGCACGTCCTGTGAGGTAGGGCCAACGCCCACTTAGGCCAGTGGGCCGGGCAACTCACCTCACGCCAAGCCATAAAACATAGCAAAATACACAACAAAATGCCACTTCTCCGCAAATTCCTTGAATACAAAATCTTTTTTTTTTTTTTCATATAACTATTTACATTTTTTATTTTAACAAACAACCAAATTAACAGGGTGGGTAAGTGGCATTTCAGTCGGGAGAACGGGCTGCTGTGCCAAACCGCGTGAAACGCGGACGCACGACATGCCCCCGATTGGCTGACGGCCTTACAGCCGCTGGGTCACGCAACGCTACATGCTGACCCAGGAAGCCTGTGCAGCCTCCGCGTCAGACATGACCCATGCATGATCCATTTAGGCTTAGATGATGAATAACGGACACGACGACTGAATGGGAGAACAACGGGCCACAGCTTTATTTATAAACAATTGTATATAACAACACATAACTTTATGTACACAAAATACGGTAATACTTTTCCAGTGGGCCGGGCAACTCACCTCCCGCCACGGAGCACGCGAGGGACGCCTCCCGAGACTGCAATCCCCCCCTGCTGTCTATCAACGACAAGGCCCGTACGACGCTCTCCCTAAATTCCAACATCAGTAACTCCAGCCCGATTTATGTAAGATGAACCTTGTCCTTACCGAAAAACTTGTTGGCACCGACCAGCTCGAACTCCTTATATCGGATGGCAACGAATCCCAACTTCCTAACAAAACTTGCCAGCTGCTGGTTGATCTTCTGTCTTGATTTATCCAGACTGACAGGGTCACGAGCATTACGCCAGGATCTTCTTTTTATCATCTCTGACCAAATCAAAAACGTACCGGGGAACTTCTTCGTCCATTTTTCCACGTCTCTCTACATGACCTTTAGCATTCTCCTCATGGGCACCGTTCCCAGATCGTTCCCGCCGGCATGAATCAATATAACGCTGGGCTGACTGTAACGCTATGCATATGTGTCCAACAGCCCATCCGCCTGCGCCCACCGCAGCCCACGAATCTCGCACCACCACACGTGCAAGTCCGTAACAGGGAAGCCAAGTTGTGTCTTTCCTTCCGTAACTGCGGCTAACCTGTGGGCCCAATACACATACGAATGACCAACGATCCACAGTTGCTTCTGTCCTCCTGAAAGCAGAAAGCAACATCCATTAGACCACTGCCCTCGGCCTCACGTAGGAACGAAAGCGTTCTGACTCCCATCTACCGATACGCTTTACTGCAGCGTTGGGCAAACCTAGCCTGGCTGCCTCCGTGGCTGCCCCAATACGGAAAGAGTGTGTCCCAAACTCTGACTGATCTAGCCCCAGCCGCTGCAATGCGCTTTTTAACACTTTTTTTAATTGATAACGGGATAACGCCGTCCCATCGGCATGAACCAGCAGCGAACACCATCCCGCCGGTCGCTGCATAAGGTACTCCTCTGTACAAGCATAGGGGCAACACTCTGTGCCAACCTGATGCAGAACCACCTCTTTTACTTTTCCCACGTGGTCGGTCTTAGACCTCCGTACCCATATCACTACCTTGCCTTACCTCAGGCAGGTATCCACCACTTGCAGTCCCCCAGAACTGTGTCTACTGTTCGCGACTAACTCCCCTATCCTAAACGCTCCGAAGAACGCCAGGGAAAAAGCCGTACGGAAAAGTAGAGATTCAAAGGGGGTTCTGCAAACCACCACCAACACCTGAGCCACTCTCAGTAACAAGGAAAAGGTAATCGGCCGCCTGTTATCCTGCCTGCGATCACCGTTGAACATTCCGCGCACCACCTTGCGCACTAGAAACTCCTTTGTAAGGTCCCTCTGCCCGGCAAGCGTAAACATGAAAGCCAGCGCCGTGACATGTCTCCCTACTACGGCTCTTGTTTCTCCTTGCTCGGCACACCGAAGCAGGTACCAAAGCAGGATCCCTATGGTCTTATCTTCCTGTCGTAGTACCACTAGGCCATCTCATTTTGCCCACAAGCGTCTGTACGCGGCCCATGTTGCCGGGGCAACAGACTGTCTAACGAGACTCGTCACCTGGCAGCTCCAAGCTCCCAGAGCTCCGTGGGAATGCATTCCCCCAGGGCGTTCGCATGAGGGGCCAATGCCCTGAACCGCTCCTCCTGAAACCGAGAAAGGGCATAAGCGATCCCATTCTCTACCCCTGGAACGTGTCTCGCCTGGAACCATATGTTCAGGCTGAGACAGCATAGTACAAGATGACGGAGTAATCGTAGTACCGGTATGGATGTTGCCGTGATGTTTTTTACGGCCTCCACCACCCCTATCTTATCTGTGTGGAATATAACTCGCCGGTCCCTGAAAGCCGGACCCCAGATGTGTACTGCTGCCACAATGGGGAATAACTCGAGGAATGTAAGGTTCTTTGTCAAACCTGCTACTACCCATTCCTCCGGCCAGACCACGGCGCACCATCTCCCCTGGAAATATGCCCTGCAGCCTACTGGTCCGGATCCATCCATATAAAGCTCTAACTCTGCGTTGGTGGCGCTCTTCTTTTGAAGAAGCGCCCGGCCATTAAACTCTGCAAGGAAAACTGCCCACCACTTTTTCCCAGGGAAGACTGCACTCCAGATCCAAATCCCCAGGAACGTCAACTTATTCGTGGAGCCCTCAGTTTTGTTATGGGCCAGTGGTACCCTGAAATCTTGACAGATTCCGGTGAAAACCTCCAGCATGAACCGGCAAGTGTCATTCCCGGCTGGCCCGACGAACAGGAAATCATCGAGGTAGTGCGTAATGCTCCTGTACCCCGCTTCCAGGCTTGCAACCCATTGCAAGAATTTGCTGAAAGCCTCGAAGTAAGCACACAAGATTGAGCACCCCATGGGTAGGCATATGTCGACGAAATAGCTGCCATCGAGGTAAAGGCTAGAAGCCGGTGGCTCGACGGATGGACCGGCAACCTGAATGCTACTTCAATGTCCACTTTCGCCATAAGCGCCCCGGCGCCCGCCCGCCTGACCATCTCGACCACCCGGTCGAAGGATTCATAAGACACAGTAGCCTGGTCTTTTGAGATACCGTTGTTTCCCGAACGGCCTCTGGGATAGGAAAGGTGTTGTATTAATCTACATTTTCCCTTCTCCTTCTTGGAGACAACCCAGAGCGGAGAGACGACCAAATCCTGAATAGGAGGGGATGCAAATGGCCCTGTCATCCTGCCCAGTTTGACCTCGTTCAGAACTTTGTTTTCTGCTACCCCTTGGAATTCCCTAGCCGACCGCAAGTTCGGAACCAAGAGACCTTGTATATCTATGTCGCATGGAATTCGGAAGCCCTCCCGAAACCCTTCTTCCAGGAGGCGCGGCGTTGGCATTGTCAGCCAATCTACCGTAGTGTTTTAGCCACGGCAGCATGACGGGGAGGCGTATGGGCGTCCTGTCCTTTTGCAGGAGGCTCTCCTCCTCTACTACCATCTTTTGTTCTGCCGCATCTGGCAAGGGGATGCTCCCCCCCGTAGGTAGAACATGTGTGCTTGAACCTGCAATTCGGGGCCCATCTACAGACCCCCTCATTGTATGCAAAACAGATCTTGAGACCGGTTCCCAAGGTGGGGCCCTTTGCTCCACCGGACCCGCTACGAAAGGGCGGCGTGACTCGCATCTGTGTCAGAATGTTCAGCCAGTATGCCACCGCTTTGTCACTCCACGCCATGGTTGGCCTGGAGGCCAAGTACTGGTGGAATTCCTCATCATATCGCCACCAAGCCATGCCCCCATAGACTTTGTGGGCGTTACGAATTTCGTCTATGTAAACGAACAACCCCGAACTCTGTTCAGGGTGTCGCTCGCATAGTACACAGGCCCAGATGGAGAAGGCTTGAAGCCAGGTATCGAATGTCCTGGGCAGCCGCCTAAAGGACTTACGATGATCCTCTCCCTCCCAGAGGCCCCTCTCGCCCACTTCCAGTTGTCTGGACATGGGGACAAGGGAGAACAATTCTACAAATTCCGTCCTCCAGATCTTTTCCTTAATCTCTTGGGTAAGATGCGCACCTTAGTTATCCAACGAACACAAGACTATGGGTCTCATGGCTGCGTCGGTAACCCCTGCGTTGGTACTGCCAGCTGTCGCACCCGGGACCCCCGCCTGACCGTTCCATTGTCCGCGGCCGGCGCTGCCTGCACCGCCGCCCCACTAGTGGATGGCTCGGACCATGCGCTCTTCGCTAAACCCCCTACCCCCCACCCCCTTTTGCTGTGGCCTAACCATCTCGCCCTCATTCTCAGCTCTAGTACGTCTTAGTGGGGTATGTGTAAATAGCAGTGGAGTGTACCTGCTTGTAGCCTTCCTAGCTCGAGTCGGGCGAGCCGGCCTCGCCACTGCCGCTGTTACTGGCACGTCATCGATTATGACCATGCTGTCCTGGCTGTTCATTTCGCTGACCACTCTGTCCCGTCTCTCTCGCGTCGTCGCCATGTTCTGCTCACTGCCTAGTGTGCGTCCCTGTAAAGTACCAGAAGCACTGTTAGCACGGGAAGTCATAGGGACCACATGGTTGGCGAAATGAGGGTCTGTAGGAGCTTTTTTAGGGCTCCCGGCTTTTCTCTTACCACCTGCACCCCCTTTACGGGGTGGTAACGGGGTCTTCCTTGACCTTTGTCTCAGCCTAGGACCTTTAGGCAAAGTGACCGGTGGTGGCCGGAATTCTAGGCCTTCATCGCCCGTGGGCCTGGCTCTCACCTGCTTGAGGGGTATGGGGTCCTGGCTGCCCTGACCCGTACCCCCCCCCCCCTCTGCTGTGGCTCTGCCCACTGACGGACGGGGGTCTGCTAGCCCTACACTGATGAGATGGGAATATGTCCCACTGGCACCTCCGGTATTGACCAGGCCACCAGCCACCGCAGGCTGTTCGTGTTCAATGTGCTGAGGGCCAAGCACAGAAGGCATGGGGGGTCCCAGTCTGTCCTGCACCCACCTGACCCTTTTGGCTTAGTGCCCAGGTCCTAACCTCGGCCAGTAAGGCCTCTATGTCATCTGCATCCATATTAACACACAAGGGGGCACACAGGGGGAACACACCATACAGCCCAGCAACAGTGTAAAAAAACACACACACACACCACAGCACAGAAAGGACAGGGGCAAGACAACACAAAACGGGAAAAAGGAATTACACAAACACACAAGCAGAGTCTGACAATATTGCTCCATATGTGCTAGTAAGCTAGGGATCAAATCTCAGTATTTAACCTTCCTACTTTCACTCTATTGATGCAGGACCACAGACCTCCGTCCGTTTCAGTTGGGGGACCGCGCTGCTGCTCCAAACGGCGCGAAATGCGGACGCACGACAGGCCCCCACGCAACTGATTGGCTGGCGGCCTCACAGGCTCCGCTGGGTCACGCGACGCTATGTGCTGACCCAGGAAGCCTGTGCAGCCTCCGCGTCAGACAGAAGTTTTTAGTTTGTGAAGACTTTGCTTTTGGGTAGAAGTTCATTAACTAAAAACTTCTGTAAAAAAATATGCTATGTGCTTATATAGAGCCCTATTCAATTGGCATTTGAATGAGGCCCTCTTTTCAATTCTGGTTGACTGTAAACAGTTAAGGGAATTGCTGCTCTAATAGACTATAAGTTTAACTGGAGTTCTTGTTTTTTCATTCTTTAGTGGTAGCAGCTTGTGAGTAACGCCTGTGCAGAACGCACATCGTAGGCATTACTCAAAAGCTGAAAACTATTATAGAGGATAGAGAGTTTTACCATGGTCTACCAGCAGCTTTAGCGGGAGAGTTGTAGTGGTTTTCTATACAGGTGATGAACAGGGGCAGAGCTACCGTCAGTGCAAGCTGTGCAAAGCACCAGGGTTTTCTTCTGGGTTGGCCCCAGTGCGAAGTGATTTAAAAAAAAAAATCTTTAGAGGGACACCCCAACCCATACCCCTTTCGCCTGCCTGTGCCCCTCGGACTCACCAGCGCACCACCCCTCTTGTGGACTTCTTAGGGGAATCTGGGGGATTCATTGGTGATTCAGAGTAACTATGACTCCCCTGTTGGTGTTTTCATATTAAGAAACTGGCTTTACATATCTTGAATACAAAGAAATCATCAGTTTACAGTAAGTATTTTGCAGTGAAGCCATGAATCCTGCCCTCCCTTCCTCCCTTTTGTTGAAGTGACAGATGCAATACACTAAAGGAAATTAAACATGCTTTTAATAAAAGGTACATGTTATGCTTGGTAGAAAAGAAAAATAAATAAAAAATGGTGTTTGAGATATTAAAAACAGGAAGCAAACAGGTACAATCAATGCTGTTACATTCACTGTCTATGACTCACATAGTGTAATCATTATATTCTTGTGTTTTTTTTAGCTTTATAAATTACTCCCTGTTTGGAAATTGTGCATCAAAACCAGGCATTTATATTGTGTCTAGATGCTTGGGTGATTAATTAAATTAAAGAAATATAAATTGGTGTTTTGGGTGCATGGTGATATATTAGGTGATTGATAGGCACAAAATAGGAACATCAAGCTAGACTACTAAATTGAATTTTTAAATAACAGTTGTAAAAGTATTTATTTTTAAATGTAGTTTTTAATTATACCATACTTGGAACTGTTTGTGTCCTTTTAATGTAATGCATATGTCTGCATTGCTTGTTGTAAATAACTAACCTGCAACTTTTATTCAATTTATATGGTTCTATACTTATATTTCATTGTCTGTGTCTCCAGGGTGGCGCCCACGGAGATCAATTTTGTTTTGTAGCTGGGGAGCAGAAGAGTATGGACTAATTGGTTCCACAGAGTGGGTAGAAGTGAGTTGTTTGATCTTCCTCTTTGCAAATGTAATATATAATCTGTGTGAGGTACGTAAATAAATAATCAGTTGGATGGTGGACAACATTTATTAATATGTGGTATTGAACATAAAGAAAGTGCTAGATGAAGAGGGAGTTAATCAGGACCTCAAATTCCTTTCTTCTGCACCTATATTGCATTTGTAAAAGTATTATGCAGTATATTTCTCCTGTAGCTTTAATAGCTTTAAATAAGCTATTAAACAGCATCCTTTATCTTTGTGTCCTTCACTACAAACACTTCCTTACTTTGCCCTTTTGAATGCAATTATAGTAAAATATCTCTGTGTGTGTGTGTCTTTAAAATAATATAGATTATTGGCCTTGACTGTATTTCCACAAGTGTATTTGTACCTCTATGGATTTTGTAAAAATTGAATTTCTCTGAAAAAAAGAATATCTGAATGTAATTCTGTTACTCTGGGGACTTCTTAAAAGTAAGTGAAGTGTGCATTTTATATTATTTAATAACACTGAGGAGTATGACGTTAATTAGTTAACCCAATTAAAAAATGTTTATAAAACTAAACATTTTTTGTCTGCAGAGTTGTTTTAGGTAAACATGAGCAATAATTGACAACTGTGTCCCAAGCATTTACAAAAGTTTGAAAATATTGAATAAATATATGTTTCAGTTTTAGTCAATCACCAAGCATAGCTTAAATAAGGGGTGTGTTGACTTAAATCTCATGGGATTTGCTTTTTGTAGTCATGCTAAAATGGTGTTTTATCCTGCCATTACAGTGTCAACTAAAGCTCACAGTCAAATTTAATAAAATTCAGTCTTGCCCCGTAACTTTCACACTATGAGTTCAACATCTAATGGGGTTGTTTTTTTCTCAGTATAGTGAGATCTGTATTTTACTCAGAACATGCTGTGCTACCCGTCACATCAAAGTCTACCTGTCAACATTTTGAGATCTAGTAGTAGACTGCAATTCAATTTTTGGGTGTCACTAGTCTGACTATATTCATGTATAATATATAATATAAATAATATATAATACATTGAAACTAGAGAAATTCCTACACTAAGATATAAAAATAATGCAAAGTCTATATGATGTACGTTTTACAAACTTATGCTCCACATACAAATTTACTTTAGTTTGAAATAAATTGATGGAAACACTGGTAAACAGGAGATACAGTGCCTTGCAAAAGTATTCACCCCCTTGGCATTTTTTGTTGCCTCACAACCTGGAATTAACATGGATTGTTTGAGGATTTGCATCATTTAATTTACACAACACCACAACTTTGAAGATGCTTATTTTTTATTATGAAGCAAGCAACAAATAGGACAAAATAACAGAAAAACTAAATGTGCATAACTATTCACCCCCCTAAAGTCAATACTTTGTAGAGACACCTTTTGCGGCAATCACAGCTCCAAGTCGCTTTGGATAAGTCTCTATGAGCTTGCCACATCTTACCACTGGGATTTTTGCCCATTCCTCCTTGCATAACTGCTCCAGCTCCTTCAAGTTGGATGGTTTGCGCTTGTGAACAGCAATCTTTAAGTCTGACTGTGGTGTATCACCAAATTAATATATATATATATATATTACACAAGGTTCGTCTACATTAAAAGGTATTTATTAAAAGGCAACAACACAATACTATAAATGTATCACAAACACACAGCCCAGACCCACGGAGCAACAACCCTTTTTAAATCTATCTACCTATACAGTAATCCCCTTCCCCAAACGCTTGATCTCACCCACGGTTAGGCCATCGCCATCACCCCCAAGAAAGAAACAGGAAGCAACAGCAGTTTCCTGCCTGGATATACCCTTAGTTGCATCACTTCCTCCAGCAATTGTGGGAGGGAAGCAAAGACTCCCAGCCCTCCCACCTAGACCTGTTTAAGGAGGTCCTGAATTACCATGCAAGGAAGACAAGTTACCACACTGACCACAGATTTTCTATTGGATTGAGGTCTGGGCTTTGACTAGGCCATTCCAACACATTTACATGTTTCCCCTTAAACCACTCAAGTGTTGCTTTAGCAGTGTGTTTGGGGTCATTGTCCTGCTGGAAGGTGACCCTCTGTCCTAGCCTCAAATCCTGCACAGAGTGGTACAGGTTTTGCTCAAGAATATCCCTGTATTTAGCACCATCCATCTTTCCCTCAACTCTGACCAGTTTCCCAGTCCTGCTGCTGAAAAACATCCCCACAGCAGGATGCTGCCACCACCACGTTTCACTGGGAGGATGGTGTTCTTTGGGTGATGTGTTGGGTTTGCGCCAGACATAGCGTTTTCTTTGATGGCAGACAAGTTAAATTGTAGTCTCATCAGACCAGAGCACCTTCCTCCATACATTTTGGGAGTCTCCCACATGCATTTTCACAAACTCAAAACGTGCCATTTTGTTTTTTTGCTGAAAGTAATGGCTTTCTTCTGGCCACGCTGCCATAAAGCTCAACTCTATGGAGCATACGGCTTATTGTAGTCCTATGTACAGATACTCCAGTCTCTGCTGTGGAACTCTGCAGCTCCTCCAGGGTTACCTTAGGTCTCTGTGCTGCCTCTCTGATTAATGCCCTCCTTGCCCGGTCCGTGAAGTTTTGGTGGGCGGCCGTCTCTTGGCAGGTTTGCTGTTGTGCCATGTTCTTTTCATTTGGTTATGATAGATTTGATGGTGCTCCTGGGGATCATCAAAGATTTGGATATTTTTTTATAACCTAACCCTGACTTGTACTTCTTAACAACATTGTCCCTTACTTGTTTGGAGAGTTCCTTGGTCTTCATGGCAGTGTTTGGTTAGTGGTGCCACTTGCTTATGTGTTGCAGCCTCTTAGGCCTTTCAAAAAAGGTGTATATATGTAATAACAGATCATGTGACACTTAGATTGCACACAGGTGGACATCATTTCACTAATTATGTGACGTCTGAAGGTAATTAGTTGCACCAGAGCTTTTTTATGGGCTTCATAACAAAGGGGGTGAATACATACGCACTTGCCAATTTTCTGTTTTCTATTTCTAAAAAAATGTTTTATTTATATATTTTTCTAATTTCACTTCACCAACGTAGACTATTGTGTTCTGATCCATCACATACAATTCAGATTAACAAAACATTGAACTTAAGGCTGAAATGTAACAAAATAGGTACAAAGTCAAGGGGGTGAATACTTTTGCAAGGCACTGTAATTGGGGTGAAACTGTAAGTGTTGCTCAGCAATTGCAAAGCTAAAGATGGTTAGTCTGTAAACACTAGAAAGGTATTATAATCAACAAGGCAGAAGGGATGGAGGAAACAGAGCTCGTATAAAAAACCTGTATGGCAACTGAATGTTAGCTCTATCTATCTATCTATCTATCTATCTATCTATATATCTATCTATCTATTGTAAATAGTACATTTGTGTTCACATTTAAACATCTAAAAAAAGTTAAAAAAATGTGTTTCCTGCTCAGAATTTTAAGAAATTCAGTTATTACACTGCATTCTGGGAACCGGGGGAGGGACATGCAAATGTGCCTACAAAGGCTTCGCTTTTTAATCCAAATACCATTTCAAACATGACTCTTTATAAGCATATGTCTGCTGTATTACACAGCTTTATGCAGAGCCCAGGATCAATTAAATACAAGCCAGGAAACCTACCCATACAAATAGCATTATTCAGAGATTACTGCCTCTAATCAGTGTTGGGTCAGTTTCTACCTTATCTTTTGAGGAGGTAGTTTACCACAACAATCATTTAATTTAAGGTGAGCAAAAGAGTGATATAAGCCTCCACCGTACAGTAGTGCAACAAGTATATATATACAGTATGTTTCCTGCTCAAAATTCTGAGAAATACAGCTATGACACTGCTTAATGGTACAAGGATGAGCTATAATTCACAAGTCCCAACAAATTAAGATATTTCAGTAATATATGTGCAGTAAATGTAAAGCTTGGCTATAGGAAACGGGGAAAATGGGTGTGTGTCATGTTGGGGGTCCCTGGCTATTCAATTTGTACTGGCCCCAAGATTTCTGGTGACAGCCTTCTACTCAACATAGGCAATGCCTTTACACTTGGGAGATTAATTAAATTAAAGGAATATTATCACGTTAGTATAAAATGGTATTTGGAATATATCTTTATAAACTTAAATGCACACAGCAGACTGTATATTGCATTATATAATTAATTGTTGATATAATTAAAATAAATAAATAAATAAATAAATAAAAACGTATTCAGGGTCACCAGCTTAACACAGTCTCAAAGCAGCCAATTATTTTGTGTGAGCCACTCATTTGTACATAAATACAGCAACAACATGGAATTTCACAGGATTGATTTACTTTAGAACAAAATGGATAAGACAACACAATTTGTCATACTCTTTAAGAATAACCTAAAAAAACAGCTTTCTTTTGGGTTAACAGTCCATTTAATTAAAGCACAACCCCTGGATAGCTCCAATCCAGGCTTGTCCATAAAGATTTCTTAGCAAAGATACTGGAGTGAGTTGCCAGTTCCTTCTCCGGAATCAATATTCTTGGAAGGAATATCAACAACCTCAGATACACAGATGATACTACTCTGATGGCTGAAAGTGAGGAGGAACTAAAGGACTTATTGATGAGGGAAAAGAAGAGAGTGCAAAAGTTGGCATGCTGCTCAATGTTAAAAAGACGAAGATCATGGGAAACAGCAATCTCAGTTCCTGGCAAATAGACGGGGAAGAATCTGAGGCAGTGACAGACTTTATTTTCCTTGGATCCAAGATCTCTGCAGATGATGACTGTAGTCATTAAATTAAAAGACGTTTGCTTTTGGGGAGGAAAGCTATGGCAAGCTTGGATAAGCTAGTAAAAAGTAAAGATATTAAACTATAAACAAAGGTCCGCATAGTTCAAACTATGGTATTCCGAGTAGTAACATACGGATATGAGAGCTGGACCATAAAGAAGTCTTAGCGCCGTAGATTTGACGCCTTTGAATTGTGGTGTTGGAGTAGACTGCTTAGAGTCCCTTGGACTGCAAGAAGATCCAATAAATCAGTACTTCAGGAAATCAAGACAAACTGTTCACTAGAAGGTATGATCATGAGGCTGAAGCTCAAATATTTTAGCCATATCATGAGACGGCAGGATTCCTTAGAAATTACTGGTGGGAAAGATTGACGGCACAAGAAGAAGGGGAAGACAGAGGCGGAGATGGATAGATGAGGTCACTGAAGCAATGAAAATGAACTTGATGGAGCTCAGAGGGTCCGTGTCTGAGAGATGCACCTGGCGTGCTCTGGTCCATAGAGTCATAGGGCGCTTTTACATTGAGCCCAGAAACCAAATGTTAGCTCCTCAAGTGGCAACAAACAGGTATCTATTTAGAACACAGTGGGTCCTATTCTATTAGCTGCTTGCAAATACCTCAAACCTGTAATTTTGGCTGCAGGTGTTTCTTTTTTATATAAATGTTTAAATGTATTCTATTGACTCCAGCTCGCAAATTCCAACCTCAAGGCTTGCCTTTTTAAGTCGGATTTCGGGGGGCACGTGTATGTCAATATTATTATAGCATTTTTTAGGCATTATGTGAAGGTTTATTTACATATTCTGACTATACTGTCTCCTTGATGCACTTCAAACGTGAAAATAAATGAGCAATGGAGGACACTATTTATTTTTTGCCTTTAGTATACCTACCACACTTTGTGCACAGGTGCCATTTTTATTGCTGGCTAGTAGTTTTTGGAAGTATATACTGATTTTCCAAGAAATAAAAAAAATTAAATGTAACATTTAAATTGTGTTTTAAAGTATTCAATGTCTATTAATAGATCTCCCTTCCATATCTGTTTAAATTGCCTGTTAACAATTTTGCAGCCAGTGTGCATAGTATCCCCTATGTTTTATTAGCAGAGCTCTGCTAATATCATATATCAAAAATTATTAGACCAATTCAGTTGTGCGAATTTGAGATCCCAAGGCCTGTAAGTAAGCTTGCAGGCAAATTTGCTATTCAATTGGCATCTTTTTGCGGGCTCGGAGCGGCTTACGTGTTACAAGCTTGAAAAGATGGCGTATGTCAAACTCGTAACCCTCCAGAAGCTTAAAATCGCTATTCAAATGCTCCAATTCCCCAACCTTGCAAACGTATCCACACTTGTAAACCGCAAATGGAGGAGAATATCCTACATGTGCTCGAGAGGACCCGCAATGGGGTTAAACCCCAATTCATAGCACTGTAAATGCAAAAAAACTGTAATCCTGCACTGTAAATTATGGGGAGTGCGATGAAAGACATTAGGATTAATTGCACAACTGAAAAACTGCAGGAAATGAAATTCATATTTATGTGTCATTTCAGGGTTAAATCGATCTCGGGTATCAATGAGTTAATACATATCAGGCCATCCATATGGAATAGAACAGTATTGGCATTCATTTTCATAATTCTGTATTTTCTTTGTTTTGCGAGTCTGATCACAATTCAGACCCCCAAACCTGATTTATTGACACGTGACCTCCAATTTTTACTGCCAAAATTATGACAGTCTCATTTTCTATTGTCCGAATTGAAATGGGCGGTTACGGGCTTGGTGAATTGATACTTTTCCTGCCCACAACTGCTCCGAACCCGTGCATGGTTTACAAAGCTGTCTTCAAGATCGCAACTCGCGACCTGGAGCAATTGAATTGCCTTGGAGGCCAACGGTAGCCCGCAAAATCAATCGCAGACATGCGGCTGTCTGCGGTTGAGTTACGGGTTTGGAATTGAATGTTGCCCCTTAGAAAAACTATTTTGTACTTACACAATATACTGTATGAATATTCAATAATGTCCAGTATTTGGATTGAGGCACATTAAAAAACAAAGCAAAAGCTAGGATTACATTATTACTTCTTGGTTATGATAACAAATCTTTTATGATACTATATTTTATATTTTCACAGCATATGGGCAAACTTTTGGGTTCGAGATCTGTGGCTTACTTGAATGTGGATCTTGCACTTGCAGGTAGGTTATAAATAGTTTGTGATATCCTGCTATGGTTGAAGTAAAAAAAAAAAAAAGTAGTGTATATTTTGCATTTGAAAATGTTATGTCCTCCACACTGTTTCAGGTCACTTGGCACTTAACTCTCCTTGCATTTTGTAGCATGTTTCTGTGCATTTGTGCACCCTTTCTGAGTTATAGGCCACATGTGGGGCTTGTGCCTGGGTCTTGTTGGAGTCACATTTTGTTCCTTTTTTATGCTATGTGTCACTGGTGGATTCTTCACAAATAATGCACATGCTGGATCATTACACTTATGCTATTATTCTAATTAATGTTCTGTTTTGCTTTTTCGCCCTGTTTTGATTACTCTACCTAGATATTTAATATATGCCTTAGGCCATACAAACTTATAAGTGGTTTTCAACTTTTCCAGAGTTGCTTGAGATAACCCCACACTCAAGGCTTCTGGTTTTTCAATGTTAAGTTTGAGGCCTCAGAGGTTACTAAATCCTTTGATATGAATGGACATCAGAGCGGCTATGGAGGACTCTGGGTCTGTGAGAGAGTATAATAGATCATCCACGAATAATGAACATTTAAATGCTAAAGACCTACTTTAAGACCTGCTATTTCTGGGTTAGACCATATGGCTTGAGCCAGGGGTTCAATAGCTAGAGCAAATAGGAGTGGGGATAGGGGGCAGGCTTGCCTGGCTCCCCTCTGGATATTAATGTTAGCTTTGTTAGAACCAGGCAGTTTCAAATTAGCAATAGGGGATTTATTGATCTCCTATAGGTTGATGAAACGTCCCTTGAAACCGAACCTGGCCAAAGTCGCATAAAGATAAGGCCATTCGACTGAATGCACTGCACATATGGGTTTTAGAGCTTTGGGCCAAGTGCAGAATGTTCAAGGTTCTCTTTCCATCAGAAGGGTTGCATATGTTTATTTTATCAATGTAGTTTCTTATGTAGTTTTATTTGCTTCCTGATCTGCAATAAAAACAATATTTGTAAACAATAATATCAATGTAGCTTTTAAAACTTACAACTGTAGCTTAGTTTCTAGACTTCAGCAGATCTGATGCTTTTCATCCCCTATTAATTAATTCTAATGTCTTTCATTGCTTTCCCAGTATTTTAAAGTACAGCAGTGTCTGATTATTTGCTGCTGCTGTTATACGAAGAGGTGTTTAACCCACTTGAGAGTCCTATCTAGAACTTGAATAATTATTTGATACACTTGCGATTTACGTGCTTGAAGGTAATTGCGGACTTGTTGATTCTTTTTAATTGAATATCAATTCATGTCTTTAACACTGGTAACATTTGCGGGCTTGAAAACTCAATGGAGGAGATAGGACAGAGTTACGATTTTGACAACCGCAGGAATTTTGAGCCTGTAACTCGCAATCGGAATGCAAGTAGAAAAAATGACCCAATTAGATATCAGTAACATTTATGGGCTACTTTATGGCTTTAAGTAATTACGATTTGGCCAATTGAATGAGGCACTATATCTGTTGTGTACTTAATCAAAAATCAAATACATGCAATATCTGAATCCCAAGCTGTGTCTTCATCCATATGGACAAGCTTGTAACATTAGAACACTTGACCATAAAAGCATTTTCGAGAAAAGCTTAGTTTTAGCAGACAGTTTGTGTCCAAGAGCTTGCATTTTGGACACTAAAGGGCTTAAAGTTTGGAACCTGAGGTTGGCAGTTTTGCCAATAGAATCAAATACAGATATTATCTACAGTATAAAGCTTCAGTGGTCGTTTTATGATACTTCAGTGGTTCTTTAATGCCAGCCTATAGCAAAAAAAATGAATGCATATGAGAAAACATATTGGGTTTTACTTGTCAGCTTGTTATTTTTTAATAAACAAAACAAGACAATAAAATTACTGCAGTATTAGCAAAAACAAACAGATTGTGCATTAAAATGTTCATTTCATTTCCTACATCCTGATCCTCTAGTTATCCATTTCCTAAATTGCTCCCTGGAGGAATTAATACGGTATATCTTTGATAGGTTAGAGTGAATGTGTTTTTACAGGTCACAGTTCAGGGCTGTCTATGTCAAATATCTCTGTTACATGCAAATCTATTAAACATGTTTGGGTTAGTTACAGTATATTATTACTAGGTAACATTAAATCCTGCTGTCCTTTGTCACCAAGAGCTCTGTTATACAAACATACCCACCAGCCCCTCCCTTTCTTTCATTCTTTTTTTTTGCTTTTTGTTTTTCTTCAGGGCTTGTTTTTTTCAATTGTGAATGTTATTATTATTATTATTATTATTATTATTATTAGGAAATTGCCCATCAAAAATGACGGGACTAAAATTGTAAGCCTGGCAATGCTGTTTGCCACACAATGCAAGGCTATGGCCCCTCTGAGCACCTTCGGCGCTCATTGTGAGCTGCAACTTTCCTGGTTTGCGATGATAACCTTTGGCACTCATCACGAGCCCCACTGTGAGTTATCGTTATTAATGCTAAAATAGCATAGTCACTTACTATCCTACATGTTTTGTGACCTATGTTTTTTCCAAATATATATATATTCATTAGGATCTTTCCCTAATAATACATATCAAATAGGATTACATCTCTTTTCTTGTTTTTAACAGTGCAATTCTATATTTTAATAGCTTTCTTTTTCTCAGTGATTATTTTCTTTTTTTCTTTGGCAATGAACACCTCAGCACTACTACTCCCCCAATCTTTCCCCTGTCTTTTTGCCTATGCCTACAAGAACTGAACCAGTAGGCACATTTCCTGCGGGCAGTACACTGCCTCAGATTGCTGATACTGTATGTCTGACATACTGCATACTGTATAATTTGCCCATTCTATCTACCTAAAAAGCTTAGCTTACTTAATCCTCAGGATAGCCTTATGCTTATCACCAGGCATGCTTGAGTGCCTTAACTTGTTTTTTTTTGTGCAAAACACTGGGGCCCATAACAAGATATTTTCCTTTAGTTAACAGGAGTAAAGGGTATCATACTTTATGATTGGAAAGGGGCAGATGTTTTTTTTTTTGTTTCTAGGGGATAACTGACCACCTACCTATAGTTGCAAGTTGCAAGCTGGTACCTGTTCTCGGTACTCATTGCGTTCAAGGTCACCCCACATCCTGTTTCACAATAAAGTAAAGAAAGTAGTGGCACAATTCCTACAAGAGCCCAAGAGCAGCCTGTGCCTACAAGAATCAAAGTGCCGCCTGTGACTATTAGAATCAATGTGCAGCCTGTGCTTATAAGAATCCAAGTGTGCTTATAAGAATCAAATATACCCCCTTCCCATTCACCAGTGCAGACAGAGACTTCCTATACATTCAAAGTGTCTTCCCACTTCAAGAAGCTGATCAGAAGAAACTAAAATGGTAGATTCAACAGCACCATAACTGCATATAAAGTGTAAACAAATTAAAAGTTTTTTTTTTGAGGGGGGTGGGGTACATTTTAAAACAAGCTGTTGTTCTTTAAAAGAGTATATATTAAAGTCAAATAGACCTATATTTTCTCTTCATAATGATTCTGTGTGTATACCAACCTACAGTAACCCTAGAATATGTGTGACTGAATGTCAATTTGATCATTTGTTTTTCAAATTGTTTCTGAACTTGTAATAATTTATATTAGACCCTATTAGTTTATTATTGGACTTTTTGACACTGATTGTTCTTGTGAAAACAAATCTTGATTCATGAACATGTCTCTTCCTAATAGGAAATTCCACCCTTCGGGCACTGGCTACACCCATCCTGCACAAACTGGTGTTTGAGGCAGCAAAAAAGGTATAGAGTTAACTAACGTACAGCCGCAAATGATGAATAAATCAAGGCAGACATATATGTTTAGTTCCTCCTCTCTCGTAATATTGTTTTAAGGTCTAACTTGTTAAATATAATTAGCTTGTAGTATTGCTCAAATTACAAATTACACTCATTTGTAAATGCACTGAACCACAAGTTATATAAATGGTTTATATTCTTCCAATTGTGCAATTATATATCTATATATATATATATATATATATATATATATATATATATATAAAATAATTTCCGTAGTGTGTAACGCTCCAGGCTGGGCACATGAGCACTACTATTTTTTGGGATTTGCAGCATGTGACGTTAGCAACGCGCTCGCATTGCCGTGCACGCGCGGCTTCAGCCACGCATGCACACTGCAACCATTGCGCGCTGGGGAGGGAGGCGGAAGGAGGAGGGGAGAGAGGGAGGAGGGGAGAGAGGGAGGAGGGGAGAAAGACACAGGGGAGGGAGAGGGGGAAAGAGACACAAGGGAGGGGGAAGAGACACATGGGAGGGGGGAAAGAGAAATGGGGGGGAAAGAGAAACAGGGGAGAGGGAAAGAGATACAGGGGTGAAGAGACACAGGTGAGGGAGTGGGGGTAAAAGACACAGGGGAGGAAGTCAGAGAAAAGAGACACACTGGAGGTAGTTACATAGTTGAGGTTGGAAAAAGACTTTCAGTCCTTCATTTCAACCTTTTAAGATGTCCTCTTATCTGCAATATGCAGATAAGTTGTTAATTGATCCAGAGGAAGGCAGACAGAAAAAAAAAAACAAGTGAGACTTTGCCAATCGTCTCAAAAGGGAAAAAAATGAATTCCTTCCTGACCCCAGATACTGGCGATCGGATTCCTTCCTGGATCAATACTCTCTCTCTCATTAACCCTGAATGCCCTTTTTAATTAAAAATATATCCAGACCCTTTTTAAAATTATCTATCAAGTCCACTGTCACCACCTGCTTTGGTAGAGAATTCCATGGATTAACCACCCTTACTGTGAAGAACCCTTTTCTTTCTTTAAGGTGAAATCTTTTTACTTATATCCTTAAAGGATGTCCTCTTGTCAGTTAAAAACCTCTGGGCACAAAAAGCTCACTTGGCAAATCTTTATACTGACCCTGGATGTATTTATATAGGGTAATCATATTACCTCTTAGATACATTTTTTTTGAGAAAATACGTTTAATTTGGTTAGTCTTTCTTCATAACGTAGCCCCTCCATTCCCCTTATTAGTTTTGTTGCCCTTCTCTGTACCTTTTCCAGTTCTAAAATGTAATTTTTATGAAGTTTTTTTATCTTATTTTAGATATTCATGTGTGAACACAGATCCACTATTTATTTATTTAATATATATATATATATATATATATATATATATATATATATATATATATATATATATATATATGTGTATATATATATATATATATATATATATATATATATATATATATATATATATATATATATATATCATTCGGAAAACAAGTTAGGGCATACAAAGTAAACAGAATATATAATGTGTTCTATATATTAACAACACACCCTTTCCAGTCACTGGCCAAGATGGAGGCAAAAAGAATTAGCTAGTTTCAGGGCAAGTGTGAAATAAGACATGACTTTTGTTGTCAAAAAAATGGGGTTGATTTGCATGTACGGTATGTGAGCAGAACTGAATTACTGAGATATGGTAGTATGCTTCCCAAAATCACCTTTGGACCACAATACCTCAGTGATTGTATGTTTGATGGTAACTGAGTAGATTCTTAGTGAGAAACTACCTTAGAATTTCTTCAGTGTGGTGCTGTGGTAGCAAAGAAGATAAATAAATAAATACCGTACATATAAAAAAATTTATCATGATGTCTTGCTATGCAGCACATATAAATTCACGTGAATACATTTGGCAATTAAACACTTTGCACTGAGGAGTGATGGTAAAAAATAAATCTGTAATAGAATAATAGAGAATGATTTGGAAAGTACTCACAATAAGATACTGTCACATATTTTATATTATTATACGGACATTACCTGATTAAAATAAATTGAATTGAAACATAATAAAATTAATTATGGCTGCAGCATTAGGCTAGTGTGGATCTGGCTGGTAACTGCTTTCCCCAACGTCAGGTTGAGCCCAGAAGCTGCATCCTAAGGGCCTCATTCAATTTCAAGGCAGCACCTCGCAGTATACAGGCCGTATGTCTGCTGGCTTGCTGCGGGCTTGAACTCTGCTACATTTATGGAGCGATTCAATTGAACAAGCCCGCAGCTACCTGGCCGAAAGCAGAAACTGTAAACCATGCACCCGTATGTAGCATTTCAAAACGTGAACATACTCAATTAAGCAAGGCAGTAACTACCAATTTAGAAACAGCCAGTAGAAAATTAGACCGTCATCATTACGGCAGTATAAGATGGAGGTTACATGTCAAGGTTCGATATGTACAGTGGATATAAAAGTCTACACACCCCTGTTAAAATGTCAGGTTTCTGTGCTGTAAAAAAATGAGACAAAGATGAATCATTTCAGAACTTTTTCTACCTTTAATGTGACCTATAAACTGTACAACTCAACTGAAAAACAAACTGAAATCTTTGAAATCTTTTAGGTGGAGGGAAGAAAAAAAAAAGAAAAATTATGTGGTTGCATAAGTCTGCACACCCTCTTATAACTGTAGCTGTGTTCAGAATTAAGCAATCACATTCCAGATTGTGTTAAATATGAGTCAGCATACACCTGCCATCATTTAAAGTGCCTCTGATTAACCCCAAATAAAGTTCAGCTGCTCTAGTTGGTCTTTCCTGAAATGTTCTTAGTCGCATCCCACAGCAAAAGCCATGGTCCACAGAGAGCTGCCAAAGCATCAGAGGGATCTCATTGTTAAAAGGTATCAGTCAGGAGAAGGGTACAAAAGAATTTCCAAGCCATTAGATATACCATGGAACACAGTGAAGACAGTCGTCATCAAGTGGAGAAAATATGGCACAACAGTGACATTACCAAGAACTGGAGCTCCCTCCAAAATTGATAAAAAGACGAGAAGAAAACTGGTCTGGGAGGCTACCAAGAGGCCTACAGCAACATTAAAGGAGCTGCAGGAATATCTGGAAAGTACTGGCTGTGTGGTACATGTGACCACAATCTCACATATTCTTCATATGTCTGGGCTATGGGGTAGAGTGGCAAGACGAAAGCCTTTTCTTACGAAGAAAAACATCCAAGCCAGGCTACATTTTGCAAAAACACATCTGAAGTCTCCCAAAAGCATGTGGGAAAAGGTGTTATGGTCTGATGAAACCAAAGTTGGACTTTTTGGCCATAATTCCAAAAGATATGTTTGGCGCAAAAACAACACTGCACATCACCAAAAGAACACCATACCCCACAGTGAAGCATGGTGGCGGCAGCATCATGCTTTGGGGCTGTTTTTCTTCAGCTGGAACTGGGGCCTTAGTTAAGATAGAGGGAATTATGAACAGTTCCAAATACCAGTCAATATTGGCACAAAACCTTCAGGCTTCTGCTAGAAAGCTGAACATGAAGAGGAACTTCATCTTTCAGCATGACAACAACCCAAACCATACATCCAAATCAACAAAGGAATGGCTTCACTAGAAGAAGATTAAAGTTTTGGAATGGCACAGCCAGAACCCAGACCTTAATCTGATTGAAAATCTGTGGAGTGATCTGAAGAGGGCTGTGCACAGGAGATGACAGATTTGGAGTGTTTTTGCAAAGAAGAGTGGGCAAATCTTGCCAAGTCAAAATGTGCCATGCTGATAGACTCATACCCAAAAAGACTGAGTGCTGTAATAAAATCAAATGGTGCTTCAACTAAGTATTAGTTTAAGGGTGTGCATACGTATGCAACCATATTATTTTATTTTTATATTTTTTCTTCCCTCTACCTAAAAGATTTCAGTTTGTTTTTCAATTGAGTTGTATAGTTCATAGGTCACATTAAAGGTGGAAAAAGTTCTAAAATGATTTATCTTTGTCTAATTTTTTTACAGCACAGAAACCTGACATTTTAACAGGGGTGTGTAGACTTTTTATATCCACTGTATTAACTCATTGATTCCCAAGATCAATATAACCCTGAATTGAAACATAAAAATAAATGATTTTTTATTGCCAATTTGCGAGCTTGAGACTGTTGTGCAATTAAATCTAATGTCTTTCATCGCTTTCCCATCATTTACAGTGCAGTATTGATTTTTTATCTGCATTTACAGTGCTACGGACATGTCTTTAACCCCTTTGGTGCCGTCTGGTGCCCGTAGGATTTTTTTCTACATTTGCAGTTTATGGGTGTGAAAATAATTGCGGGCTTGCAAAATTGTAGCATTAGAATAGTGATTTGCGATTGTAACTCCTGCTGATGTGAAAGATAAAAGGCTTAGATGGGGCGCAAGTTACGGTTGTAACAAGCACAGGGATTTTCAGCCCATAACCCGTAGATCGTTTGTTGCAAAAAGAAGCGAATTGAATAGCAAATAAATTTACAGGCTACATTACGGGCTCCCGTAAGCTACAATTTCTCAATGGAGGCGCTAAGTATTCAGACACATTTTTATTGCACTTATAATTCTTAGACTTAGTATTTATATTGAACTAGTAACTTGACCGTCGACAATGACGGGTTTAAAATGGTAAGGCAAGCAATGCTGTTTGCCACACAAAAATAATGGGAATACTCCCCCCTCTCCCTCTGTGTGTCCTTCCCCTCTATCTCTTTCCTGTGTCTCCTTCCCCCGCCATCTCTCCCCTCTGTCTCCTTTTCCCCTCTCCCTCACCTGTGCCTCTTTTCCCCCTCTCCCTTCTCCCCTCTCCCTCTCCTTTGTCTCCTTTCCCGCCTCTCCTTCTCCTGTACCTCATTTCCCCCTCTCCCTTTCCCCCTCTCCCTCCCCTGTGTCTCCTTTTCCCCATCTCCCTTCCCTGTGTCTCCTTTTCCCCCATCTCCCTCCCCTGTGTCTCATTTGCTTCCTCTCTCCCTCTCCTGTTTCTCCTTCCCCCCTGTCTCTCCTTTCCCGTCTCCCTCCCCTCTGTCTCCTTTCCCCCCTCTCTCCCTCTCCTGTTCCTCCTTTCCCTTTCCCCCTGTGTCTCCTTTCCCACAAAAATAACGGAAATACATTTTCCCCACCTGCACTTCACCATAATAATACAGCACAAACAATGGTAAAAGGCAAGTGCTAAAACGTACACATATATTGAACTTCCGTAAGTGTACTCTTTAGGAGCAATTTCTGTTTAGGTGAAACTTTCCCTTTAAGAAGAAAAACAAACATGTAGTTAAAGGGATATGTAATTTTCTTGGATTATGAATGCATCTGATAGAGGAGTGTTAATAGAAATGAAAAAAAAAATTTGCATGAAAAAATACCAAAATAAACATTTAACATTAAAATCTATTGTATTTTCTGACAGTTTAAAATTAAGGTTAACACACTCTCCACAATTTGTTTTGGCCAATCCGGTTAGATGAAAGATTTGAGACATAGCACTATGTTAGTTGCTATGGCAACACCACACAGCATATACAGGAAGCAGGGATGAGTCATATCCCAGCAGTGACTGGGAGGCTGACAACACTGCTCTACTATTGGCTGAGCAGGTAAATAGTGGGTTAATATTGCTCCCCGGGGGGAATTTTAGATATTAATTTAAAAAAAAATGTTTTATGTGATGTGCTGTATACATATATATATATAGGCTGCTTTTTGCCTATAGAGTGCAGACATTTATTAATCCAGCAAACTTAGATATCCCTTTAAGCATTGCTGGATTACACAGGAGGAAATAGCAAGGGACTAACAGTACTTACTGTATTATGTGCTAAAAGTTACAGTCTATGATTCATCTTCTGGATAAAGATGGCCAGTTCACTGCAGCTCTGTGACATTTAAATACCATAAAAGAACAATTTACCAGAACACGTAATAACAATGTCCTATTAAATAGACTGACAGAGAAGGGACTGTAGATATTTTAGCTGCGTGTTAAAATCCTAGGCCCTCATTCAATTGCAATTTGGCCAATTGAATAGGGCTCTAAATAAGCACATAACATATTTTTTTAAAGAAGTTTTTAGTTAGTAAACATCTATTTAAAAGCAAGCTTTTCACTAACTAAAAACTTCTTAAAAAAATATATGCTATGTGCTTATATAGAGCCCTATTCAATTGGCCAAATCGCATTTGAATGAGGCTCCTTGTGTTTTTTCTGTAAAATACACCTGAAAAAAGTGTGTATTTATTATTATAATATATAATTTAGAGACAGCAGATTCTATTGGACTAGGGTACAATAAACAAAAGACAGAATTTATTTGCATATTATTATATTATAATATTTTATTAACATTATATAATTTAGAGACAGCAGATTCTGTAACATTAGCGTGCAATAAACAATGGAGAGACATTATTCACATGTCTGTTCAGGAGCAAATTTGTGCAAAATTGCCTACATTTGTATATGTTAACTATATCTGGGGATCATTACAAGCTCAATAAACAGCAATATTATATAAATGTATTAAACTTTATATTTAAATAACATAAATATATAATTAGATATTAATATATAGTAATATAAGTTCTCCATTCAATTTGTGCCAAGTAAATTACGTTTACACGTAATTGCGGCTGTGGGAGCTTTTTTTAGTAATGTTACACTGGTATTCAATGCTCCCCAGTCGTAACATTACTGATCCCACCCGCAACTCTCATGTCTCTCTCCTATCTCTCTCCTGTCTCTTTCTTTCTCCCTCTCTCTATGTCCGATGTCTGTCTGTCTCTGTCTCCCTCTCTCCTGTCTCTCTCTCTCTCTCCTGTCTCTCTCTCTCCCCCTCTCGTCCTGGCCAGCAATTGCCATGGGTGTGTCCAAATGCTCATGCGTATTGCAGGCTGGGATATGCACATGTGCATTGCCTGCCTGGAGGTCTCGCCATTCGAGCATGCGCTCCTCCTGGAGGAGAGTGTATGCGGTCATCCCTTGCTTCATAGCAAAGTCTGACTCCTGCGCCGTAATCACTGTGCAGATGTTACAGAATTATTGATAAATTCTTTATTGGATTAAGTTATCTGGAATATAACATTTCAATGAACTGGAAAATGTGGTTACCGAGGGAAACGTATTAAATGGTGTAATAAAGAGGGTATTTTTTCAAATTATAAGCTGTTTGCACTGAATGGTCATTGTTTTTGTGCATTAGGTGGAAAACCCAAATCCAAGTGAAGTATCTGCTGGCCGCAAAACAGTGTTTGATACATGGCTGGCCAACCTGCCATCATCCCATGATTCAACAGTCCCATAGTATGTAAAATATTATTTATAATTCATTTATAGAACTACCCTTTTATATAGATATATGTATGTAGAAAAAAAGCACAGTATGTCACAGATTAGCACATCAAAGCCACAGATTTGTAAAAATAAATGGCTAGATGCAAAAAACAGCCAGTTTTAACTTAAAACACTTGATTTTGGTATCACAGTGCCCTTTTAACAAGCCACTGTGATGTTCAGGCGAAATAAGCTAGTAATTTAATTATGCACTGATCATTAATAAGATTCCCACTTACAAATTTGTAATAATAATATCCAATATTACATCAATAATAAATTAATAGCCATAATTAATGAATAATGATAATAATAATCAATATTAAATGAATTAATTATCAGAATATAAGCATCCAGTTGTGTGTTTATTTCCCCCTTCATAAACAATGTTTAAATATGCAAATAAACAGTTGCTCAGCTTATTTTCATATTAAAAATCAAGAACCTTCCATGTTAATTAATGATATTGTTAGGACATTACAGTAATTTCTTCATTAGTGACAGTTGTTCCAAGCAGAGAAGACTACTTTATCAGAGATTCCATACATCTTGGTGCAAACATCAGATGATAGGAAAGCAGGCGTAATGTTCCTCTTTATATCAATAAGAATACATTTTATAAACACTGGACTGTTGTATTTACTTACAGATTGTGTTTTTTCACAGTGTTGGAGTGCTGGGATCAGGGAGTGATTATTCCCCGTTTCTGCAGATTCTTGGGATTTCCTCAATAGATGTGCGATATCACTTTGGCAAGGTACTGTAAGTGTTAGCTAATGTATAATGCAAAAGATTTGCTTAAAGTTCCACTCAAATTAATCAGACTCTTTGATTTATATAAATGTTTATCCTTCTCATTGCAATGGTCATTTAAGAATATTTTTCACTAACTTCTACGAAGGTACCAGAGTAACAGCTTGTTACCTTCTGAAGCCTCCCCCTGTGGTTGTGTTTTCTCTTATTTAGGATGCCACGTTTCACAAGCGCAATCTACCATCATCTTACGCTTCTGTGTGTAGGCATGCAGCAGCATTGTACAAGCATAGGTCACAGCTGTGAAACATGGCACCAAACATGAGAGAGAACAGTAAGAAAGGGGAAGCTCCAGATTGTAAAAATCCTTTACTCTGGAAGCTTCTTAAAAGTAAGTGAAGTGTAAATCTTATATGACAATTACATTAAGAAGGGTAAAATGAATAAACCTAATTAAAACACTTATAGGAAACAGAGCATGTTTCCCTAAAGATTTCCTTTAAGTTTCTTATATATTAAAGAGCACTCTTAAAGATGATTAGCTATCAATGTAAAGGTTATGGAACTTGCACGTTTGACAGTTACTCCTCCATGTTTGTGGAGAGTAGGCGCTGCCATTTTAAGCTTCACATTTGTTAGTTAAACTTTGAATTCAGAGCTGATAGGGCCAAAGTTGAAGAGCTAATCAATCAGTGGATGAGTTTAAAGCTGGGACAATTCCGGTCATATTCTGTGTTCTTCAAGAGTTCATGTCACCTAAAATAGCAATAAAAGGCAATTGCTATAATTTTTATGCATATATTTGCACTTCTAAAACGAAACTCTTTCGGTTAAGGAGCAGCTTGAGTACACATACATATATATATATATATATATATATATATATATATATATATATATATACAGAGCCACATTCAATTGCTCCGTTTTTGAGATCCGGGCTTGCAAGTGGAGGTTGCAAGTTTGATCTTTCACTGTCGCAAGGCTAAAATGGCAAATCGCTATTCAATTGCTCCGATTCCCCCTTCCTAACCACTCCGTCAAGCCTGCAATGGCAAACATCGAACCACAAGTTAATGGTACCAATGAGGTCTTGCAAGGGCATTGAAAGCCCTTACGTATGCTCCCCATAAATGTCCCCACTGCTCCTAACCCCTCCACTCCTAAACTAAACCCCCATGATGCAGAAGTCCCCATCAGGACCTCTGCAGGGTCCCCACATTAACCCCATGATGCAGGGGTCCCAATCGGTTCCCCTGCAGGGTCTCCACATTAACCCCTTTGCTTTAGGCGTCCTGATTGGGACCCCCGCAGCATTTAAAAATGTAAAATTTCTGCTGACAGTCTTTAAAGGGCCCGTAGCACACAAATAGTTAACCCCATGCCACAGGGGTATTGTAAGCACCCCCACTGCACCTAAAATGAACGCCCCTTTGCTGTGGGGTCCCTATCTGGACCCCTGGAGGGTTCCCACAGTAACCCTTGCTGCGGGGGTCCCAATCAGGACCCCTGCAGCATATACAAATTCAAATTTCCTGCCGCAGGTCCTTAAAAGACCTTAAAGATTCTTAAAGGATCCGCGCTGCTATTATAACTAATACCATCACTCATGGGGCTCTATAAACACCCCCATGAGCCTCTAATTAACCCCATCAAACCCATAAGGGTCTATATAGACCTTTATGGGACAATAATTAACCCTCACATTAATACTATAAGTGCCATGAGGGTCCTCCAGGACCCTCATGACACTAAGTCTAAGCACTACCCTACACTACACTATTAGCCACCCCAATAAACTAATAAATCTAAACAAACCCCCCTCTAAGATATTAACCGCTCCTCTAAGTAATTAACTGCCCATCTAAGTAATTAACCCTTCCTCTAAGTAATTAACCCTATTTAACCCTCGCCATACCTAATTAACCCTATTACTAACTACTTAACCCTATCTAGACCCAGTTATCCCTATCTAGTCCTATTTAACCCTAACTGGACCTACTTAACCCTAACTGTACCTATTTAGCCCTAACTGTACCTATTTAACCCTAACTTGACCTATTTAACCCTAACTTGACCTATTTAACTCTAACTGTGTCTATTTAACCATAACTATACCCAGTAAACCCCTATCCTATTATACCCTTCTACCCTATCCTATTAACCCCCCTCTACCCCCTATTAAACTTCCCAACACCCCACTAATTCCCAAAAATAAAAACACCCACATTACAGAAAATAAACCCCCCACACTAATTCCAAAAATAAAAACACCCACATTGCAGAAAATAAAATAAAACACCAATTACAAAAAAAATAACAAAATACTATTTACAGAAAATAAAAAAGCACTTCAGAAAATAAAATTATAAAATTACACATAAAATAAAAAATAATTACACATAAAAAAAACACTATCAAAATAAAAAATAAACTTACAACCTGTTAAAAGGAAAGGGTTAATTAGTCCACTGACCTGGCCAAAACGCCCCTCCAGCAGTGTCCAGTGATGCCCTGGTCTTCAGTCTTCTGTTCCAGGAAGGGCCCCTCCAACAATGTCCCGACGCCCTGTTACATCTAAAAAAATAAAATAAAAATTACAGTAAATAAACATATACTGACAATCTGTAATAAAAAAAAAATGCCTATTAGTCTGCTGACCTGGCCAAAATGCCCCTCCAGTGGTGTCCAGTGATGCCCTGGTCTTCAGTCCTCCGGCCTAGGCACGGCCCCTCCAAAATAATCCCAATGTAATAAAAAAAAAACTACTTCTGGTGGTTCCCGCGCATGCTCTGATATAAGAAAAAAACGTTCTGATTGGCTGATATAACTGTCAATCATATTTCAGCCAATTAAAATGGGATACACCCCTGTATCCCATTCTGATTGGCTGATGTAACTCAATCATATTTCAGTAAATCAGAATGTGCAGATGCTTGGAGCCAATCAGAATGGGATACACGCCACACAGGTGTATCGCATTCTGATTGGCTAAAAGGAATAGGAGTGGGATCCACCCCTGTGTAGGATAGGGTAGGGGGAGTTAATAGGATAGGATAGAGTAGAGAGGGGGTTAATAGGATAGGCGTTTAATGTTTACAGTTAGGGATAAATGTGTATAGATAGGGTTAAATAGGTCCAGTTAGGGTTAAATAGGTATAGTTAGGGTTAATTAGTTCCAGTTAGGGTCAAATAGGCCCAGTTATGGATAAATTGGACTTAATAGGGATAACTGGGTCTAGATAGGGTTAAGTAGTTAGTGATAGGGTTAATTAGGTATGGTGAGGTTAAATAGGGATAAATACTTAGGTGGGTTAATTACTTAGAGGAGGGTTAATTACTTAGAGGGGGTTAATTTGGATTCATTATTTTATTGGGGTAGCTAATAGTGTAGTGTAGGGTAGTGCATGGCACTTATAGTGTTAATAGGGTTTTATTTGAGGGTTTGCTAGTCTGATCGCATATCGGAGCCTGAATCGCTGACGGGCTTTATTTCTATTGGCTGTTTCTGTTTGCTTAATTTATCATGTTCAGGCCCGGAAATGATACCTAGGAAAGCATGCTTTCCGATTTTCACTATCGGACCATAATATGCGTCCTTGCCTGATTGAATAGCATCACAAAAGTAGAGCAACGGGAGCACGCAACTCAATTGCAGGCATTTGGCTGTCTGCGATTGAGTTGCGAGCCCCGAATTGAATGTGGTCCATAGTGTTTTTCCCTGCTGGAGAAACAAAGATTTGACTCACAGGAGAAAAGCTGCTATAATTGGGTTTACTAGCCACTAATCCAATAAATGTACTAATTAAAGGTATATCTAAGTTTCCTGGATTATGAATGCATCTCACAGAGGAAAATCAGTAGTGTATGCAAAAAAAAAATGTCATAAAAAATACCAAAATAAACATTTAAAAACGTACCTTGAAGTTTGCAAAATGTCTTGTAATTTCTGACAGTTTAAAATTAGTGTAAACAACCCATTAAATCTCAGGCTAAATTAGCATTAAATGCATAATTCGTATTGGCCAATCAGGAGGAGGCTCAAACAGCGGATACAGTTGAATTTTCTCTGGGGTTCCTGCTTGTGCTGCAAAGCAGCCTGAGATATGTAGTGTGTCTTCGTTGACCTTTGTTGAAGGGCAGGGCAGCACAGACAGACAGAAAACATTGAACCTGGAAGCATATCCCAGCAGGGCTGACATCAGTGCTCTCCGATTGGCTGAGGAAGGCAGAGAAGGTAATGAGTTAAATATTGGTCCCCTAATGTTGTATGCTGTCTTGGTGGGGATCAGGGGCTTGTTTAGACACCCCAAGTGGGTGCAAACATAACCATTAGAGTGATATTTAGATATTAATACAAATAAAATGTTTTATGAAGTGTCCTGCAAACATAAATGATGGGTTTACTGAAAGGACTGCAGAATTGTATTAACCCATGGAACTTAGATATGCTTTTAAGGAAAAATGTTTTATTGTTGTGTATGCAAATGACCCTTGGGGCTTGGTCTTCCTAAGGGTGATAGGGGCTCCCCACACGGACTCCTTGCTCACTGTGCCTTAAGGAGTTCAGCTACACCCTACTGAAGAGGCCCAAATGTACGTCTGGGGGGGTTTGCTGTTTCTCCTGTTGGGGGTAGAATTGCCTGGCTTTTCGGGGGTTGGATCATTTTAGTGAGTGGCACCAGACTGATATACTACAGGATATTTCTCCCTCTGAAGGGCACATGTGATCTAAAAGAGGCTGCTTGCAGAGTGGGTATCATGTCCAAAGATCTAACCTATAAAGGGTAGTTTGTCCTCTAATTGAGTTCCTCTAATCTCCTCCTCCTCTCCTTTGTTGTTAAAGAAAAATGGTCAAAGAATTGTATGTATTTCCTTTTGCCAGAAAAGACTTGGGGGAAACTAAGATACACTCAGTATCCCTTGAAAAAGAAGTTAGGTGTTAAAATATATATTCATCTATTGTTTCTTCTACAATATTTCCATTAATTTACCTACAACAGTTAGTAACAGACCCATTCTGCTTTTTCCATTTTAGAAATACTCTATATCCACATATCCCATGTATCATTCTGTGTATGAGACAATGGATCTAGTGTCACGTCTTATGGACCAAGGATTTAAGTATCACCAAGCTGTGGCTCGAGTGTGGGGTGAAATGGCTATGAGGCTGGCTGATGATGTCATGCTCACGTTAGACTGTGTACAGTATGCCAAGACATTGCAAATGATTGTCACTGATGTACAAAACACTTATGGACCTCTGCTGGAGAAGCATAACATAAAACTTGGTAAGTGGGTGCATATCAATAGTCAGAAAATAAAGAGAGTTTTAGTAAGCTACATTGCACTAAACCAATATTGATTAAAGGGCAATATTATGCTGAGCTAACATTGGTAAAATGGCAATACTGTGCTAAATTAGTGCTGGTTAAATGAATACTAGAATGCCCTATCAAGATTAACTAGTTATTTTAATTATGCATTCATTATTAAAGTTTATATTTATAATCAATGATTTATAATATGAAATAAAATTTCAATGAGCATAATGTTTGTGTCCATTGTGATAAGGTTATCAAAGTGAAGGTGGGGTTGGTGATGGCCACTCGAACAGGCTTTAAAAATAATCTAACTAAATAAGAGACTAAATGATTTATTGGCTGACCCAAAATAGAAGTTTGTTGCCAAAGAAAACCACTTAAATACAGCAAATCTTTAGGCAACGGAAGTCATTATGCTGGTATTTTTGTGCCTACAAAATTAGCACTCCCTGCTTGACATCTGTTATTAGGATACTACAGTAAACCTTTAAAAGACAACTGAAATCACCAGATGTGTTCAGCACTATCAGAATGTGGGCAGAAATGTATTTTCCTTTTTGAAATTGTTGCTAAAGGGAGTTATAAGCATTCATAGTTAGACAGAATGAGCTGCATTGTGTGGTGGCACTGGTTAGAACCAGCTGTGCAAGCTAAATGAGGAAATGTTGCATTTCAGATATAACCTATAAATCTGTTTTTTACACGTTGTTAATCATGTTGTTATGTGCCTTTTCTTTTATAATAATTTAAAAACAGAGAACATATATCTACTGTAAATGAATGGGTAAGAGACATATATGGCTTTTGTAGTGTTTTTAAAAATAATTACTTGAATTTAGTAAGAATATATCAATATAAAATACTGAGAACAATAGATTGTTTACAGAAAGGTGTGTAGATAAGTGAAATCAATTATGCTTTGGATATACACAAGGCTGAGGGTTTTGTAAAATGGATTTGTAATTTGTTTTATATAAATATTTAACTACTTTTAACTAATTAATTTGATCCTTCTCAATGCAATTTACATATAAAAATAAACACTCACGTGTAAGGAACGCACAGTTTCTCAGTTACTGGATCCTTCCCCTTTCTGTCTCTATTCTTTCCTGCAGCCTGCCATCTTGGTCACCTATGACCTGCACATTTGCATTTTGTGAGCTAAATTCTGTTATTTTAGTGTTTTAGCAACTTCTAACAAACTGCATGTCACTACTTGCAAAGAGCGTGACACTGATAGTGTGAATCCCCTCCCTGTGGTTGAGTTACTAGGTGACAAAACACAGTGCTGTACCTGATATGTTTTTTACTTATTGAAGCCGGAGGTCGTGCACAGTAAATGCAAATGGAACAAGTGCTACGTGCCTGTTTCCCCTTTGACTTTGTCTTCACAACTCCGACCAAAAAGTACAAGGCACCCTAAAGACTTTTGTCCAGTGCTCTTGGCCTGAGCTCCATGAACACAAGTCCTAGCTTTTCTAGGAAAGGTGGTGCTACCATCCTCCCTTCCAAACTCATCCAGGATTCGTCCAAAGGGGTCCCAAGCTGACAGATTTGAAAAACCACCTCTGTCCTCCACAAATCACTGAAGGGTGCATCAATATAAAAAAAAACTTATCAATGTCCAAAAAACATGCTATCAGGGCCTGAGGGATCTCTGTCACCTTCTCCTCGAGGCCTTAAATGCATTAGAGCAACCACTGCCACAAGGCTCCCCATTGCAGGTCACACTTGGGCAAGGTGGCAGCCTGCAGGAGAGAAAATGTGATAAGGAGAGCTTCCAGAAACAGAAAAACTGCTGCTCTGTGGGTTTCTTACAAGTAAAAGAGGGTAATTTTAATAAGGAGCCAACAGTGCAGAGCATCAAACTAATTACATAAACCCAGATAAAACATTGTTTAAGAGTTTTAAGCCAGGTATTTTGGTAGAAAGAATGAATCTATTGATGTGATTCTAGATTGATTGGAACACCCTGTGTAATCATGTTATAGGATTGTTAGAGGGTTTTCCTATTATTTAAAATCTAACATGATGAGTAAAATACAATTTGGAAGAATCTCTAGGTAATGAAATTCAGTGCCAGAAACTCCTTTCAGAGAAAGTGAATCAAAAATATGAATCAACCAGTCCAACTACAGGCAACTTAGTGTAGAAAACACAAGGCTGTTTAGTTACAGGCCAACTTAACATCTTTTAGTACAAATTATTTACAAAATGTGCTTTGGTTCTTGTACAGATGCAGTGAAGAAAGCAGCCGATGAATTTCAGGAAGCAGCTGAAGGGTTAGGGAAAAGAGCACAAAATGTCAACAGAAAGAAGTGAGTATGTCTGATGCTAGAGCTAGAATCTGCTTCTTTTGCAAGAGGACACGATATGATGATAAGTAAGTGAACTGGAAAATGGCTATCATATCCTGGGTATGACTTGTCACTAACTCTATTTTGTGTTGAAAAAAATACTGTTCAATGAAAAAAATATATCTGAAAACTTCTAGTCTGACTAAGAGCATGAATGAGTAGGGAAACAGTAATAGAGATAGTTTGTAATTAGAAAAAAATATGTATGTATCTGTAATACCATGCTTTGGAGAAAGTAGGGTGTGTGAGAGGGGCATTTACATTTCTGTTGAACATTGCTTGCTATCTATTCATCCAATCTGCCTGCTTTCAAATCTCTGAGGGCAAAGGTGTGTGGTGTCCGTTTAAATCAGATCTAACTATCAAACAAAAACACCAGACTTCTCTCTCTTTTCCCTCCTCACCCACCCGTTCCTCCACTGACAGATAAACAAACACCACCCCATGTCATGATCAAACTACCAAGAAGCTTTTCTTGAATTACAGTGGTCCTTGAAGTGTGAGTGCCAAGCACTGGCCAATAGAAAAGTACATAACAAAATGTACATTTCCTCTTAAAATCACTATTATATCTCTATCTGATTTCGAATGCATTGGAGACTTCTATTCGGCTTATGCATTACTGGATAATTGTTTTGATATGGACGGAACAAGCCCTTTGTCAAAACAACAGTAGTATTTAGAAGCTGAGAATCAGTGAATAAAACTTGATTTATGGCTTTTTACATAAAAGGCAAATTTGGATAAGGCTCGGGACTCTGTTTTCAGAACAGCACATTTTTACAGCTGTGATAAATGATTTATTCAAAGGGCACCAGAGTACATCAACTGTGCTTTTCTCTGTAAAAATGATATGTAGAGAAGGAGAATCAGTAAAACAAAACTTCAGAGCCTGGCAGTTATAGGCATGGCACTGCACCCCCCATGACTTACAAGTACAGAGGTGACTTAGATGTGGAGATTTAGTGACACCAAAGGAAAACCAAAAACATAGTTGGCCTTTTCAGGTTGGGGCTGTTCTGGGGCATTTAAAGGTATTAGAGTTGTATTTTGGGAGTATTTATTTTCTCTACTGATCAGCTGACTAGTCAACTATTTTGTCCACCTTGAAGCAGTTTGAAGATTTCTGTAGGCTTGTATTATTTCTCTACCATTCTGCCTTCCTGTGCATGCACTGGAAATGGAGGATGCTGAGCAGACATGTGCCTAATGAAAGCAAATACACAGCAGTGACTTCGCTCTATCAAGGTTTTCATGCTTGAGTTAGAAGTTGTGAGAGCTGTTTTAAAAATTACAATTCATACATTAATGCTTTTGATGCCATGACTTGTATGCAAGTTTGGCTGAGGCCTTCTATTCAGAGCTAGTGAATTTCCTTTAGATTGGTAATTACAATATAGTGGAGGAATGTTTCAGTTCTTTAAGAAGTCTTGGAATTGAAAAAGTTAATTAAACAAAAATGGCATATAGCTTTGTCAATGTATCAACGTTAATTTTAAATGGCTAAATTATGGTTTTAAATAAAAGGAATGCATTGTACATGATTATGTACTGGTCTCAAAATAATCAATGTGATATATCAACCTTGACAGGTCCACTTTAATAAAACTCATATTTAATATGGTAACCACACTTATGTATACACTAGCCACTTGCCCGTTAAAAATGACAGCAATAAAAGGATGGCAATGCAAGGCTCTCCCCCTCTCTAACTTGCAGACCTCAAAATGAGCCTCCCCCCCCCCCCACCCTCTAGTTTACAGGCCTCGCGATGAGTGCCTTTGGGTGCTCATCACGGGCCTCACAATAAGCGCCTTCGACGCTCATTGCAAGCCTTTCACCCCTCTACCTTACGGTACTCGTAATAATCGCCTTCGACGATCATTTCAAGACCTTTGGCGCTCATTGTGAGCCTCTCCCCCCTCTACTTTACGGTCCTCTCAATGAGCGCCTTTGGGTGCTCATCGTGGGCCTCACTATGAGCGCCTTTGGCACTCATTGTGAGCCTTTCCCCCCCTCTACTTTACAGTCCTCGAGATAAGCGCATTCAGCGCTCATTTCGAGCCTCTACTTTGCTTCGCCACTCATGTGCAAGGCAGTAACTTTGTGAGTGTAACAGACAAACAATCTCACCCCTGTGTCTCTTTCGCTAGTGCTCCAAGCCTTGCAGGGTTGAAAACATTTCTATGGGTTTAACGCTACCATTTTTTTTCAAGCCCGTAACTCGGAAGACGTTCGGAGCCTCTCTTGTGAGCCACGCCATGATTGCCTTTGGCGCTCATTGCTAGCCTCTCCCCACTCTAACTTGCGGCCCTCGCGATGAGCAAGCCTCTACCCCCTCTAACTTTGCTCATTGCAGGCCTCCTGAAACCCGCAACGCGCATGCGCAAGCCCACAACTTTGCGAGTGTTAGCGACAAATCACAATTACAACAACTATATATATGTGATGCACATTCTTTAAAATGGTCAGAAAACGTGCTTCCAGGACAACACATGCAGCAAAGAATTTCGGGAGTCATGTGAACGAAAGCAACCAGGGCTTAAAATATTAAATGGTGCTGGGGACCTATTGGATATGTCAAGTATGAGTGCATGTGTCCTACAGGATATTATAAGATAACGCACACGTTCTCCAGCTTATTTACACATCTGCCCACTGTGTTATTCGTTTTCAACCCATTTATGGGGATATAATACTCCTATTATATAGTCCACCACTAAATTAATGGTATATTAATGGTCACATCTACAGGCAGAGAAAGCAGAATATCATATGGCTGCTATGAAACAAATGAAGCCCACATGTAGAGACATTTAAATGAGTAGAGCAAAGATATTATGATAGAAATCAAAACATAATGGAACAAGAAGGAGGGTGGTGTCGGATTCCACAAAATCCGAATCACAAATTTCCCCCAAAAAATCTGTTAAGATACAGGATAGGAGAGACTCTGTTTGTGGAAGGGTCACAGAGCAGAATAAGAGTTCACAGTGGGAACCATTTTTATCTCACCAGCAGGAACCAAAATCTAAAATTAAATATACTCAGTTCATGGCAAAGAAATACAGTTCAATGTGTGTACCCTACTCCACAGGCAAGTACCCTATTTTATTGTCACAATACAGGAGTTTCCTATAGAAACAGTAATATTTAAGTTAATATATACAGTAAGTCTGCTAAACAGAATAGATGGAAGGAAGAGGTGACCTCCTCTCCATTGATCTGTTATTGCAGCGTGTTGACATAGACAGAGTAATGTCATTAGCCCAGGCACTTCCCACTGAATTGTAAGAACTCTTGCCTACATCATCCATGGCTGGAGTGAAGGGGTCACCATCTCCTCTCCCTTGAACTGCCATTGGGGAGCACAAGCATAATCCATAATTCTTACCTGTTATTATTATAATTATTACAGTTTTTTGTAAAGCACAAAAACATATTCTGTAGCGCTTTATAGGTGTTAAATACAGAGAAAAAAGAAATACTATAGTAAACACATTGCAGAAAGTAGAGACATATACAGCTGGGAAGATAGGTGTCATCTGTGCCACCTCCTGGTTCACAGAGCTGCCACTTGGTCAGTCAGCACCAGCAGTGCTACTGCCAACACCTGGGTTCACATTCTTCACTTGGCCGTGATATAGATCTATCACTGATCTGGAAATGGGTAGAGGGTGAAAGAAAATGTCATGAACCCAGTTCAAATGTACAGTATACTCTTCAACCTTGTTCAGTTCCCAAAGGGCATGGAGTCTTCCAGTGATTTCAGGATCAGACTGCATTAATCCACAAGAGTCCATAACTGGCTTCTTGTATCACTCTCTAAAACCTCTTGAACCAGATTATTCAGTGACACTTCGAGTTGTTCTTCTGGATCCCTTTTCTCCAATCTAGGAGAGTTTGTACCTGACTAGTGTGCACATTCACACTGATTTTATTAAACCTTCTTTATTATTTTCAATATAAACATTTAAAATGTCCCGTTATCACAAAAAACACTCATTTACTACCACTTTAAATATTCTCTGATAGGGTAATATTTACGTTTTATAAATGTATAGTACTAGAAAAATGCCAGGTCTATTGTTATGTTACCTGACTGTAATTCCTTATTCAAAATCAGTTTCCTTTCTGGTAAACATTTTGCAATTTAAATTGACCTTTGTGGCAGTTGCAAATCTGTTGTTTCCATTAGTCATACTTTTCGTTCTAATTAAGAAATACATTTCTTATCGTATTTTTGGCCTCATCTTTACTTATCTTATGCTGAAGGATCATCTGGGCTTCTGTTTTTCATATCACATTCATAATTATTATTGGAACAAGTTACTATACGAATTTCTAATAAAATAATAAGCGATCTTGCCTCAGTTTTAAGTTTGTACAAGTTTGTAAAGGTTTATACAATTGTATGTGTCTGTCTGTATGTATATACATATTTGTATACACATACACTGCACATATACATATATATATATATGGTAAATGTATACACAAATGGTACTACATATTGAACTGAACAAACACATTGCACCTGATGCATGTTGTATTCTATAAGTAACTGCCAAGGTATCCCCATTTCTTAGCTTCCTAGGTGTGCACAATTTTGGAATTTTTGCATAGCTTACAGGGCTACCATTATAAAGTGAAAGCTAAATGTGAAGCTTCAAGGAGAGTCCGTCTACATCCCAATCCCAAAAAAGACAGTACTGAAGAGTGTTCCCATTATCGAACAATTGCACTAATTACACATGTCAGCAAGGTAATGCTTAAGTTCCTGCAAGACCATGAACTAGCAGATGTGCAAGCCAGGTTTCAGGCACAGGCAAAGGCACGAGAGAACAAATTACCAATGTCCGCTGGATAACAGAGAAAGCAAGAGATTATCAGAAAATAATTTTCCTTTGCTTCATAGACTATTTTACAACCTTGGACTGTGTGGATCACAACAAAATGTCACAGTTTCTTAAATAGACAATCTCATCCACCTCCCGAGGAATCTTTGTGGACCAACAAACCACAGTCAGAAAAGAACATGTTCCAACCAAATGGTTCAAGATTGGGAAAGGAGTGCAATAAGGTTCTAAATTGTCATCTTATTTAGTCAACTTATACACAGAAAACATCATGTGAAAGGCTGTGCTGGACGAATCCGAAGCAGGAATCAACAACCTCAGATACGCAGATGATGCTACTCTGATGGCTGAAAGTGAGGAGGAACTAAAGGACGGATTGATGAGGGTGAAAGAAGAGAGGTTCTCTGAGAATTCTCCAAGCTTCACATCTTGCAGTATATGGCAGTGATGATATAAAACTCTTGGTATTGACACATATCGACATTGTCTATAATGGGTCTAAAAAGTTGGTGATATTTATTCATGATCTTTATAATCAATTGCCTTTAGAGCTCTGACATTGTCCACCCAACCAATTCCTGTATAGCAAGTCTAAGGTCGTTTTTATGGGGAACAATAGACAATGTAGATATATAAAGATGGCAGGAGATAGTAAATTAATTTCTCACCAGAGTAGTTGATATGGTCTGTGATCAGTCATCTATACAGCAAGTCTGAAGTCTATGCTCCATTCTGGCTTAAGTATGCAATATACTCCATACAAATGTGCAATAAACACAGTTTTAAAATACTGTGCTCCCTTACCCTTAACAATATGAACATTGTTCTCTGGCAGGGATTTCCAGTCACCAGGGCCATTTCTAGGCAGATGCTTAATTTCCACTTCATCTGGCCCAGCTTTTTTGGTCCAATTGTACCAAGTTACATGGTTCTTGTAGTCAGTGGTAATACAGAACTTCCTGAAAACCATGTTATGTACAGTATATGTTTTCCAAGCTTTGCATAGAAACATGCTATTTTGTACCACATTAAACTTTAAATCACTGTATAAAAAATACTATGGGTGAACTGCAGATCAGATATCAAAAAGTAACAGGGAAAGCACCTAAGTATTGTAAACCAATGAGCCTAGGAACACCCTCTCCACAGCAATCGTGGTTCAGTGCCGCTAAGTACAGAGAGCAACAGTGTTTGACGTCATCACCAGACGCCTCCTGCAACCACCTGACACACATTTCACATAATCGCTTCTACAGAGACTGGACACAGCCAAATCTAAAAGCCCTAAACCGTGTGATTAGTTGCGTATTAGTAGCTTTCAAACAATGTTGCTTTGTGTACTCGACAGTAGGGTGATACCAGCATGCAGAATATATAGTTTTTAAGGTTTGCCTTGTAGGAGACACAGTTAGAGGATAAATAGCGGGTCCTCCTGGCTTCAATATTTTTTTTTAATTAATAGGGAATTTCCACTATGTAGAATCAGGTACTCTTATAGCCACATTAAATTAGAAGCCCGTAAGTGCAACATGAGACCCGCAATGGCTGCGGGCTTGAAATTTGGCCGAGTTACATAGCTATTAAATTAAACCAGGCCGTGTTACGGACCAGAGACCCAAACCCATAAACCATTTTACGCCCGTTGCATGTGCAGCCGTGCTCAATTAGTCAAACAAGTAGTTACAGGTTTAGACGGAGCCAATGGTAAAAGAGATCGTCATCATTATGTCACTGAAAAATGGATGTTGTGCTATTAATTTTAATACCTAACATCACTTTCCCTTTTAATATAAGTACAGTAGTATGTGTATACTTGCATTTACAGTGCTACTGATATGACTTTAGTCCTCTCTAGCACCTGTAGGCTTTTTGGCTCCATTTGCGGGTTACGGGCTTCAACGCCAGTGAATTTGTTTGCAATTTAATAGCGTGATTGGAACGTAACAGTTACAGGATTAAAAGAACAAAGGATTTGCGGGGGCGCAAGTCGAATTCTCATGTCCCGTAGGGTTTTCTCGCCCCTACCCCACAAGTCGTCAGCGGGTTGCTTTACGGGGCCAATTTAATAGCCGTAAGTCTTGCGGGCTACATAACGGGCTGCGGTTTTCAACGTTGAGGGAATTTAATGTGGCTATTAGTACAGTGGGTGGGCATGTTCCCAGGCTCATTAAAAAATACTGTTAAATTAAAGACACACACATAAAAAGGTACCAAAGTCAAGAACGACTTTGGTACCTTTTTATGTGTGTGTCTTTAATTTAACAGTATTTTTTAATATTCTAATAAAAGTTAAGTTTTAACACAGATATATCCTGTTTGGCTTATAAGGAATACATTATTGAGCCGATAATTTGTGATTGCAACTGGGACATTTTACCAATAACAGTGGTCCTTTTTTGTTTTCTTTGTTTTCAATATTAAATAGCCATTTGGTATATGTAACTGGTTCTCTACATGAATGACGACAATTTAATAATTATTTTAGAGGACCAGGACGCAGATATACAATTCTTTGCAGTGATGTGGGCATCCAAGTTTATCTGATTTGCTTGTAATAAAAGGCTTCGTCAGGGGAACTTATTTTGCAAAGGCATTTTCAACTGACAAGAGGTCATTCATCAAGGTTAGAAGAAAAAAATGATATCACCTTAAAGAACAAAAAAGGGTTTTCAAAGTAAGGGCAGTGAGATTGTGAAACACACTATCAAAGGAAGTTGTGAAAGCTTATTCAATAGATAACTTTAAAAATGGTTTGGATATATATACATTTGCACACATTGGGCCTCATTAAATTCCTTGACCTGAAAAACTCAGTAGTTAAAGAGCGAATAAATTGTTCAAGGTCGCAACTACAGGCCCGAGGCCTCAAACCCGTAATCCATTCCCACCACTGCAAGCTGACAGTGGGCTGGAATAGATGCGTTCCGTGGTTACAATTCAATCCCGTAATTACATGTTGCGACACAGGCCTCAGAGCCAATAAAAAGCGGGCTCCCGGAAAATGATTGACAGGGAGAGATAATAAAGCTGCGTTCCACATGCCCATGCGTTGACTGTGTTGTAGATTCTCATGAAGTAGCACGTAGGTCCCGGAGTTAGAGGTTGGATATAGAGAGAGAGAGAGAGAGTAGGTGATATTGGAGAGCAGGTTCTTACAGTTCTATTCATTTATATTATTATAATAACATAGAGTAAATAACATACATAGATACACATATAGCCAGGTCACTACATACCAACACACCTGCCCTATTCCCCCCACCCTATACCCCATCAGTTAGTAATTACAAAACATACACTTTTTTTTTCCATCACTAATCTATACACTCATATGTTTTTTCATTTATTCTAATTTTTTTTTCGGGATTAATATGTGGGAAAGAGAAGAGGAGGAGAGGATAGAGAGGTGGCCATGGGGAGTGTTGGAGAGGAGGAGGTGGTGAGTGTGGGAGAGGAGGAAGTGGTGAGTGTGAGAGAGGAGGAGGTGGTGGGTAGATGAGAGGAGGAGGTGAGGGCAAGAGGCTGGGGGCAGGCACAGTAACCCAAATTACTCACCCCAGGAGATGATGGTACTTCTGCGTGCGATCAGTGTGAGGCATGGTCCTAGGGCCCAGGCATGGAAGGATGTAGCGGCCGCAGTAACAGCAGTGGGCACAGCGGAAAGGGATGTGAGGTCTGTCAAGCACAAATTTGTTGATGTCCGGGTAAGGAGGAAGATGGTCAAGGAGATGGTCACAGCTTCAGCACCAAATGGTGGCCCCAAAGTGACTGTGACTTAAAATGAGTGGGAGAGGGACCTCAATGACCTACTGAGCCAGGTCCCTTCCTCTGGAGCTTCAGGCCTGCTTCCTCAGCAGGATCCAGCCTCCATGTCAGGTGAATATCACATATATATATATATAAGACATGATTGTTGTTAGCTTAAATATAGACCGCTATGGCGGTGGACTTGCAAAGTCTCACAATGGCATGTTAATGACAGTCAGCATTGATACATGAACTAGTGAAGCATTTGATCCTGTCCTCAATACCAGTATGAGAACAGATCCTTATGTCTGGTGTAAGTAACAGTGAATCTGGCTGCTGACCTTTTTGTCCTCTCTGTATTAAAGATATTTGTCAATTATTGCAGATATCATAAGTATCCTTTAACATGGGCTTACATCTGTATAGCTGATGGATGTGATATCAATGTTGATTAACAATATCATATGGCGAAGGTGATAGTATATCTTGACCACTGACGGTGGTCACAGCTAAGCATTTATTGTGAGATGACACATCATTATTAATGGTCATGGCCAGTGTGAGATCCTGAGATGGTTAGTAATGCTTGAAGATGGAAATCAGGTGGGTTGGTATATTGTTACAGTTTCAGTATTTAGCACTGTACTGTACATGCATGTTTTTCTTTTTTTTTTTATCCTTTTCTGCCTTTTTTTTACCACTTATTTTCAGATTTTTGTTTTGTGAACACACTGTATGTATGAAATTGGATTGGATTACACAGTCCAGAGGTTGAATCATCTGTTTTTCACTGAGCAGATATAGACAAGTTGTAAGTGCTATGCACATTAATGGTTTCTTCTATTAAATGGAGTGATTTCTGATGATCCGTTTTTTTCATCAGATTCTGGTTGCAGTGGTGTAGTGGCCACATGTGACCCTGATAGGTGCTATGCATCATGATTATTCTAGACTATGACATTACCCGCTTCAGGTATCCCCTGGTTTCCCACAAGACTCTTGCCCTTCTGGGATCTGCCCACACCACACCCATGTGCTCTGTGTATTAAATAAAGCTTTGTTATACCATTCTCACCGTGTCAGTATGTTTTCAATGGTTTGGGTTGTGGTACATCCACATAAATCACATTTGTATAACATTCCTCTATCAGTCAACTAATGAGCCCTAGTTAATGAGTATTAGATCAATACATATAATATTATTACTGATAATAATATAATAATACTAGCAACTTGCCCGTCATAAATAACATAGAGAAGAATATATGCAGACATATTTTCTTTTATCCCTCCCTCTCTCTAACTCTCTCCTTCCCTCCTTCTCTCTATCTCTCCCCTCCATCTCTTTCCCTCTCTCCTCTCAGTTTCATATTTTGTGTTGAAATTTATTCAAGTACTGTGTCTTTAATTGCTTACTGCATGTTGCAGCAAGGCTTTTCATATTGGCATACAGTATGCATGACCATTTCAACATATGATAAAATATATATTTTTTTAAATGCCAATTTTTATTTGGGGATTGTTGTGCAAATAATTGTAATGCCTTTCATTGCTTTCCCATATTTACAAGTCCAGTTGTGTGTTTGTATTGCCTTTTACAGTGTTAAGAACTTGTCTGTAAGCCCTTTGTGGGTCCTATTTGGAGCCTATAATATTTTTGGCTACTTTTGTTGTTTCCGGTGCTTGAATGCAAGTACGTCATTAATAGCGATTTGCGATTTTATCGATTGTAACATTTTCAGGCTTCAAAGTTTAAAGGCTTATCTGAGTCAGAGTTCCGATTTTGGCAACCGCCGTTGATTTCAGCCTGTAACCCGCAAATATTTGGCGGGTAGCTAAAAGGGGCTAATGTAATAGCAGTAACTTCTTCAGGCTACATTACGGGCTACAGTAACTACAATTTGGACAATTTAATGAGGCCCAAAGTCACCAGAACAGGAGGGGTATTAATGCAGGAAGTAATCTGACTGCCAGTATTTGGGATCAAGAACATATTTTTCCTCATGAGACAATTGTCAATGTATCGTTAGGGTTATTTGTATAATTTCCTCTATATCAAATAACAGTTCACATAATACGTGGATCACAGGAGATCTATAAATATTGAACTTGATTAACCAATATTACTTTTTCAGCCTCAATATCTATGTTACTATAAATACATTTTGGCCATGACAGATGACAACAGAATTATGTATCAATAATAATTTCTCTACACCCATTTTACCATATTTATAACAATCAAAGGAATATAAACATTCTGTCAAACATGTGGGAGCAAGTGTCCCTTAAGGAGAAAGTTTTTTCGATGGATTTCCTATTCATTTGAGCGGCTTCCTTTTATGAACGTTCTTACAGTCTCTGTAACCTTGACTTTTAACTTTGTGATGTTGTTGTTCTGGTCTGGGAACTAATGTTCTAATTTATCGACTGTATTTTGGCATTGTTTGGTTATTTTTACCTTTAAATGTAATCTGTGTATTTGAAAGTTGCCAGAATTAGCTCCACAATTTAAACTAATTGAAAATACAAATATATTTCTTTTATTTATCTTATACGTTTTAAGACAGATCCATTTTAAATTATATAATTTCAACTAAGATGCCTCTTAATGTGCTATTATATGTCAATAGATACAGATATGATTATGGATGGATATATTAGTTGGTACCTACTGATATATCAGTTGGTACCAATTCATTTCATAATAATTACGTGACATATAGTGATAAATAAAACTGAATACATAATAATATTTAAATTGAGAGATATGGTCATCTTCATACACAAATAATTTTGTTTAGTTTTGTGAAGAGTGAATTGTGTGTTGTCCCTCCCTTTCTCCATTGATCCAATCCAATATACCGTACTTCTATAGTCCACATCCTATGGAATCAACCAGTGAAAATAAAATGTAGATGATGCTGTACAGGAATTACTCTATTTGCCATACTTGAAAAGCTACTAATAAATTAAATTGTAAACCAATTATGTGTGTGTTTTCATCGATCAGTCGTGTTTGACTGTCAGTGGCCTTATGGACCATAACACACCATGCTGATCCAGTGGGTATTCATGGCAGAGATACTGGAGTGGGTTGCCAGTTCCTTTGCCAGTGATCAACAGCATACAGCTCCTGTTATTCCTAGCTGGTCTCCCATCCACATACTGACCTGGCCCAACCATGCTTGGCTTAAGGGTGGTGTGACCTCTTGGTTCCCTGACTGGAAAAATTATACCAGTGCTCAAAAAACCTGATTGATGATTTTATTTTTGTGCTTCAAAAGCTAATTTAATAATTAATAAGAAAGTTGTCAACGTGTTGCCATTAGAACACTCTATTTGCTAGGTAAGAAGAAAGCAGGGATTACTCTATTTGCTGTAAAGAAATAGTCAGCCAAAGTGGATAAAAAAGGTTGATGCTTTTTGTGATGTAGTCCTGCAGCCTCACTACATCTCTCTCTCACTGCCGTCCTTCTATCCCGGTCACCATCACCCACAGAAACCTTCAATCAATTGACCTACAACACCTTTCCACTGTGTTACAACCTCTTCTCAGTCCCCTTACTGATCTCACTTGTCCTGACATTGCCACCTCAGAGTACAACATGACTCTTACTTCCACCCTTGACACTCTGGCCCCATAACCACAATGCCCCCGCAGACGCCCTCACTCTCATCCACAACCATGTTACACCACACAAACATGATACATCCAGAGGTGCTCCCGCACTGCTGAACGGCTTTGGAGGAAATCAGGCACTTCAGCAGACTTCCTCTACTACAAGTTTATGTTGCGCACCTACTTCTCTGCCCTCAACCTTGCCAAACAGCACTATTTTGCATCTTTAATAGATACACTGTCCTCTAACCTCCTCCGCCCACCACCACCTCCCGTCCCTTCCTGTCTCACAGCTGAAGAATTTGCCAGCCATTTTAAGCATAAAATTGAAAACATTTGTAACAAACTCGCTTCTCAACATGGACCACACACTCTCTCCTCTCTACTATCTGATAACACCCATCCTTTATAGTTCCCTAAGCCCACAGCCATTATGCCTTCCTTTGACCTTGTAACAGAGGATGAAGTATCCAGCTTACTATCAACTTCTCGCCTTACTACCTGTCCAGTAGATCTATTCCATCCTATTCCATCACAGCTTATCACTCCCCTCTCCATCACACTTACCCCTGCCCTCACACATCTCTTCAACCTTTCGTTAAACACTGGCACATTTCCATCATCTCTAAAACATGCCATAATTACACCCATTCTTAAAAAACCCTCATCTGTCACCGATTCCGCAACTAACTACCGCCCTATCTCTCTACTTCCCCTGGCTTCCAAACTGCTTAAGCGGCTTGTCTACAATCGCTTTAATCAATTTAACTCCTCCAACTCCACCAATACTCCACTGAGACAGCTCTCACAAAAGTCACTAATGACTTGCTCACTGCTACTCAAAGGGTCACTTTTCTATTCTACTTCTACTTCTCCTATCCTACTTCTCTACTGCCTTTGATACAGTTGATTACTCTCTACTAATCCAAATTCTCCACTCCCTTGGAATCACATCATACCTACAAGATTGCACATTTAGTGTTTCCTTCTCTGGCACCTCTTCTTCTCCTCACCCTCTGTCTGTTGGTGTACCCCAAGGTCAGTCCTTGGCCCCTTCCTATTCTCCACCCACACATCCTTACTTGGTACCCTAATAAAATCTTTTGAACGTTAATATCATCTCTATGCAGATGACATGCAAATCTACCTCTCAGCACCTGATTTATCCCCCTCTCTTCTAGCATGTGTTTCCACGTGCTGCCTCTCAAGTATTTCCTCCTGGATGTCCGCCCACCATCTCAAACTCAACTTGTCTAAGATCGAACTCTTAATCTTCCCACCATGTACTACAGCGTCAATTCCTCACATCTCTTTCACTGTCAACAATGCCATCATCACTCCTACTTCCCAAGCCCGTTGTCTTGGGGTTCTACTGGACCCTGCCCTCTCTTTGATTCCTAACATACAGTCACTGACAAAATCTTCTCTTTTCAATTTAAAAAACATTTCCAAAATACGTCACTAACTTACACAAGACATAACTAAGATTCTAATACATTCCCTCATCATATCCCGTCTTGACTACTGCAACTCCCTTCTGGCTGGCCTACCCACCACCCTTCTATCCCCCCTTCAATCCATATTTAATGCCCCTGCTAAACTAATCTACCATTCTAAACGCTCAGTGTCTGCAGCACCTCTCTCTCAATCACTCCACTGGCTTCCTGTAGCCTCCAGAATAAAATTTAAATTCTGACCCTAGCTTACAAAGCCCTCAATAACACTGCACCCCCTTATATCTTCTTTCCTCCTCTCTCCTCAACTAATCTCACTCCCGCCTTCAGGACTTTTCTTGCGCTGCCCTTATTCTCTGGAACTCCTTGCCTTGCTCTATTAGACTATCCTCTTGCTTTAAATCCTTCAAATCCTCACTAAAAACACATCTGTTTAAAGAAGCCTATCACCTGCCTCCATAACATGCGCACTGCATTGTCACCCTCCTGTACCACACCCTAAACCTTTAGATTGTAAGCCTGCAAGTTTTTAATCTTCCACAGTGCTTTGGGGAAAGCTCTATGGTCACTGGATTCTAAGCTCAAAGAGATCCGGGAGATCCAGGAGCCCGTAAGTGAGGTTGCAAGCTAATGTACTATTCAATTGGCATTTTTTGTGGGTTCTGATCGGCTTCCGAGTTACAGCCTTGAAATTATTGCAATGGTTATTGCGATGGTTAAATTACAATTATTTGTATGTGTCATTTTGGGGTTAAATCGATCTCGAGTATCAATTAATTAATACATATCAGGCCACCCATATGGACTAGAACAGTATTGGCATTCATTTTTATAAGTCTTTATTTTGCGGGTTTGCGAGACTGATCGCATATCGGACCCCCAAACCTAATTGATTGACATGTAACCTCCATGTTTTACTATTGTAATAAAAACAGTCTCATTTTCTATTGGCTGATTCAAAATGGGCAGTTACGGGCATGCTAAATTGATCATGTTTCCGCCCTGAACTGCTACGAACCAGTGCATGGTTTACAGTTGTGGCTTAGGGCTGGTAACTTGCGGGCTTGAGCAATTGAATAGCATTGCAATCAGAGACGAACAGGAGCCGGCAACACACCCGCATACATTCGGCTGTCTGCGATCGAGTTGCGGGCTTCGAATTGAATGTCACGGCTTGACTTTCAAATGCTACAATGGAAATGCCAGTGAGTTTTGTAGTATTAATGGAAATCTCATTAGTTTACATGGACAGACGCTGCTGAGAATGCTGCCCACAGGAATGATTCCTTGTAAATACAAATTAATAAATTAAAGGATTCATTTATTTTATTTTCTAAAAACTACTTTAGTTTTTCAAAACAGCATTTTGTAAATATGGGACTACAGTGGTCATTTATTTGTGGTTTAGTTAACATTTTAAGATTATCTATAGAAGTGGCCACTGAATTTCTTTAGGACTTTTATTTACCCTAAGGTGTTAGGTTCTGATATAAATTCTGAAAATCTGTCTAAATTGATACAATCAATCTAAAAAGAGAATAGAACACATTTTTGTGATTTTATTTGTTTATTATACCACAACTAATTTCGGTTAAAATGTAACTTTTATTTTAACTTTTGTTAAAAACATATTTTAGTAAAATTTGTACGTTTAAAAACTAAGGGCCTCATTCTATTAGCGGCCGTAAATCGCCCGTAAGGCTGCGATTCCTTGCGGGGGTTCAGTTAACTCGCGATTCTATTATACGGCCCCGCAAGGATCTCCTTTTACGGCCGGCCGCATATCTTGGAACCGGCCGTAAGCTCTGAAATATAAAAACTCAAAAATAAATTCATGCCTGCACTGTACAGCTCTGTAAATGCTAGGGATCATATTGGGGGACATGAGGATTAAAAGTAACCCACTCTCAAGCTTGCACATCAGCCCAAACCCAAGTTCAAATTAACTGTTTATTTTCCGGCTGCGGCGTGGGCATGTCTGAGGTGCTCCAAGCACTCTGGACTTTTTACATGGATATTTTACGGATATTAAATATTAAATATTTTACGGATTTGAGTATAGGATAATTATGTGCTATTTTTTCTAACACCTAAAATCCCTTTATAGTCTTTCTCAAAGTGCAGGATGGCTTTATTTGAGCTATTTTATGTGCTTAATTGGTGCTAGCGGGACCTCTTTCCTGCAAGTAAGCAGCGGCTCGTTTTTAGCCTTGCAGAGAGGTTTCCCGGAGCAATTGAATTGCAAATAGGAATTTCTTACGGCCGAAACTCTTGCGGACGTTTTAGATCAAAGGCTTTCCTCTGGCGCGAGCGGCCGCAAGAGATAGCAAGGCACCGGCCGCAAGCCTGCCGGAGCCTCCGGCCGTAAGGGAATAGAATAGCAGAATAGCTTGCGGCCGGTCCTTGCGGCCCCGCAACGGCTGCGGCCGCTAATAGAATGAGGCCCTAAGTATGTTAACCCAGTGTTTGTACGACGTCTTACCAGTTCCAATTTTTTTAGATTGTTTTAAATGTATTAGTATTATTTTTAGCAATGGCTTTATATTAAATGTCATTAAATAATAGGCAGCTTATAGCTGTTTGTTTGAGGTTTAAAGAGTCCTCTTGTGCTTTCAATTGTGCTTTGACTTTGTACTTGTCAACACACGCCGAGTCCAGCAGCATGGTTTATGTCTTATATTAACAAATGCAGCTAAGGAGCTGTAATAGGCAGACTATTTCTCAGAATAACTACAGTGGTTGCCCAGATACAAGGGAGATAGATGAAGTTATATTAGCAGCAAATTTTGAGAAGTATATTATTTAACAATTTATAACAACCCCAAAGTACAGTTGGAAGGCTGCCAAAAGACGCCTTTGGCGCTCATTGTGCATGCACCACCCTGTAACTTTTAACATAGCGTTACCAACAAACTTGCAATTACGACAACAATACATATGATAGACCATAGAAAAAAGAAAACACTATTTATATTACTGTGGTCCTTTAAAAAAATAGCATGTGTTTGTGAAATATGTAACAAAATAACATAAGTAGCTGCGTAATTCGTGGACATAACATAAAACACTTTAGCGAAACATTTTTGAAGACACTGGTTACGAACAGGTGCATTAAGAGGAGGCTTTGTCAGGTAATTGGATATGGCTGGATTTGATACTATGCCCCTTCCGCCTCATAGGCCCAGAAAGAGGCTGTTTGCATCAATAAATATAAGGATTGTTTTCCAGAAAGGTAAATAAGTATCAGGTTCCAATAGAGAAAACATTTTTGTTTTTAATTAAAAGCTAGCTGCGTGACTCTTCACTGCTTACTTATGCTCTAAATCAAACATATATATGTTTAATTGTATTGTGGTCTAGTATAGTAAAAAAAAAAAAATATATATATATATATATATATATATATATATAGTAAATAAATAGTACATTTGTATTCACATCTGAATGTCTAAAACAAGTTATAAAAATGGTTTCCTGCTCAGAATCCCAAGACATACATTAATTACACTGCATTCTGGGAGCCTGGGCAGACACATGCAAAAGTGCCCACAAAGGCTTCACTCTTGTAATCCAATACCATTTTAAACAAAGCTTCCTTTAAGCATATGCCTGCTGTATTACAGCAAAGCTCATGAAGGATTATACACAAGCCAGGATACCTACCCATGTGCATGTCTCCTTGTCATAGACTGATATCATACCATATTCCTGTTATTTTATTCTCTAACCTGTCTGTAATATACATATGTATCTTGAAAGGAATATTTAGAAGAACTAATTAAATATGTTTTCTTTGGTTTTACAGCCAACTGGAAGTGAGGAAGATTAATGACCAACTGATGCAACTCGAGAGATCATTCATTGACCCATTAGGTGTTGCTGGAAACATTAACTACAGGTAATGTATGGGGAGAGTAAATATAAAATGAGAGCAGCCCTTCTGGATAATTACCTTATTGTGATGAAGGGGCTTGTGTACCCATGGCCTGATTACCCATTAGGCAAACTAGGCAGCCGCCTAGGGGAGCTTCCCTTTGAGGGGCTCCTTTTTTTAAATTAAAAACCCCTATAAATGTTTTTGGGTTTAAAAACTAAATGCTGCAGTTCTCAGACTGACCGTCTGGAACTAGAATGTAGAGTACTCACTGTTCCTTCATTCCATGCATTTCCTGCTGAGTGTTGACTAGAAACTGCACCAGTTAAACAGAGGCAGCATAAGTAAGTCTATATAATGTTTTTTAACTCAAAAGTTTTTTTTTTTTAAGTAAATATTGGTAGGAAGTAGCTCTTCAATAGTCTTTATTCTTGGAGGTAGGTTATTTACTTTATTATAGGTATTCCTGGCTCAATATGTATTTATGTATTTATATTACAACAATAGGAGACTCTGACTGTACATTTATATATTGTTATCCTAATTATTGGTGACCCTTGCTGAATATGTGTACATTTGTTTAATTAATGTTAATCCTGGTTAAATATTTATGTATTTTTAATATAATTATTGATGACCCGAGCAGAATAAGCATACATTTGTACGGTTATAGGTGAAGCTGGTTAAATATATATGTGTTTATATCATAATTATGATTGACCCTGGGTGAATATATGTAAATGTATATGATTTTAGGGAGCCCTGGCTGAATATATATTTAGAAAATAAAAATCGGGGACACTGGAAGAATTATAATTATATATAACCCTGATTAAATATGTATGTGTTTATAATTATAGGTTAACATAGCTGAATATGTATACATGCATATAATTATAGGTGAAACTACATTAATATGTATAGATTAATATAATAACCGACAGTTGAGGTTGAATATGTATATTATAATGGCCCCTGGATTATATCCTGTGTATGTCTGTGGGAGACCTTGGTTAAATATGTGTTTGTTTATTTGAGACACTGACTAAATATTTATATACTGTATTAGTATGATGATTCCAGGTTACTGTCTCTGAATATTTAGACATTAACTAGGAAATTGTAAGCCTGGCAATGCTGTTTGCCACACAATGTGAGGGTATGGCCCCTCTGAGCACCTTCGGCGCTCATTGTGAGCCCTGCGCTGAGTGCCTTTGGCTGAAGGGGCTTATTGCAAACCTCTCCCCCTGTGTACTTTACAGTCCCTGTGATGAGCTGCTTCGGCGCTCATTGCAAACCCCCACGATGAGCGCCTTTGGAGCTCATTGCAAGCCTCTCCCCCTGTGTACTTTATAGGCCTCGCGCTTTAACACCTTCGGATCTCATTGCGAGCCTCTCCCCCCCCCCAGGTAGTTTAGGGGCCTCGCAATGAGTGTTACTGCTTTTGGTTAAGTATTAGTGCCTTGATTTAAGTGTTAGTGCCTGGGTGTAAGTGTTCCTGCCTTGGGTTAAGTGTTACTGCCTTGGGTTAAGTGTTACTTCCTTGGATTAAGTCTTACTGGCTTCGGACTCTTTTTTACTGCCTGGTCTAATATGTTTAGATTGTATGAGTAAAAGTGATACTAACTGAATATGATTACATTTATATGTAGGGAACCCAGTGGTGGATGGTAAAATGTTAAACTGGGAGGGTGGTAGCCTTTATCTGACAATTGTGCTAAAGTTATGTAATCTGTACAGTTATGTAATCTGCTCTGTGGTAAAGTCTGCTCTGACTGAAGTGTGTATATACTCCTGACTGGAAAAAAAAGTGAGGTAACAGCTATCACTGTTTGACTGGATTAATATATATATATATATATATATATATATATATATATATATATATATATATATATATATATATATATATGGAATAATATTCATATGTATTAAAAGCCTTAGAGATAATAGCTGCCCTGGTCCTGTACAATCAGTGAATGCCTTGCATATGAAAACATTGTCAATGACTGTATTAGCAATTTATACAAAACTCAGAAGACTCACGGACTGTTACAGAATATTATCAGTTTAAGTTTAAATACATCTACTGAACCTGTTATGAATTTCAAAAGCAATAAAAGCAGTTCAAGCACCACATGTACAGATGAAGTATCCTGTATGCAGATCCTATGTGCTGACATTTGTAAATGATGTACTTATGCACAGGGATTTTTGAGACATCTGCTGCCTTGGTGAAGGGATCAAAATAACTTGAAAGATCGGCTGTACATACCTTGTACACGCACTTGCAGGGGTTCTTCCACTTCACTGCCTAAGAGCTCCAAAAAGGTAGATCCGGCACTGTGTGTACCGCAGTAAAGCTGTGAGCTATAATGGGCAGGTCATAGGAGAGAGGTCAGACAAGACATTGGAGAAAGAACTGGCAACCCACACTGGTATCTCTGCCAAGAAAACATTATGGTTAAGCATAATCAGAAACATAGATATGCCTGGCATGCTACCATCCATAAGATCATGGAGAGTTGGACATGACTGAACGACTAAAGAAACAAATATTAAGAGAACGGGAGGACTGTATTTAAATGGGAGCTTGATCATTGTGGTAATGGTGTCTAATGAATTACATTGTATGTATGATCTGAGGGAATATAAATTAATTTCTGTCTATGGTTTTGAGTACTGACAAAGCAGATTCTTAGTGAGTGCCCTACCATTAAAGGGATGCTGTCATACCAAAGGAAGTTGGCTAATGTGTAGCTTAATATGCTTATTTGAAGGGTTTTTAAATTAATGTCAACAGTAATTGTGATGGGAGTAATTGTTTGGGGGATCAATCCTTCTCCAATATACCAGCACAGAATAAATCATTTTCTTAAAAGATTACATGTAACCCCCCTCAGCACCTGAAGTCCACTTTATTTCACAACCCTGCACTAAGGCATCTGTAGAGCTACCAGCATCTGAATTTTTTTTTCTGAGTGCAAATTTAGTTTTATACTGTAGTTATATATGAATTTGTACAATTTTATATCATGCAAGTGCTTAAAAATGGAACCACAAGAGGCTTGCTTAGCAAATTAAAAGATATGAAATAAGAGCCTTCCTTCTTTGTTGTTGCTCTGTCCTCCAGTCGTGTCTGATTTTCAGTGACCATCTGATTTTCAGTGACCATATGGACGCAGTACACCAGGTACATCTGTCGGTGTTTCCGGTTGTGCTTATGTTTTTTGTGGCAAAGATACTGGAGTAGGTTGTCAGTTCCTTCTCCAGTGGACCGTGACTTGTCTGACCTCTCTCCAATGACCTGTCCATTTTGTATGACCCTACATGGTATAGCTCACATCACAGCTTCATCGAGGTACACAAGTCCCTTCACCACGGGTATACTATACTATTTTTTTATTATTATTATTATTATACTATTTTATTGTTATACTATTTTATTATTATTATTGTATATATATGTATGCCATTGTTTCATTTATTGTGGGAGCCCCTATTTTGGAACCTGGTTCAGCTGCACCATTTGTAGTTTTGCACCATATGGTCATGGTAAATCCGACAATGGAAACTTTCTGTGGTGCTCCCTTCCCTTGATGCCCTAAGCAATGCTTATTTTACTTAATGGTTAATCCAGCCCTGCAGTGTCCCTTTAATTTTAGAGATTAGTAGTATTAGTAGTAGCCATCAGCTTAAAGTCGCAAGGTAGTTGTTTAAACCTCTCCTCAAAACCCACCAGAAAGGCCATGATTTAGGCTTAAACACTGTTTGAATAGAGATGAGGCCAGCTAGAGTCTGCTGAACACTAATTGCTCCTTCTGTGTTGACACAGTGTTAAACAGAAATCATGGCCTGTCTGGTGAGTCATAACGAGAGGTTTAAGAACCACTGGTTTAAATTAAATAGATAAATTAACCTGACATATATAACTTCCACCACCCTTGACTATTTGTGTTTTATTGGTTTCATGCCTAAGATTTAATAAACAGATATAATCTAAAGGTATTAGTTTCAATCAATCAAGGTATTAGTTTTACAAAATTTGGACAATTCAAAACACAATCAAAAGACACTCCTCACAGGTACAAAGCACCAGGGCCCACTACAAAGAAGGGGTCCTCTACTACCAGCAGCAACTTGGAGTAAAGAGGAACTGTTCATTTCAAATCTGATCCCCCATGGGGTAATAAGACCATCTTGTTTAGTCATTCAGTCATTTCCGACTCTCTGTGACCTTATGGACCGAAGCACATCAGGTACATCTGTCAGCCGCTGCCCCTCTGAGCTTCCTCAAGCTCATGTTCATTGCTTCCATTATTTCATCTATCTATCTTCGGCTCTGCTTCCCCTTTCTTCTTGTGCCTTAAATCTTTCCCAGTATCAGAGTCTTCTCTAGAGTATCCTGTCTTCTCATGACATGGCCAAAATATTTGAACTTTAGCCTCAAGATCAAACCTTCCGATGAACAGTTTGTCTTGATTTCCTAAAGTACTGATTTATTTGGCGTCAATTCTATGGCGCTCAGACTTCTTTATGGTCCAGCTCTCACATCCGTATGTTACTAGTGGGAATATCATAGTTACTAACTATCAGCCTTATTAAGTTGTGATGCGGCCAATTGAATAGGGCTCTATATAAGCACATAGCATTTTTTTTCAGAAGTTTTTAGTTAGTGAAAACCTTGCTTTTGGATAGAAGTTCACTAACTAAAAACGTCTGTAAAAAAATATATGCTCTGTGCTTATATAGAGACCTATTCAATTGACCGAATCACAATTTAATAAGGCTGTATGTAACTATGTGGACCTCTGTTGATAATATAATATCTTTATTTTTTAATAGCTTAACCATTAGGCTAACTGTGCATACATTAGAGCAATATTTTAATTTGCTTAATTTCCAGTAGTATTGATTGATTAGATTATCTACATATATCTTTTTTGGCTTTTTATGTTGACCATCTCCCCAGGAGACCTAACTTTAGATAAGGGCCCTAAAGTTATTTTGCACTGGGGCCCTTCAGTCACTAGCTCCACCACTGATCAAAAGCAATTGCAGAAGACATCTGTGTCACAAAAAATGATCCATAGTGACTCGTGGATAAAACAATTAGTAGTGTAGTACTTCTGCTATATTATAATAAGGCGCCTCAGCTACAAGATGTTCATTTTCAAAAAATAAATGGTAATGTAACACTAATGTATTAAGCTAAACATCTGTAAAGTGAAAGTACTACATCTATAATTGACTTTTTATCCTGCAGCTACATTTAATGCTTATGAAGATTAATTGTGACAACTGTTAAAACTCAATTTTGTAGAGTACTAAAAGTGATACTTCAGTTAAACATTCACTATCTATGAAAACATTTATTTGATTAAATAAAACTAGTATGATTCATAACATCAAGTTAGTTAAACAGATGGCTGATGTTTTTTAAACATATGACTCTCTTCTATAGAAAGCATTTTTTTTGCCTCTTTGCCTCTGAGTATATATAAAAGTATAGCTGAATTAAACTAAAAAATGTCATTATTTTTTAATGAAGATCTCCATCACTGAATAAACTGCTTTGAATGTATTATTGGCCAAAGAGTGAGGGGGTATTGTTCCCTTCAGCTCATGAGTTGGAGGGGTTATTTGGGCTATGAGTTTAATCAACCTCTAGTAGCACCAGCTTAACCCCTACCAAGAGAGTATACGTGATAATATCTTCCACTAAAATTACAGCTATACCCTTCCTTCTCTGATTAAATATAATAAAAAATGAATGTATGGTATTTCTCACTCATCAGACTGCCCACTACCCCCTATGAGCCCAGGTACCGCCTGGGTCCCTATGAACACCAGGGGAGGCCATTGAAGCCCCTTTCCCCCACCCCCACCTTTTGTGTGAAGGGCCCATTATACCCTTACAGTTAGGCAATTCAAATACTTGATTCTGATTGGCTGAAATATGATTGCCACAGAATTTCAGGTATTCAGAAACCTTTAAAAAACCTATATAAAGCAGAAGCATGCTCCGTTAAATTTCGTTGTTTTTTTTTTTAGAACAGCACTTTTTATGTTTATTTTTGGTGGTCCTTTTTTGTGGGTTAAAGAGAGAACTCAAGAGTTCCCTATACATAGGGCCCCCATGGTTCTATTTTAGGATACCGTGGGAGTCCCTAAGGAACCCATGGTAAAGGGGTTAATATTAAGTGCCATGGCAGTCTCTCTGGGCCAAAGAGGTCCCTATGGACCCACATGTGGTAAATTTTGTATTGGGGGCACCTGGGTCTATAGTGTCCCTCATGGTAGAAAACAACAGTGCTCTTGTGGGTCTGTAGGAACCCCGTAAATTATAGGGATTATGGCGGTCCTTTAGAAGCCCCATGGGGCACTTAATATTTATTAAATGTTGTTCGGTTTTGGGGGAGTGGTTAATGAGGGATTAATGGGTCATCCAACTCCAGAGCGCAAGAAGATGGTGGAAGGGGTTTCCTGCCTTCGGATGTTGAGGGGGTCTCAAGAGAAACCTGGGCTCATAGGGGATAGTGCGGTAATCCTCTGCAATCACGTTTTATTAATATTTAACTTCTTCTAACGGGAGGGGTATTTATATATATATATATATATATATATATATATATATATATACTACTAAGTTTTTAGACTTGGGGCCTCATTCAAATGCAATTTGGTCAATTGAATAGGGCTCTATATAAGCACATTTTTTCACAGAAGTTTTTAGTTAGTGAAGACCTTGCTTTTGGATAGAAGTTCACTAACTAAAAACTTCTGTAAAAAAAATGCTCTGTGCTTATATAGAGCCGTATTCAAATGGCCAAATCACATTTGAATGAGGCCTTTTGAGTCTCCTACTGGTATACTTTGCTGGCTGCGAGCACAAATTAGAGTTAGAGATCTACGGCAACCCCCTGGTTGAAAATCTGTATATTTTATGGAAGATTTTATGTGGGAGCCATGGAATAGCTATATAAATTCTCCCATAATAGCTTCTGTATCTACATAGGAGTCTTACGGAAGTTCCATTGGGAGCCATGTAAATAAGCCCCTATACTCCTGTATGCAATGTGCAGCTAAATATGCAAATTCCTGGATCACAGTGCTTGAGATGGTGGGGGAGGGGATCTTTTAGCTTTCAGTATCATCTGTATGCAGATGATACTCAAATCTACCTCTCAATAACAGATCACACACATGTCTCCAACAGGCTCTCAAGTATTTCTTCCTGGATGTCCCCCCACCACCACCTCAAACTCAACATGTCCAAGACTGAACTCCTAATCTTCCCACCCTCTACCTCGGCATCAATCCCTCACATCTCTCTCACTGTTAGCAATGCCATCATCAGTCCCACCTCCCAAGCCTGTTGCCTTGGGGTTCTACTGGACCCTGCCCTCTCTTTCATCACTCACATACAGTCATTAACAAAATCCTGCCTACTTCATCACAAAAACATTTCTAAAATACAAAATTACCGTACACAAGACACAACTAAGATTCTAATTCACTATCTCATCATATCTTGTCTTGACTACTGCAACTCCCTCCTTGCTGGCCTCCCCATCACCCACTTGTCACCACTTCAATCCATAATGAATGCCTCCACTAGACTCAGCTACCGTTCAGTGTCTGCAGCACCTCTCTGTCAATCACTCCACTGGCTTTCTGTTCCCTCCAGAATAAAATAAAAAATCATGACACTAACTTAAACAGCACTTAATAACAGCGCACCCCTTACATCTCTGCCTTCATCTCCAAATACTCCCCCACCTGCCCTCTACATTCTGCTAACAACCTTCTTCTTTCTACCACTCGTGTCACCTCCTCTCACTCCCACTTCAGGACTTTTCTTGTGCTGCCCCTATTCTCTGGAACTCCTTGCCTCGCTTCACTAGATTATCTCCCTGCCACAAAACCTTAAAATCCTCACAAAAAATGCATCTGTTTAAAGAAGCCCACCTTAACTTACACAACTTATCTTTCACTCTCCTGTACCTCACCCAAAGCCTTTACACTGTAAGATTGCGAGTTTCCAATCTTGCAAGGTGCTTTGAAGAAAGCACTTTGGACACTGGATTCTAAGATCAAAGACTGGGCCCTCCATCCTTTGCAACACTTTAATACTGCTATTGTTTTGCCTTGATTTTAATCCATGTATAGCGCTACGGAATATGTTGGCGCGTTACAAATAAATGATAATAATAATAATCTATCAGAATGATGACTTTAGATGGGCATTGGTTTGCCACCTCAGAGAGGCCAACAAAGAGACTGTAATCTTAAGTAGCACATGAAAGCAGCCAATTAGTACTCACAAGCTGTTAATTTGCTTAACAATACAGAAAAACTCACTTTACAATCAAATGGCTAGCACATTGCATAGCTAGTTTTTCATGTTCTTTAATAATTACTAAAAAAACACAAGTAAAAAGAAGAATCATTGTATTAATTAGAAACAAAAATGCAAGGACTTGATAACCTACTTTTACTGCTGTCTTACTCTTTGTTGCAGCTTCTCTACTTTCTTCTCCTCCAGCAATTTCTTTTTTGACACAGTGTGCTAGTTTTTCCCCCCACAATGCCACTAACTGAAGCATTAATTTCCATGGGAGAGGATGGTGTGTCCCTTCCTGAAACCACTAATCACTGATTATAATTTTAAAGGCATCTGCCAGCTAATTGCTGCTATCCTGGATATAATAGACATTTAAAAATGTACACTTCACTTACTTTTAAGAAGCCTCCAGATTATCATTTTTTGTTTTAACATTCTTGTACTGCCCCATCTCTTCCTGTTCTCTCTTATGTAAGGTGCCTAATTTGACAGCTGTAATCTAAGGGATATATGGCAAGGGCTTCACACTCCCAGCTGAATGCAGACACACAGCCTATCACTGTCTGTTAGCTAACAGCATTACAATGTTCATCTGAAACCCCTCCTTCTGAGTGTGGCCTTAGGACACAACTGCCAAAAATGTCACCTTGCATGAGAGAGAACAGGAAAGGGAGAGGGATCTTCCAGACGTACAGCAACTGTTACTCTGTGGAATCTTAAAAAGTATTTTAGGTTTACATTTTATAATATTGATAATTGCACAGAGTAGTATGAAATTAAGTCATCAAGTAAAACCTCATATACAGTATAAAACTAAAAGAGTCCCTTTAATCCATTTTATAAGTTTATAGGGTCTCGTTGACCTGTACTTAAGTTATATGGGTTTTAATGACCCAAGCAAGCATGTCACTAAACTTTTGTTTGTTGGCTTTTTTAACCAATTGTGATGCAGACCAGGAATTGATCATTGTGATATCAAAATATATATATGGTCAGTTATAGGTGAATATATACATCCAGCCTTATTAAATTGTGATTCAGTAAATTTAAAAGGACTCTATATAAGCACCCAACATATATTTTTTACAGAAGTTTTTAGTTAGTGAACTTACATAGTTACATAGTTACATAGTATTTAAGGTTGAAAAAAGACTTTCAGTCCATCAAGTTCAACCGTTTAAGATCTCCTTTGATCTGCAATATGCGGATTAACTATGAATTCATTAGTTGTTAATTAATTACTAATCAATTATTTAATGTTTTTTTTTTTTTTTTTTTTTTTTTTATTATTATGAATTAGTCCAGAGGAAGGCAAATAGAAAAAAAAAAAAAAAAGCAAGACTTAGCCAATTGTCTAAAGGGGAAATGTTAAAAATTTGGATCATTACTGTCTCATGATAACCCTGAATACCCTTTTTAATTAGAAATAAATCTAGTCCCCTTTTAAAGTTATCTATCGAATCCGCTGTCACCACCTCCTCTGGTAGAGAATTCCACAGATTAACCACCCTTACTGTGAAGAACCCTTTTCTTTCTTTGAGGTGGAATCTTTTTACTTCTAACCTCAAGGGATGTCCTCTTGTCAGTTGAAAACCTCTTGGCACAAAAAGCTCCCCCGACAAATCTTTATACTGACCCTGGATGTATTTATATAAGGTAATCATATCTCCTCTTAGACGCCTTTTTTCTAGAGAAAATAAGTTTAATTTGGTTAGTCTTTCTTCATAACTTAGCCCCTCCATTCCCCTTATTAGTTTGGTTGCCCTTCTCTGTACCTTTTCCAGCTCTAAAATGTCCTTTTTATGAAGTGGTGCCCAAAATTGTACTCCATATTCCAAATGAGGGCGTACTAGAGATTTGTATAGTGGCAGAATTATATTTGCTTCCCTGGCTTCTATTCCTTTCTTAATACATGCTAATATTTTATTTGCCTTTGCAGCTGCTGCTTGGCTTTGAGCGCTGTTACCTAGGTGGTTGTCCACAAGCACTCCCAAATCCCTTTCAATATCTGATACACCTAGATTTGCTCCATTAAGATTATAAATTGCATGGCTATTTTTCCTTCCCAGATGCATAACCTTACATTTATTCGTATTAAATCTCATCTGCCATTTAGATGCCCATTCCTCAATTTTATGTAAATCCCCTTGGAGGGAAAGCACATAATTTTCTGATTTAATTACCTTGCACAACTTTGTGTCATCAGCGAAAATGGAGACCCCACACTCCAATCCTACCTCTAAGTCATTAATAAATATGTTAAAAAGGAGAGGACCTAATACTGAACCCTGAGGAACCCCACTTACCACATTAGTCCAATCGGAGTATGTTCCATTTACAACAACCCTTTGCTTCCTGTCTTTTAGCCAGCTCTCAATCCATGAGCAGATATTTACCGCAATTCCTGTGTCCCTTAGTTTGCCCAATAGTCTCCCATGTGGCACTGTATCAAAAGCCTTTGCAAAATCCAAAAAGACTACATCCACTGAGTTGCCTTGATCCAGGTTCCTACTAACCTCCTCATAGAAACTAATTAGATTTGTTTGACATGACCTATCCCTCATAAACCCATGTTGACTCCTACTTATAATCCTGTTCAAATAGACATATTTTTGTATAGTATCCCTTATTAACCCTTCTAAAAGCTTCCCCACTACAGAAGTGAGGCTCACTGGTCTATAATTCCCCGGATTTGCTCTTGCTCCCTTTTTAAATATAGGTATCACATCAGCTTTTCTCCAGTCATCTGGTAGAGACCCTGTGTTGAGTGAATCTTGAAAAATTAAATATAATGGTTTGGCTATTACAGAACCCAGTTCCCTTAGTACCCTTGGATGTATTCCATCAGGACCCGGGGCTTTATTAACATTTATTTTTTCCAACCTCTTTTGGATTACTTCCTGTGTTAACCAATTATTTGGCAAAGGTAGTGTAGCCCCATTATGTTGCAGTGTCCCAACCACTGGTACCTCCCTTGTGTATACCGAAGAAAAGAACCTATTTAGCTCATCTGCCTTTTCCTGGTCACTAATTTTCAGACAGCCTGTTTCACATTCTAATGTTCCTATAGCTTCCTTCCTCGCCTTCTTCCCATTAATATACTTAAAAAATATTTTAGGGTTAGTCTTACTCTCTTTTGCAATTAATTTTTCATTTTCTATTTTAGCTAGTCTAATCACGCTTTTGCAAGCCTTGTTGATTTCCTTGTATTCCCGTAAAGCAGTCTCTGTCCCCTCTTGTTTGTATAATTTAAATGCCTGTTTTTTACTCTGTATCTTGATCTTTAAATCATTGTTAAGCCACATGGGTTGTGATTTACTCCTTTTACTTTTATTCCCACACGGTATATGCCGATGTGTATGTATATTTAGTAAGGATTTAAATGTTGCCCATTTATGTTCAGTGTTTTTACCTATCAGTTCTCTGTCCCAGTCTATACTTTGTATTGCTGCCCTTAGACCGTTAATCTGCCCTTTTAAAATTAAGAGTTTTTGTTGGCCCCTTAAAATGTTGTTTTTTTAATTCAATCTCAAATGAGACTGTTTTGTGATCACTGTTTCCCAAAGGTTGCCCTATTTCAACATTTGATACAATATCAATATTATTTGTAATGAGTAAATCTAAGATAGCTTCATTTCTAGTAGGCTCCTGTATAACCTGGGCCAGATAATGATCCCTGAGTGTACTCAAGAACCTGCTCCCCTTAGCTGAACTGCTGGTCTCATTTATCCAGTTTATTTCAGGGTAATTAAAATCTCCCATTATTAGAACTTGCCCATGCTTAGCTGCATTTCCAATCTGTAACAATAATTGTATTTTCTCACTTTCAGCTATATTTGGGGGTTTATAGCATACTCCTACTAATATTCTTTTGGAATTTGCTGCTCCGCTATTTAACTCTACCCACAAACATTCAACTTTATCACTAGGTCCACCATAAATATCTTCTCTGACTATAGCCTTAAATTCAGGCTTAACATACAGACAAATCCCTCCTCCTCGTTTACCATTGCCTCTATCTTTCCTAAATAGGTTATAATCATCCAGATTAACTTCTATCCAAAAGCAAGGTCTTCACTAACTAAAAACTTCTGTAAAAAAATATGCTGTGTGCTTAAATAGAGCCCTTTTAAATTTACTGAATCACAATTTAATAAGGCTGATAATGTTTGTCAGATCACATCTAAATGTAATATCAATTAACTCCTGTAATATCAATTAACTTTTGTAGAGTGTTCAATATTATTCAGCTTCTATAAGACTATATTTCTATTGATTTAGAGGAATAATTGTTTTATCCTGTTATTCACGGTTCATTGAGCACATCATTGACAAATCACTGTAATCACAGTGTAACAATTAGCTTTGTATCTAGGAGTTCTGGAAGCTTTGAGTTTAGAGGTTACATGTATTGCTGCTTGACTGAGATGTAATTACCTGTTCACAGTTTGGAAATAAGGACTCTATTGAAGTACCAGTGTAGATTATAAAAAACATCACAGGTTTGTGAAATATGCAGTAAATTAAAAACATTAGCAAGAATGTAATCTAAAAAAAAATATTTTTAGAGAGATTTGAATTTTAGCTGATTCTACCAGTGTATAGAAGCTACCATGACAGTAATATTTTTTAAGGCAAAAGGGAACTGGGAATGGGATTGCATGTTTATTTGTGACTGCCTTCTTCTGAGCATGTGCAAGGGGAGAGGAAATGTATCAAGAGATAAAAGCTTTATGTGAGTCGACCCCATATACACACACACTGTAAATGGCAGGCCAGAACTGAGATATCAGGCAATCTCCACCGCTTGGGTGAAACAGCAATCCAGATATACATTTCAGGTGTGAAAGGCTTTAGTCATTGGGACCTACAGATCTCCCTATGTACAAGCTCCAGGGGGCCCATATATAAGTTCTCATAAATCCCTTGTTGTTGCTGCTTAGTCTTCAGTCATGTCCGCCACTGCTCCTCCAGCTTTTGTCCATTGCTTCAGTGACTCCATCTATCCATTTCCGCCTCTCGTGTCCTCTTGTTTGTGTGCCTTCAATCTTTCCCAGCATCAGAATCTCCTCTAGGGATTCCTGTCCATGATATGGCCAAAATACTAGATGAGCTTTAGCCTCATCATCAAAATTCCCAGTGAGCCTTTATTTCTTGAAGTACTGATTGATTGGATCTTCTTGCAGTCCAAGAAACTCTAAGCAGTTTTTGCCAACACCACAATTCAAAGGCGTCAATTCTATGGTGCTCAGCCTTCCAAATGGCCCAGTTTTCATCTTAGGGATCCCCTAAAGGATTTGCGTACAATAAACAGAAAGAGTGAGATGTATACCTGAGGGTGACACCAATTAATAGGGTGTGATAATGTCCACTCAGGGTGCAGTCTTCATATAAGTTTGTACCTACCCCTAATGGCAGGCCAGAACTGAAATACCAAGCAAATCTCATACAGGATATATATATACTAGCGACTTGCCCAGCAAAAAGGCCGGCAAAAAAATATGAAGTCTTGCAATGCTGTTGTTTGCTACTCATTGCAAGCCTCTTCCCCCCTCTACCTTCAGTGATCATTGCGGGTCCCACAATGAGCCGCTTATTGTACGCCGCACCATGTGCTGCACACATGCTCAAGCCTGTAACTTTGCAAGCGTTACAGACAAACGCTCTCACCCCCTGTATCTCTTCCCCCCCTCTCTCCCCTGTGTCTCTTTCCCCTCTCTCCTTTCCTGTGTCTCTTTGCCCCCTCTCCCTCCCCTGTGTCTCTTTCCCCCACTCCCTCCCCAGTGTCTCTTTCCCCCCACTCCCTCCCCAGTGTCTCTTTCCCCACTCTCCCTGTCGTTTCTCTTTGCCCCCTCTCCTTGCCTTTTTTTTCCTTAGATCCCTACCCGGTGTCTCTTTCCCCCTCTCCCTCCCCTTTGTCTCTTCCCCCCCCTCCCTCCCTTGTGTCCTCACCTATGTGTCTCTCCCCCCACTCCCTCCTCTGTGTCTCTTTCCCCCCTCTCTCTCTCCTCTGTGTCTTTCTCCTCCTCTCCCTTACCAGTGCTCCTTTTGCCATTTACAGGGGTGAAAACATTTGCAGGCTTGGGGAAATTGATTCATTTCCCTAAGCCCGCAAAGTGCTTCCAGGTTACGGCCTTGAAAAAAAGTTATGTTTTTAACAGTCTCCATTTTTTTTCAAATCTGTAACTCGGAAGCCATTGGCAGGCCACCAAAAGACGACAATTGAATAGCAAATTAGCTTTCAATCTCACTTATGGACTCCATGCCTCAGTGGGAGACAGGGAGCCCATAAGTGAGGTTGCAAGCTAATTTCCTAATCATTTGCCATCTTTTGGGAGTCTCCCAACGGCTTCCGATTTAAGGGCTTGAAAAAAATGGTGGCGATAAAATCCGAGTTACGAGGAAAAACCCATTACTCAGAAGCTGTTCGGAACCTCTCCCCCCCCCCCCCCCGTTTACCTTGCATGCCTCGCGATGATCATTGTTAGCCTCTCCCTTCTCTAACTTCTGGGCCTCGCGATGAGCTCATTGCTCATGAACAAGTCTGTAACTTTGCGATCCTCGTGATGAGCGCTTTCTGCAAGCCCGTAACTTTGTATATTAAATTAATATGCAATAATAGATTATTTGTATTGTGATCTGCGGTGAATACCAGTGATTAGTATAATCAGTGCCCCAGATAATTTACAGATAGTCCTAGATGATGTTCGACACTCATTTTCAAACACTGAGGCCACAAATTAAGAAAGTGTGGAGACTTACCAGTGCAATGCCACTGCATGCAGACACACAGCATTTCAATTTCTACTTGAAGCAACACAAGATACTGGTGGTGCGAAGCCCCCACCGTGGGTGTAGCTTTAGGTCACAGTTTGAAACATGGCACCCTGCATGAGCAGATAAAGGAAGAAAGGGGCCATTCAGTAGTTTAGTGATATATATATATATATATATATATATTTATATATATATAAGAATCAGTTAGTGTATGGTGAGCACTAGAGTGAGATAAGCTCTCCACCATACAGAGTACAGAAAATGAATAATACATTAATAAGCCCATTTGCATGTCTAAAAGGCGGGGACATGCAAATGAGAATACAATGTACCTCACTCTTTTAATCCTAAAATAGCAGCTTAATACATTGCTCCCTTAAAGCATATGCATGCTGTATTAAACAGCTTTTAAGCAAAGCACTGGGTTGGATTTTACACAAACCAAGAATCACTCATATACAGTCCTGTTTCAAGCTTTTGGCTATCATCAGTATGAGGTAGATTCTGGTTTGTGCAATAGATTTTCTAGGATTGGGTATTCCACAACAATCATTTAGTGTATGGTGAGCACTAGAGTGAGAAAAGCTCTCCACCGTACAGAGCACAGAAAACTAATAATACATTAATAAGCCCATTTGCATGTCTAAAAGGCGTGGCATGCAAATGAGAATACAATGTACCTCACTCTTTTAATCCAAAAATAGCATACTGATGATAGCCAAAAGCTTGAAACAGGCCTGTATATGAGTGATTCTTGGTTTGTGTAAAATCCAACCCGGTGCTTTGCTTAAAAGCTGTTTAATACATCATGCATATGCTTTAAGGGAGCAATGTATAAAGTTGCTATTTTTGGATTAAAAGAGTGAGGTTCATTGTATTCTCATTTGCATGTCCCTGCCTTTTAGACATGCAAATGGGCTTATTAATGTATTATTAGTTCTCTCTCTCTCTCTCTCTCTCTCTCTCTGTATATATATATATATATATATATATATATATATACATACATATAAATGTAGGAGTCCTGGGAGGAAACACTGTTAAATTAATTTCATAAAGAAACAGTAACCTTTGTAAATCAGGTATCTGATCAATGGAGTAATAACTGCCAAGTCCTGATACCTCCCACCCCAGGAGCTAATCTGGTATCTACAGGAAATCTCAATCAGGACCGCTCCTAATGGTTTCCTCCTCTCAGTACTCTTAAATTGCATTTAAATATAAAATGCCACAGGATGCAGCTAGCACTAGGCTTCTGCACCTCACAATGTAACCCATTCATTGCCAAATGAGTTGACAGTTGATAGAATCTAGAAAAAAAAGGGAATTCATTTTCCTTAAAAGAATATGAAAGGTTTCTGGATGATACTAGGTATATAATACTTGTTTATCTATTTACGTTTATGTACTTTCTTTTATTAAGATGTGTGCAAAAGTTTTTTTTTTACAAACAAATATAACCTGCTTTGCTTGGTTCTGCCCTTTGCAGCTCATGAAGATATAGACATGCTGCTGAGACATGGTCCCTGATAGGCTAGGATACTACAATGCACACTGAGCCCTATAGAGTCTGTGTCTCCATATGCTGTAGTGGGCAGACCCATACAGGGACTATTTGTTTGATTTTAGGCAGAAGAAAAGCAAGCTCTTGAATCTGCTTTCACAAGCTCCTTTGGTAGTGAGTTCCAAAATCTGACTGTCATTAAATAAAGAAAAGCTTAGAGATAAGGTAAAATCACGTTTGTTCTGACTTCAGAGTGGTAAATGTAATAAAATAAAGAAGATAAAAGTAACAGATGCATATACTACTCCCAATGTTTGGCGTTACAAATAATTAATAATAATAATAAGAAGAATATTACATACCTAGTAAAATCTAGATCACTTCCATATACCTTTAAAACAAGTCTTTCTCTTTACTTGTAAAATAAATGACCTCCTACCAATAAATAAATGAAATAATCATATAAATAAGTGTAGGCAACTCTAGTTCTTGGATGTTGTTAATATGTCCTCACACACCTGTGTGAAAAATAAGGAAATATGAAGTAATGACCATTAGATATCACAGGATGACCAAAGTGCCCTAGCCCACCTGTGTACAGTGTAGTATACTGTATTTATTATTAAGAGGCAAGTTTCACCTAAAATTAAGTTTCTTTTAAATTAAAAGAGAACACCTAGAGAATATTAACTATCTACGGAAAAGATATGAAACTTTGAGAGAGAAGAATGGATTTTTGTTACTGGCACTGACCTCTGTGATTGGGTCAAATGTTCAAGAGCCAGCTCGAGAGCCAATCATGCTGTTGAGTTCTGCCTTTGACTGTTAAATTAATTTCCTCTGTTCCTCACAAGCTCATATTATCTAATTTATATATATCTAATATATATATATATATATATATATATATATATATATATATATAAGGTGCATGGTTTTTAAGTGAACCTTCCTTTTAAGTGTCCATTTGTGTTATGTTTTATATACATGTAAAATTATTATGATAATGTATAAGATTGTATTGTTTAATTTAAAAAAAAGAATGCAAAATTAACAATCCACCCAGTTTTGAAATATGTTGAAATGCTTTTACAAGTAAAATGTTAGTATAAACGATAGACCTACACTTATTACAATATTTCATAAATACAAACACATAATGGTATTATTATTATTATTATTATTTATTTAGTTAAAACATGCTATTACTGTGTTATAATGTTAGTGTAACTGTGTTGTAATGTTACCCAAGCTAATTCAGTCAGCAAGTACTGAGGCATATCTGGTAGGGGCTATACAAGCCCAGAGCACACCTGCTATAGACTACAGGTTAACTACCAACAAGGCGCATTTGCGATCTTGGAAATCTCTGCACCAGCAGACACTTCAGATGACAGCATCATTTCTGAAGAGGCAGGCACCATCAGACCCCTTTTCTTAGAATCTTAGAATCACACACCCTGTACCCTTGATTAGTACAAGCAGACTGCGACATCATTTTTATTTAGTGTATCCAAAATCAGACTGGCACTTCTTTATTTTCAAGACACATTTTCAAATATCACAAAACACCAATGACTGCCCCCATCCCCAGTTCTAGCCCATACTCCTGGGCATATAGCTTGCTATAACCTCCATTCACATGATTTCCAGATGTATAGAAGGGTCTGGCTTTTTTGTTATCATTAAACATTTTCTATCAAAACTGTTTATCTCTTAGTCCCTTTGGAGTATCATCTGCTTAGAAATGATACTGAAACCCAAAGAAGTGTATTAGGGTACCAAGTGAGGATGTATAGATGGATAAGAGGAGGGGGCCTAGGACTGAACTTTGGGGTACGCCAACAGACAGAGGGTGAGGAGAAGAAGTGGTGCCAGATAAGGAGATGCTAAATGTTCGATCTTGTAGGTATGATGAGAACTACGAGAGAGCAGTGTTTGGAATGCAGAGGGAGGAGAGGATATGGAGTAGAAGCGGATGGTGGACTGTGTCAAAGGCAGCAGAGAGATCCAGAAGAAGAAGAAGAATAGAAAAGTGACCTTTTGACTTGCCTGTGAACAGGTCTCAGTGAAATGTTGGGGCCGGAAGCCAGAATGGAAGGTGTCAAGAAGGGAGTTAGAGGAAATAAAGAGAGATAGGGAGGTAGTTAGATGCAACATCAGAGTTAGATGAGTGTTTGTTAAAAATGGGTGTAATTATGGCATGTTTTAGAGAAGATGGAAACATGTCAATATTTAGGGAAAGGTTGAAGAGATGTGTGAAAGCTGGGATTAGTGTGGCAGAGAGGGGAGTGATGAGCTGTGATGGAATAGGACTAAAGCCAGAATATTCACGCATGGCCGTTTACAGGGCCATATAAATTCCTGCAGAAAATTAACCCCCTTGTCACATTAGTGATTGCAGTAGTTTTTTTATATAATTCTAGCATCCTAGGGCCTACTTCCAACAAAGATACAGTATTACAGTGCATATAACATTATGTAGTAGCCACAAAATTAATTACCACACCACACTACACACAAAAACAATCAAGTCAGTCCCCACAACAAGTTTCAGGTCCATTGTAATAGTCCCTGATAGTAGTACCCAGTGTGCCAGCGTTCCAAATAGCAGAGTTAATTGTGGGGTGCTGGCGGTCCTATCATGGCCCCCAAATCGTTCATGACAGCATATTTATACAAATGCGTATGTTTACCTGTTAGTTAAGGAATGCATGTACTTAAATTAGGTGTTGTACTATGTATATGAATCTTATAGAGCCACTTAATTCAGCACAATTTGGACCACATCACAGTAAATATCTCCTAAAAGCATAATGAAATACTTATTGAATTTTTCACTGAGAAGTTAATAAATTAAATCTGTGTCTTTGTGCCCTCTGCCAAACCAATGCTTCAGCTCTGTGTAGTGTGCAAAAGAAAAGAAAAGAGTTAAACATTAAATATTACATCTGTGCATAGCTTGGATTGCTAACATCACATTAGCAGGTCAGTTATGGGTTAAGTGTTTTGTGGATTCCTGAGTTCAGGGAAAAACTGTTGTCAATCATTGTCTTCACCACACGGCTCTACTGTCTGTTATTAATCATGCTACAGCTAGTAGGCAGGACACACTGTGTTTGTAAACAGACTTAAAACTTTTAGCTGTTATAAATGTAAATAAAAAACATAGATCATTTTAACATACAATATTGTGCTCTTTCAAACCAAGAAAAGCACTTACAGTGGGGTAAATGGTCCTTTAATAAGACAGAACACCCTACATCTCTATGAGAGCAATGATAGCTTTAAAATATAGCTTTTATCTGAAACTGTTTACAAGAGGGATCTCCTACTGTAAGTTATAAAATGGATAGAAATACTTTATCATCAATTTATATCACATATTTAGTTACATATTTAGTTAAGACTTTGTTGGTAACGCAATGTAAAATATTTCGGCATGCGCATGAACAATGAGCGCCAGAGGCGCTCATTGCTGGGCATGCAGTGAGCGCCGAAGACGCTCAGCGCAAGGCCCGTAAGTAATGGGCTTGATGGGGCTGTAATGGGCAACGAATGCGCTCATTGCGAGGCACGCGATTGCGAGGCCCGCAATGGAGAGCGTGTGTCTGTGGCATGGTGAGTCTCCGGATCTCTTTCCCGGGTCTCACAGACTGAGCAATGAGGAAACAGAGAAGCGAGGAGACAGAGCAATGAGGAGACAACAGAGGGACAGTGACCCACAACACAGGATCTGGCCATCAGGTGACCCACAACCTGATAAACCCGCAGCATAAAATATCACCCGGTGACCCACAACCCCAAAGCTAGGGAACAGCGGAAGAAGCCCGATCCTGGCCCCCGCAACCCCCCGGCTGCACCTCCCCCGGATGTACCCCCCCGCAGGCTGCTCTGTGAAAGGGACACAGGGGAGGAAGTAGAGGGGTAAAGAGACACAGGAGAGGGGGGTGGGGAGAGACACAGGAGATGGAGAGGGGTGAAAGAGACACAGGGGAGGGAGAGGGGGAAAGAGACACAGGGCAGGGAGAGGGCGGGCAGAGACACTGGGGAGGGAGTGAGGGGAGAGAGACAAAGGGGAGGGAGAGGGGGGACAGAGACACTGGGGAGGGAGTGGGGGGAAAAAGACACAGGGGATGAAATAGAGGGGTGACGAGACATAGGAGAGGGAGAGGGGGAAAGAGACACAGGAGAGGGAGAGGGGGAAAGAGACACAGGGGAGGGAGATGAGTTAAAGAGACACAGGGGAGTGGGAGGAAAGAGACATGGGGATGGAGAATAGAGGGGGGGAGAGGCCCGTAAAGTAGAGGGGGGAAAAGGCGCTCATTGCAATGCCTGAGATGAGCCCAGAAGAAGAGGGGAGGAAAGGCTCGCAATGAGTGGCGAGCCCAGTAAAGTAACCAGGGGGAGAGGCTCGCAATTAATTATTGACGAGCAAGTCGCTAGTTATAGTAGTAATAGATGTACTACAGGGAAATCATATAATATCCATTACAACCCTCTGGAGTTACTGGAGAGTTGATCATCTGCTTAACTTTAATTATAACGCAATGATCTAAGTAGCCGAGTATACTAAAAGGTGTAACGATCTAGTGTCTTAAGTTAGACATAGCTGCATGTATATAAATATGTTTTTAATCACTAAGTACATGCACAAATAAAAATAGTTTAAAAAAATATCCTTATATCACATGAACATTTGGATGCTGTCACATCTGTGATCTATAAGTATCTGTAAGATCACAAGAAACTAAAAGTGCATTGTTGTTGCTTATTCATTCAGTCGTGTCCTATTCTTCGTGACCCTATGGACAACAGCACGTCAGGCACAATAGTTATGTCTCTGATTGTGCTTATCCAAAAGGTTTTCTTGGCAATCCGTTACCACTTGAGGAGGGGCTGCAATTCTTTGTGGCACCGCTGACAAAGCTTTGGAAACATAGCTGTATTATGGCCTGCTCTATATGATGTATATAATCATTAATTTATATGTAATATAATGCATATTATTTTAAAAAAAGGAGTCATTTTTTTTCTATATTGTTTTTTGGTTAACTAAACACTATAATGGTTAATATGTTTTTTTTAAAACATATTTTGCAACTTTACAAGTAATTATTCTTTATTCTTTGGCCGTTGTCTATTACTTTCTCATGTGGGCGTATCCTTGTAAACCAATGCATTTCCCTTTAATCCTACTAAAATCACTGGCAGATGTAACTGTCACAATCCCATTGTGCAGACAGACACTTCCTGCATATTCAAAGTCTCTTTCCACTTCAGGAAGTTGATCTGCTGAGGCTAAAATGGCAGATTAATAATTGTATATAAAAGATAATAAATTGGAGGCTGCATTATTTTATATTCTGTTTTTTATACAGTGGATATAAAAAGTTTACACACCCCTGTTAAAATGTCAGGTTTCTTTGCTGTAAAAAAATGAGACAAAGATAAATTATTTCATAACTTTTTCCACCTTTAATGTGACCTATAAACTGTACAACTCATTTGAAAAACAAACTGAAATCTTTTAGGTAGAGGGAAGAAAAAATATAAAAATAAAATAATATGGTTGCATAAGTATGCACACCCTTAAACTAAAACTTTGTTGAATCACCTTTTGATTTTTTTACAGCACTCAGTCTTTTTGGGAATGAGTCTATCAGCATGGCACATTTTGACTTGGCAAGATTTGCCCACTCTTCTTTGCAAAAACACTCCAAATCTGTCAGATTGCATCTCCTGTGTACAGCCCTCTTCAGATCACCCCACAGATTTTCAATCGGATTAAGGTCTGGGCTCTGGCTGGGCCATTCCAAAACGTTACTCTTTTTCTGGTGAAGCCATTCCTTTGTTGATTTGGATGTATGCTTTGGGTCGTTGTCATGCTGAAAGATGAAGTTCCTCTTCATGTTCAGCTTTCTAGCAGAAGCCTGAAGGTTTTGTGCCAATATTGACTGGTATTTGGAACTGTTCATAATTTCCTCTATCTTAACTCAGGCCCCAGTTCCTTGCCAGATATTCCTGCAGCTCCTTTAATGTTGCTGTAGGCCTCTTGGTAGCCTCCCAGACCAGTTTTCTTCTCATCTTTTCATCAATTTTGGAGGGAGCTCCAGTTCTTGGTAATGTCACTGTTGTGCCATATTTTCTCCACTTGATGGTGACTGTCTTCACTGTGTTCCATGGTATATCTAATGCCTTGGAAATTCTTTTGTACCCTTCTCTTTAACAATGAGATTTCTCTGATGCTTTGGAAGCTCTCTGTGGACCATGGCTTTTGCTGTGGGATGCGACTAAGAAAATTTCAGGAAAGACCAACTAGTGCAGCTGAACTTTATTTGGGGTTAATCAGAGGCACTTTAAATGATGGCAGGTGTATGCTGACTCCTATTTAACACGATTTGGAATGCGATTGCTTAATTCTGGAAACAGCTACATCCCCAGTTATAAGAGGGTGTGCAGACTTATGTAACCACATTATTTTTCTTCCCTCCACCTAAAATATTTCAGTTTGTTTTTCAATTGAGTTGTACAGTTTATAGGTCACATTATAGGTGGAAAAAGTTCTGAAATTATTTATCTTTGTCTAATGTTTTTTAAAGCACAGAAACCTAACATTTTAACAGGGGTGTGTAGACTTTTTATATCCACTGTATATAATTCTTAAAAATAGTAAAAAGTTGGCATGATATGAATTAACCCTTTTAGATATCAGACTTTGATAATATAATTTTCAAATAAATTAGCAGATTCTCCATATTCTCCTACTTCAAAAGCTGAGGCATTTTCACAGTTTAATTAAAGAGACTCTGTCACCTAAAACACGTTTTTAACTGAAAACTGCCTGTCCACTGTATCCAATTGGATAATTCCAGAGAAATTCACTATTATTTGTGCTATATATATTTATATATGCAAATTAGTAGCTATTAACCACTAATTAGATCTTTTGATGTGCTAATTAGAATCTAATCTACTTGTCTGTCCTTGTGGTGGTCAAAACAATGCCCTCCAGTGTTGTCATTCAGTTAGAACCCTCCTGCACCTCTATCAAGTAATCCAAATTGCAAATTAACATATCACACCGCATAAAAGGCGCAAAACAATGCTGTATTTTTCTGAACATTATTTACGTTAGAGAAAAATGGCAAGTATGGTGAGTTTTTCTTGCCATATACCAGGATTTCTTACTCTAAGTGGCCTTATTCAGCTCTGCATCTTAAGTCTTGTATGCCTGACCTCTCACTTTTTGTTCTAGGCAGCTATTAATGCAGCGGTGTTAATCGCTTTTTAAAACAATACTAGGATGTGTCTCCTCCATGTATGTGTGATATGCTGAGGAAAGTGTGAGTTTCCACATTTCCAGCATTGAAAGGTGTGAGTCACAATAACTGGATGGAAGAATCTGCACTTTGCAAAATGCTGCAACTTTCTCACAGCACCACATTTAAAGGGACAGGGAAGGTTTCGCGATTTCACTAGCAATATAACATACCTGTGTATCTGTTTACTTTTATGTACTTTATTTTATTAAGAGGTGATTAAAAGCTTTGATTAACGTCTTTCAAATAATCCCTGTGTGGGACTACCCTCTGCAGCTCACAAAGACACAGACACTAAAGCACTGACTGTAACCAATCAGTGATATTCTCTCAGCAAAGTGCTGCTTACATGTGGTCCCTGATAGACTAGGACACTACACTGCACATCTAGCCATACTGAGTGTGTGTCTGCAAACACTGCAGAGGGCAGACCCAAATGGGGACTATTTGGACGATTTTATGAAGTAAAAACTGAATTTAGGATTTATAAGCACTTCTTAATAAAATAAAGTACAAAAGTAAATATTATATACCGTACCTAGTGAAATTCTCAAACATTTAAGCCAAGAGTGTCAAGATCCCCCTGACCACCATTTGTGCACAGTCATTTTATTGTATAGTTATTAGTTATTTAATATGTTATGCTAAGCTATGTTATGTTATGTTGATTACTGTATGTTTAATTGTGTCCAGGTGATAATGAGTTAACTGGCAGTTAGAATGTTATGAGGTAGCCAGTAACTGACAGTTGAGAGAGTTATATAATATGTGTCTCTGAGGTAACTGTCAGTTCGAGAAGCAGTCAAGTCAGTTTTGAATGCAGTCTGTGATGCACCTAAATAAAGTGAGGTAACTGAGAAGAGAATGGCTCCCCTGGCCCTGTACAAGTAATAAAGTGTGTGTATGCTCCTAAGTAAAGGGGGTTAACTGAGATATCTAGAAGATATCTGTATTTGTTAGCATTCCTAGAGAAGATACTTCTGGAGTGGGTGTTAAGATGTTATGAAGCCTTGCAATACAAAATCCAGAAGACACACAAACTATTACAGACCGTTATCAGTTCAAGTTTAAATATTCACCCATTGAACCTGTTATAAAGTTTCCACAGCAATAAAAGCAATTTCTGATTTTTATAATGCTGAGCATGCATTCGTAGTTTTAAATGCTGCATCTGTTTAAGGGCATTTTAGAGACACCAGCTGTCTTGTGAAGGGAAATAAAAAAAACTAAAACATCTGCTGGGTAGGTTTGGCCACAGCAGCCTTATCAAGCCCGACAAGAAGAAAGCAGATCTCCACAAAGAGCATAACAGTATTTTTACAGAAAATCTTCAGTTTAGCAGACATGTTTGTGTCATGAACACTTCTATCTTGTATCACTAGACTATATGTGCTCCTGCTGGCCCTATATAAAAGGACCAATTTCTGTACATGCATTGCTGTCCCTGGGCTGACTAAGCTGGCTATTGGCTGAGATACCCAAATCATCACCAGTCAAGTAGTATTCCTGTAATAAGTAAGCAGGAGGGTTTAGGGATATACCTGATCCCTTCACCCCTGGGTTGTAACATACTTCTATATTTAGGCTTCTCATAGTAGCATAGTGGTAACAGACCTAAACACAGATGCTATCTGAATCCAAGTGCGTTCCCATTCTTCTCAACAAGAAATCAGCTTATTGCACTTGGTGCACCACAGATACTTCCCTGCTGTCATGTCCTGACCCTTTTCGTGTCAATAATATATTGAAGTGTCCTGTGCTATGCCATTCTTCCATGATGGGTTACTTTATCTGACTGTTAATCTATAACATAAACTTAAAAGGAATATGGAGCACACCTATTTTTTTTGGAAGAAATTAACAGATCATATTGTAAATATTACAAAAGTTATTTTTGCATGAGGAAATGTTAAGTTATTATTACGTTATCATGCTTTATTTGTAACCTGTTTAAATTCCATTGAAACAGGAAATACAGAAAAATACTTAAGTCTGTAGATCTCACTCGCTGGCACAGGCCAAGCACCCAAGAGCGGCTAAACTTCTGTATATGTTTTGTCCTTTGAGACTTTTATTTGAAAAAAGAAAACACACTACTCCCTTCAATGGTCCGCCACCAGCAGATCATGCACACAATGAGCCTCATTCAATTGAGGCATCGTAAGTTTTTTAATGTTGGACTTATACTTGCGGGCCTTCTGCAGGCCCAAGTTAAGGTGCTATTCAATTGGCTGGGCCCGCAAGTTAGGGGCCGATAGCGAAAATCGGAAACCATTGCTGTCGGAAGTAGCATTTAACTCCAAATGCAGAAACAGCCAATGGAAACAGAGATCATCATCAAGACCAACCTCTAAGCTTGTAACCACTAAGTGAAGGCTGTAGGAGTTTGAAATCCAACCTCCATTTTCTTCAAAGTCCTACGGGCTTGGAGGCTGAAGCCAGTAGGACTTAACATTGATTGCCGTGCTCGATATAACACGAAAATTGAACATGAAATAAAGTATTGGATAATGTTGTGCTATTAATTCTAAGACCTAACATCACTTTCACTCTTCATAAAAGTACAGTTTTACTTTGTCATTAAGCTCTTTGCGACCCCTCCTTGGTACCACTAACTTGTGGTTAGATATTTGCCATTTGCGGGCTTGACAGAGTGATTAGTGAGGGGGAATCGGAGCAATTGAACAGAGATTTCCATTTTAGCATTCAGGACTCTTGCGGCCGTGAAACATCAAAGGCTTGGAGGGCGTTAACTTGCGATTTTTAAAATCGCAGCTCGCAGCACGTAACTCGATTGGAGCCAAACAAACGGAAGGCAATTGAATAGCAAAATAACTTGCAACCTTCACTTGCGAGCACGGATCTCAATATCGCAGCAATTGAATGCGGCTCATTGTCTCTGTAAAACTAGATTTACTAACCAATCGCAGCAGCATTTCAAAGCATGTCTAAGTGACTAGTACATCTAGTATCAAGAGAAACACTGGGTTACAGGGGACAGACCTTTGTTTGGACTATTTGGAAGGTTTCAGCAAATACAGAGCTTTTAAGCACTGTGTTAATAATATTATGTTTAGATATGCAAATAAACACTTAGGTAGTTTATTATTAGATTAAAAACAGTGAAACTTCCATATCCCTTTAATAACCATATTAGGCTGGATACAAATCTCAGCTGGAGGCTCATACTCTAATATTTGAAAATGAATCCAGTATTGAATATTTCTATTATATAACTGAATTAGAACTGTGTTAATGGTTAATGCTTAATTAAAATAACTAGCTCGTCTTTCTAGTGGTCCTTTAAGATAAACACCCTTTTCTGTTGATGGCACATTGTCTTATAATATCAAGATAAGACAGCGCACATGTAATAAGACTTACTCTACAACTTAATTCATAACTAAATCCTAGAAATTCACAATAACACGTCTCAGCTTGTCATGAGTAGATTTGCTTCTGAAAATCCAGATTGATTGTTATAAGATATTCTGGATTTTTATCAAGCAATTACATGCATTTTAAGTTTTAAATGAGTAATAATTTAGACACCTCTGTGTTGATTGCAGCCCCTTCGTTTGAACTGCTCCTTAAGTATTCTGTAACTGCTTATTTGTGCACTTGCTATTGTGTTAACAAGAGTGGGTCGCTTTTAAAAAAAAAGCACTTATAAGTACATTTCCCAGGGTAATTCCCTTTTAGGGCAAATTACTGCAAAAACTGATTGCATGGCCTTGGAAGGGAGCAAACTAAATAAATATATTCAAAATAGCTAAGTCAAAAATTCAGTTTGTGCAGCATGGCTTTATCAGCAGGTATGGCATGGCAGCCCATTATCTTATCTATTTAAATAGCTTAACACTACTCATCTGAAAAGACCAAGAAAAAAAGGCACTTGCTTATTAAATTTAACAAATTAATTAACCCCATTAGCAGGAGTGTAAGTCATGGACATAAAACCATTTTTAGCGAAAATCTGAATTTTTAAGAACTCTTTTTACCAATAAAGGAATCCATTTTATCTTTTTTATATCATCTACTGAGAGCATAACCATAAGGGTGCTTTTTTATCTCTCAATGTAGGGTGGGGTGGGAGAAGAAGGAACAGGCAGATGTTGGTAGTGTTTGTTATAGCAATTAAATCTGTTTGAAATTGACACTGCACCTCTTCCCCCTCATATACCCAGAAGCAAACACCTAGAATCAATAGTTTACTGTCTAGAAATGTAAATACGGCTCTCACATACACAAAATTCCAACAAAATATCATGGAAGCCTTCAGGTTCTAGCAGTCATGCATTTTTTTAATTAAAAACTTGCTTTATGATCTTTCCGTTGCTTAATTATGCTCTTAGGGCCTCATTCTAATCCTACGTTTTTGTCATAAGTAGCCGCAAGGGAAGCCCGTAAGCTACTTAGCCATCCAATTTGCGGCCTCAGATCGGGTTACGAGCCTTGGGCTGCAATCCCTTGCGATTTGCTCAATCACAGCTTAGAGAGGCCCAGTGTTTTTTCAACTAATATTTATATGAAATGGTAGTACATGTGTTTTACTTCACACCTGATTCACTAAACCCAAAAGGAGTTGTCAAGTCTCATACATAAACAGTGGTTTTCAGTCATTCAGTTATGTCTGACTCTCTGTGACCTTATATACGTGAGGGTTTCTTGGCAAATATACTGGAGGGGTTGCCAGTTCCTTCTCCAGTGGTCTGTGATTTGTCTGACCTCTCTCCTATGACCTGCCCATTTTGGGTGACCCTACATGGTATAGCTCACAGCTTTATTGTGGTACACAAGCCCCTTCACAACAACAAGGAAGCAATATAAACAGTACTGTGCTGCTAAAAATGTAGATATTTTAACTTACACAAAAACACGATTGCAGTGGAAATACAAGTAATTTATATGTGTGTGTTGAGCAACTGATTACCAATAAATACTGTATTTGAGGAGAAAAATACAACTTTTAAAACGTACCTGTGAACTTTAACATTGCAACCCCCAGCAGATCTTCCTCTTCCAACCCCCAGGAGTGGTAGTAGGCAGACTTTATTGAAGTCTCTTTCCCTACAATGGTGAAAACATGCAAGAGACTGGCCTGTAAGAACGTTTAAGACAGAAACTTGAAGTACTGGTCCCACCCTCTGGACACAAATATGGGGTGGAGATAAGCAGATCTGATAGATTCTGTAGTGCTAAGGTTAAGCTAAACTGATTATATTTTACAAATGCAGATTTTATTTCTTACCAGTTACAAAATAAATAGCTTTTTGTATGAACACTACAGTAGTACTTTAAAATAAAACCTGTGGCGTACTCTTGCTCCATGATTGTAAATAAACACAAGGAAGAAAACAATTTTTTCATTTGATGACCAGAACGTCTAATAATATTTGTTCCCCTTTTTCTCCAGGCATGTGATCTACGCCCCTAATCAACACAATATATATGCAGCTTCCAGCTTTCCTGGTCTGGCTGCTGCAATGTTTGATATTGAAAATGATCCAAACCAGGAGGAACGCTGGCAGCAAGTCCAGAAGGAGATTTCCATCATTGCATACACCATCTCCTCGGCTGCCAGCACAATGCAAGACCCCGCAGATATTGGAGGAGGCAGGACGGAAAAATAAAACCCTCTGTGAGCATGGAGTTTGCTGTTGTGATATTAAAAATACCTGGAAATAGTATTAATATTATTACATGTGAAGATAGCAATAAAGCTGTGTGTCCACTAATACAGCTGAAGAATAAGAGTGTAGTAGTAGAGTGCCTTGGTGTAAAGGCAGAATTTGTAATGTCTAATCAATATTTAGTTTTGGACTTGATGATACAACGTCTTCGGCCTAGGGTAGGGTAAGGAAGTTCGGGCAGGGAAAGCCAAATACAAGCCAGGATTGGGGATATCCCTGCTGTGTACAGGTGAGACTATCACAATCACAGTCATCCTCAAATTCAGGTCTGTGTGTGGCTCTCCAGGACCAAACTTGCCTACCCATCGTCTAAAGCAGTGAGCAAGCCCATTTACCAGACTGGAGAATATATATATATATATATATATATATATATATATATATATATATATATATATTATTGCTAATTGGTACCTAAATAAATAATTCCAATCTAATTATATGAAATGGGTAAATGTTTAAAGTATCTGAAAAGACATCAAACATCACCAGCTACCCTAGCCTGCGGCTATTTATACCTGCTTTGTAAATATACCCCACTGAGGTTTATTCAACATGATATAGTGATTAAATAATAATATAATTGATAAGAGATGGTACAAATTATGTCCGCAAGAAATTTCAGGGCCTTACTTAAAAAGGCATGTGACTCTGGCGCAAGATGGGGGTAGTGAAGCTGTGGAATGCTTTACAACTACACTCCACCATCCGGTTACAATGTCTTTATTGATAAGGCTTTGATGCACATTATGGTAGTCAGCCCAGAAAGTTAGCGGGGGCTCTTAAATTGGCTTTTTCAATTAGCATTTATGTTTGCATTTTTATAAAATTAATAATATTGACACCCAAATGAACAAATGTACGCTTTATTGAAGATGGAAACTAATCAATGAATATATGATAAGATATCAGCTATTAGTAGTGCCTGTATGTAAGGGGTATAAAATCCAATGTTGTTGAACAAAGAATTGCTCAGACTGTGAAAATATTGCTCTGTGCCTTCAAACTGCTCAATTTGAATAATCTTTTCTTTCCACTCCTAGCTGTCCTATTGATTCCGATAACACTAGTCCTAGTAGACTTTGATCCGTAACATAATGATATAATATTTTTTTTTTTAAATCTTCACAGATTGAGGAACTCACTACCAAAGAAGGTGGTGGCAGCAGATTCAGTAGATAACTTTAAAATAGGATGTTGGTATATTTTTTAATAAAAAAAGGCATAAAAGGTTATGCTGGGTAACTAGAATAAGAGCGATATTGATCTAGGGTACAATCCTTCCTGTGGATCAATTGACAATTCACACAATACACAGATATGATCTAAAAAGGTTGAACCTCGATTACTTTATTATAATCAAGATTAAATAACAAACAGGAAACCCCAACAAAGCACAGAAACGTTATATTGTAAAATTAGTGTAAACAATGAAAACTTCACAAACTCCATTATCTTCAGATGAATCAGTATCAGGAAACTCGAGCTGTTGAGTTTACAACAATGTAAGCTATGAGCGGTAGAGATGATGCCAATGTATTTGTTCTATAGTTGGCCTCAAACATATAAATATATGAGAAAAAGGGAGTGGTGAGTTTGTAGCTGATTCTGCATTTTATTACTATGTCAATTTCATCAGGCACATAGATTTACCTATAAAGGGATTTGGAAGGTTTCTGAATGTTACAAGTTATATAATATACAGGTGCATCTATTTATTTTTATGTACTTTATTTTATTAAGAAGTGCTTATAAGCTCTGTTTTTACTGCCTAACATCAAACAAATAGTCCCTGTATGGGTCTGCCTTACTGGGTGTGCAGTGTCTCCTACTAACCGTCAGACTCAGTGGCAGCCCTGGGCGGCAAAAGTGCACACACAGACAATCACACTCACTCACAGACACACACACTCACACATACAGACTTATACTCACTCACAGACACACACTCACAGACACACTCATAGACACACACTCAGACACACACACAGACTTACACTCACAAACACACACACAGACTTACACTTACTCACAGACATACACAGACTTACACTCACTCACAGACACAGTCATAGACACACTCTTACTCTCAGACACATACAATCACAGACTAACACATACACACTCATTCACACACTTACAGACACTCACTCACAGACACACACACTGACACAGACACACACACATGTGCGGGGGTGGCTTCAGCAGCAACTGACCAGTGTTCTCGCCACAGCTCTAGCCAAGGAGGTTGCGCCCGGGGCGGTTCAACACAGTGCACCTAGAGAAAAACAATATATTTCCTAATATTGTATATATTCTTGAATAAAAATAGAACATAAAATTATTTAATTATCTTTATTTTCAGACCTTTACTGTACTTGTCTTATAAAGTTCCAATGGTCCCAAATGTAACTTATCCTTCAGTAGCATTTATGATTGCTTTTGATTTTGTCACTTTTGTCACATATTTCTAAAAGTCATTTTAAAAGTCATATACTGCGAAATAAAGTTTAACATAAACCTGAGCTGAGTACAGTCACTTCATGGCAAAAGGTATTTTTACTCATATATATATAGTAGGTGACTAATATGGAACTGACATAAAGAAGTGTATAAAAAACTTTTATTATGTCAATGCATGAGTTTGTGGTATACCTATGAGTAGAGATAATGAGTTGTGTAATTATTAAATTGTATTTATTCATACACATTCAACCACTTTCTACCTGCAACATGTTCTTAAAATAGAAAAAAATAATACAGCCTCTAATTTATTTTTAATTATATGAAATGATGTTGCTGTGGAACTGGCCATTTTGACTTCATCAGATCAACTTCCTGAGATGGGAGGAGACTTTTAATACCCAGGAAGTGTCTGCCAGTGACATTAGATGGTTTAAATGGAAGTTTATTAGTTTACAAGAGCACACCCACCTAAAAAAGTAACAGGCAGCAACAGGGAAGAAAATAAAATGGAGCCACATAGTAAAGTGTAATAGTTTCAAAGTATACATGTTATGTTTATTTTACTTTCTAAAAAGCTTTTTGCCCAATATCATGATTGGTAATTGAAGAGAACAATATGGGAAAAAATTTGATCGCAGTGGTTCTTGGAGTTAAAAAATGTATACATTCAATGGCCCTTTAAACAACATTTCCTGAGAATGTATTAATGATCTGAATAAAATCCCTGTTGTTCTGCTGCTGTCACATATTATGTTGGCTACAACTTGAAATATTTCCTGTTGTTAAGGACACACTATTATTGTTATCAGGAAAATCTCACGTGAGGGACCCTGCTTGGGAATGTACATGTGCCAGGTGCACACTGCTGGGAACCTACTAATAAAAACCATAACTCGAGCAAGAACATATCCTGCAGAATTTGGTCTGAAGCCATAAAATATAACGTATTTAGAGACATTAAAAAATATATTATGTAAATTGTTTGTTACATATTTTATGGTTATGTTTTTTTATTCATGATATTCATAACTAATTAAAATTATATTGTTTTTTTAAAGGGCCACTGTTATGTCCTAATAAGGGGAGCTAGTTATTTTAATTATGCATTAATAATTAATACAAATATTGTTTATAAAGGACCACGATAGTCACCATATGTTCTCTGCTCCATCAGTTACTGGGTGGGAAATCATATGGAAATGTTGTTTTAAAATTGACCAAGATTTGACTTAGATATTGTCATTTTAGTTTACCCCTTGAAGCCATCCCACAGCAATCTGCATAAATAATAAGGCTGAGTCTGTAACTGTAACATATTATATTATATATTTACACTAACCTTAGGAGCAGATTGTGGTGGTGCAGTGGTAAAAATTCAGTTTTAAAGTTTTTTTTCATTGGTAAGTTATACTTTCAATTCCAGCCTTCCATTTGTTTTTCTTGTTTCTTTAACTAATGTACTTATTTATGTATTTATATATAAATTAATCACAGGTGTGTTAATAAATACTTACCACTAGACCTACACACTCTACTTTAAAACTAATTTCATTATTTGTACTCTATATGTATATTGATATCACATATATAGTTGTGAGCATGAGAGTTGTTGCTAACGCTTGCGAGCAACGCAAACAACATACGACACACGTTAACACACATTACGGCCTCGCAACACTCGGACGCAACTCGCGAACATTACAAAATTCAAAACACAATACATACACACAGCACATACATAAAAAGCTTACCTACTGCCGACGCGGAGGCTGCACAGGCTCCCTGGGTCAGCCCGCAGCGTCTCGTGACCCAGCGGAGCCTGCAGGCGCATCAGCCAATCAGGAGCGGCGGGGGCGGGGCTTCCGCCGCATTCGCGCGCCGGGAGTCAGTTCGGCGCGGTCTCCGTGGAAAACGGACGGAGTTCTGAGAGGCTCCTGCTGAAAGTGCAAGTAGCAGTATAATTCTGAGATTACCCCAGCTTAGTAGCTTATAAGGGGCAGTGTGATTGTCTTTAGCGTGTGTGGTTGTTTGTATTGTGTTTTCTTGTCTCGTGGTCCGTTTTTGTTTGTCCTGGGGGGGTGTTCTTTTTGTGCCTGGGGGTATGGATGCTTCAGCTATTGAGGCCTTATTGGCTGATGTTAGGGCCCATGCCTTAAGCCAAGGGGTCAGATGGGTGCAGGACAGGCTGGGCCCTCCCATGCCTTCTGCAGGAGACTCCCATTACATTGGACAGGCTCAGCATGTAATTGCTGGAAGCCTAGCCAATATGGGGGATGCCGTCTCCTTCCCTTTTCAGCCAGTGCCAACAGACCCCCCTCCAGGGGAGGACCAGGCCATGGGTGACAGGGGTATTACGGGGCTGGTTAGCCAGGACCCTTTGCCCCTTAGGCAGGAGAGTGCCGGGCCCACGGGCGGTGAGGGTGAGGGCCTAGTACCCCGGCCACCGCCAGTCACTTTGCCTAAAGGGCTCCAGCCGCGGCAAAGATCAAAGAACACCCCGTTACCACCCCAAAAAGGGGGCGCAGGGGGTAAAAGTAAAGACAGGAGCCCTAAAAAAGCTCCTACAGACATAAAAAGTGCCGACCATGCGGTCCCCTCTAATCCCAATGGTAACAGCGCTTCTGGTGCTTTGCAGGGACGCAGCCACAGCGGGAAGATGGATGCGGGTACCACACGGGAGAAAAGAGACAGAGTGGTCAGGGAGATGGTCAGCCAGGACAGCATGGTCATGATCGATGACATGCCCGTAGCAGCGGCGGTGGCGAGGCCAGCGAGCCCCACCAGAGCTAGGAAGAACACAAGCAGGTACAGCCCGCTGCTATTTACCCATACCCCTTTAAGACGACAGAGGACAGAGACTGAGGGCGTTACGGTTAGGCCACAGCTAAAAGTGACTAATCCTGACCCACAGGTAGACTTCGCAACGCCCCAGGCAGTCCCCAGGTTATCGGTACAAAGTGCAGAGCCCGCGGCACTAGCGCATTCCAGCCGCGCAAGCTTAGGTGACCAGGACCAGTCCTCAGGGGAGGAACAAGCGGTATGGGCACAGGCATGCAGGTCACGGAGAGCTAGTGACTGTTCCTCTTGCACCCACAGGTCTGAACGGCGATCCAGATCCAGGAGCAGGAGATCCTGCCGATGCAGCTGTGCCTGCGGATCAGAAAGAGGACGGAGCCCGCGGAGGGCCAGACGGTCTGAATCCCCAGGGCGTCAGGAAAGACGTCGGGACACCCCGTTGGCCGTTTCTACTCCGAGGCTCCCGGATGCAGGTGAGGCAGTTGGTGGAGTAGAGGAAGCTGTAAAATGCGTACTGCCATACACTAAAAGGGGATTTTTGGGGTCCCTTAAGGCCCTCTTAGCCACACATAACATTGCGATTAGTGAGCAGGAAATGGGTACGTGGTTAGGCGGGCTAGCCAAAGGGGCCTGGGAGGAACAGCCCAGTAATGTAGGCAATATAGAGCCAGGGGCGGTACTCCCCCCGGTCAATATGGGGGATCCGGGGCCGCAGGCGAGCAAGGTATTAGCCTCAGACGCAGCCATAAGACCGATAGTCATATGCGCGCTGGATAACTTGGGAGCACATCTGCCCCAGGATGTCAAAGAAAAAATTTATAGGAGGGAGTTTGTTGAATTGTTTTCCCTGCTGCCCATGTCTAGGCATTTGGATCCAAGTGAAAGGAGCACAAGGGAGGGTTCTTACAGGAGGTTGCCTAGAACCTTCGATACGTGGCTTCAGGCGTTTTCTATCATGGCTTGCGTTCTATGCGAGCGCCACCCGGAGCAATGCCCGGGGCTGTTCGTGTACATAGACGAGATCCGAAACGCTCACAAGGTGTACGGGGGTACGGCGTGGTGGCGGTACGATGAAGAATTTCGCCAGTATCTGGCATCTAGGCCAGCCATGTCATGGAGCGATAAAGCGGTAGCACACTGGCTTAATATTATGACACCCATGCGTGCCATGCCGCCCTTTCGGGCCGGGGGTGGTGGGGTCAGGAGTCCCACTGCTAACTCGGCCGCAGGTGCCAAGTCCTGTTTTGCTTACAACGAAGGGGTATGTAAATGGGCTCCCAACTGCAGGTTCAAGCACGTGTGCTCCAACTGTGGCGGAGAGCACCCTCTGGCCAGATGCGCTAGGCCAAAGGACAACAGGGCGGAGCCCGCTGCCAAAGGGCAAGACGCCCATACACCTCCCCGGCATGCTGCCATGGCTAAGGTGCTACGGTAGGTCGGCGGGCAACAGTGCTGCGGGTCGCCTCCTTGAAGTGGGTTTCCAGGAGGGTTTTCGTATCCCGTGCACAACAGAGGTGCGAGGGTCCATGGCGCCCAACTTACGTTCTGTGCGAGAATTTCCAGGGGTAGCAGAAGCTAAGCTTCTCAATGAGGTACAACTGGGAAGGATGGCTGGGCCATTCGTTTCCCCGCCCATTAGAGACCATGTTGTGTCCCCCATAGGCGTCGTTCCCAAGAAGGAGGCTGGAAAATTTAGGTTAATCCAGCATCTGTCTTACCCGAGGGGCGGGTCAGTAAATGACGGCATTGCAAGAGAAGAATCAGCAGTGTCTTATGAATCGTTTGACCGGGCCACTGACATGGTCAGGGGGGCCGGCGTGGGCGCGCTCATGGCAAAAGTTGATATAGAAGCGGCCTTTAGACTATTACCGGTGCATCCAACGAGCCACAGGCTCCTCGGTTGCCGAGTCGATGGAAAATATTTTATTGACCTTTGTTTACCTATGGGGTGCTCCATATCGTGTGCATATTTCGTGGCATTCAGCTCATTCTTGCAATGGGTTGCATGCAAAGAATCTGGGTACAGGAGCGTAACGCATTACTTGGACGATTTTCTGTTCGTTGGTCCGGCTGGGCAGGACACCTGTCGTTTTATGTTAGAAGTATTCACAAAAATCTGTAGGGATTTTGGGGTGCCGCTGGCCCATAACAAAACTGAGGGCCCCACGGAAAGATTGACTTTCCTCGGGATACAGATAGATTCCAAGACAATGGAGTGTAGTCTTCCCTTGGAGAAGGTAGTGGACATGAGAGAGGAACTTAGTGCGTTAGGGCTTGCTCGTAGGGTCACCCTTCGGCGGTTACAGTCCATCATAGGAAAGTTAAACTTTGCTTGTAGGATTATCCCCATGGGAAGGGTATTCTGTAGGAGATTGTCGCTTGCTACGGTGGGTGTTAGTAAGCCTCATCATTTCATAAAAGTGTCACAGGCCATGAGGGACGACGCACGGGTATGGTCGTCATTTCTGGTTGAGTTCAATGGTTCTGAGATCATCCAGAAAAGGCGTGCTAATAGCACTGACCTAAAGCTTTTTACCGGCGTAGGAGTGGGATGCGGCGCCTTTTTTAAAGGAAAATGGTGCGCTGCACCTTGGCCGGGTGAATGGGAGGTGGCAGGTCTCACAAAGAACCTGACATTCCTCGAACTTTTTCCCATGGTAGTAGCAGTACACTTATGGGGTTCAGAGTTCAGGGACCAGCGTGTTCTGTTCCATACGGAAAGTAGGGAGGTTGTTCAAGCAGTGAACACCCTCACGGCAACGGCTGTGCCGGTAGTAAGACTTCTCCGGCAATTGGTGTTGTGTTGCCTGCGCCAGAACATATGGTTTCAAGCGAGGCAGGTAGAAAAAGTGGAGAATGGCATTGCTGACGCCCTTTCTCGGTTTAAGGAGGAGAGATTCAGGGCTCTGGCCCCCCGTGCCAACAGGCTGGGGGAGGCCATTCCCGAGGAGATCTGGGAGCTTGGACAGACTCGTTAGACAGTCTGTTGCCCCGGCAACATGGGCGGCGTATAAACGCGTATGGGCCAAATGGAACGACTTAGTAAAAGCGGCTGGGGGGTCCACATCAGAGGATAAGACCCTAGGGATACTGCTATGGTTTCTGCTGCGGTGTGCAGAGGAAGGCGAAAAGAAAGCAGTAGTAGATAGACAGGTCACTGCCCTGGCTTTTATGTTTAAGCTGGCGGGGCAGAAGGACCTTACGAAGGAATTTATAGTGCGCAAGGTGGTGCGTGGCATGTTTAACGGGGATCGGAGGCCGGACACTAGGCGGCCGATCACCTTCGCATTGTTACTGCAAATGGCGCAGGTGTTGGGAGTGGAATGTAGGACCCCTTTTGAATCTCTGCTTTTCCGTACTGCTTTTTCCCTGGCGTTCTTCGGAGCATTCCGAATAGGGGAGTTAGTTGCGAGCAGCAGACACGGTTCAGGGGGCATCCAGGTGGTGGATACCTGCCTCAGGGAAGGCATGGTGGTGATATGGCTCCGGAGGTCTAAAACCGACCAGCAGGGAAAAGGAAAGGAGGTGGTGTTACACCAAGTAGGCACGGAGTGTTGTCCCTACGGGTGTATGGTGGAGTACCTTGGTAAGCGACCGGTGGGACGGTGTTCGCTCTTGGTTCATGCCGATGGGACGGCGTTATCCCGGTATCAGTTTGAACGGATGCTAAAAGTTGCACTACACAGCCTGGGCTTAAAGGGGTCGGAGTTCGGAACGCACTCGTTCAGAATAGGGGCTGCGACCGAAGCAGCTAGGCTAGGCTTACCTGATGCGGCAGTCAAGCGTATTGGTAGATGGGAATCAGAACGTTTTCGGTCTTACATAAGACCCAGGGCTGTAATCTAACGTCTGTTGCTTTCTGCTTCCAGGCGGTCAGAAGCAACTGTGGATCGTGGGCCACTCGTACGTGTACTGGGCCCACAGGTTGGCTGCAGTTATCGAAGGAAGGACACAACTGGGTTTCCCCGTTACGGACTTACACGTACGGTGGTTCGGGGTTCGGGGCCTTCGGTGGGCCCAATTGGATGAATTGTTGAACACCTGCAGTCAGCGGTATGGTCAACCCACAATAATTATAATACATGCCGGCGGTAATGATTTAGGGGCAGTTCCCATGCGCAGAATGCTGAAGGTGATGAAAAGAGACGTGGAGAACTGGACCAAGAAGTTCCCGGGGACATTCCTGATATGGTCTGAAATGAGAAAGAGACGATCTTGGCGGAATGCGCGTGACCCCGTCGGGCTAGATAAGGCACGGCAGAAGATTAACCAGCAGCTGTCTAGTTTTATTCGCAAGCTAGGTTTCATTGCCATCAGATACAAAGAATTCGAGCCGGCCGGTGCGGATGATTTTTTCAGTACGGATAAGGTTCATCTTACCGAGATGGGGCTGGAGTTGGTCACTTTGGAGTTTAGGGAGAGTGCGGTTCGGGCCTTGGCTTTAATTAACAGCAGGGGGGGATCGCAAGCTCAGGAGGAGTCCCTCGCTTGCTCTGTGGCGGGAGGTGAGTTGCCCGGCCCACTGGCCTAAGTGGGCGTGGCCCTACCTCACAGGGCGTGCTTAAAATAAGCATTGGGGGCTTTGGGCAGGGCCCAAGGCGTGAGGTTACTGTCCGTGGCCGGGCTCCTCCCCCTAGAATTCGGAAGATGTTATTATGCATAATATATGCAAGTTCTAAGTTATGTAAATTGGTTATTTACAATAAAGCTGTGGCCCGTGTTTTCTCCCAAAAGCAATCGGTTTTGTGTCAGTTATTTATTAGAAGCCAAAATGGATCATGCTTGGGTCATGCCGACGCGGAGGCTGCACAGGCTCCCTGGGTCAGCCCGCAGTGTCTCGTGACCCAGCGGAGCCTGCAGGCGCATCAGCCAATCAGGAGCGGCGGGGGGCGGGGCTTCCGCCGCATTCGCGCGCCGGGAGTCAGTTCGGCGCGGTCTCCGTGGAAAATCCCTCCCTCCCACCCTAATTATATTGGTAAAGTTGGAATGGTTATGTATGGTATTGTAAAAAAAAAAAAAAAAAAAAAGTAAAAAGGGCAATGATATAACAAAAAAAAAAAAAAAAAGGTGAAGAAAAGGAGATGCTAAAGTTTTTCTTGAGAAAGTAGTCATTTTCTGAGTTATTGTATATATGTTTTGCGGGAGGTGAGTTGCCCGGCCCACTGGCCTAAGTGGGCGTGGCCCTACCTCACAGGGCGTGCTTAAAATAAGCATTGGGGGCTTTGGTCAGGGCCCAAGGTGTGAGGTTACTGTCCGTGGCCGGGCTCCTCCCCCTAGAATTCGGAAGATGTTATTATGCATAATATATGCAAGTTCTAAGTTATGTAAATTGGTTATTTACAATAAAGCTGTGGCCCGTGTTTTCTCCCAAAAGCAATCGGATTTGTGTCAGTTATTTATTAGAAGCCAAAATGGATCATGCTTGGGTCAAGCAAGAGGTAGCACCCAGGACCTCAAAAATTCAACTTACACCTTCATTTCACTCAAAATAAAAGAGTTTAGACACTACAAAATTTGCTAAGCGAGAGAAAAAATGGCCGCCGAACAAAACGAAAACGAGGCTACACACGCAAACACCATACGAGACATGTTACCAGACATTACGACCTCGCAAACATCGGACGCAACACGCCGACATACAAACATTTAAAACACAATAAATACACAAAACACACACATAAAAAGCTTACCTACAGCAAGAGGAATCATCCAGCACCTCAAAAAAACAAGTTACACCTTCATTTAAATAAAAATAAAACACTTTAGACACTAATAAAATCGCTAAGCGAGAGAAAAAATGGCCGACGAACAAAACGAAAACGAGGCTACAGCACTCTCAACACGTAAAACACCACAACACACTCGCAAAACACCACACAAAACTCGAAAAACACCACGAAGCACCTACGGATAATCCGCAAAGACGCATAACACAGATAACCCGCCATTTTACGCCAAGGCGGAAGTACACCACTACGCTAACGGTTTTGTCTCGCACACGCACAGTATTACACTGCACACATTCAGCACGCTTACACAGCAGCTCCACACCACTAATGCTGCAGCAACATCAAAACACATTGATAGCTCTTCAACACAATGCTTCAAAATAGGTCAAGTATATTCATTTATTAATGTATTATATATTTGATTATTACACACCAAACAGCATTAGCTCACTTACAATTTCATTGCCGTCATTTTTTGACGGGTAATTCGCTAGTATTGAATAATTATGTGAACTAGTTATTTAAAATTAGATATATTCTGTATATATATATATACATATATATTATTTTTTAATAACTATCTAACTAACTAGTTGACATAATAATTCTTTTTTTTAACAAAATATCCACACAGTTACCTCATATTTACATATGCTTTATTATATAAACTAATGGGCATATTTCAGTTTTTTCAACCTTCATGGTGATGTGAACCCAGGAACTTCACCACAACAGATTGCAGCCTTACCTACTATACTAATTGATTTATTGCTCTGCTGCTAGAATATAATCCTGTAGTTACAGATCGCTTAGCCACTACCTTATTGAAAGTCTCCACACCTGATTCTAACTAGTATTCATTACATCCAGCGTGGTGCAGCGCTCATTACTCATTCAGGCAACATACTGAAATAGCCTGACTTCTACTGATCATAACTCCATGAATTCAGCATCAATTTTAAAAAGGAAAACACTTTTTCTACATGTTTTTCCCCTTCTTTCTAATGGTGCTAAGCACATACAGGAGCTTTTGTGATAATTTCATAATTTAAAGTTGGCAATATTCAATATTAAATTCATTTCAAAGTTTGAGTATGAGCCTTCAGGTGAGTATTTGTCTCCACACTGCTAAGGTCATTAAGGAGAGGGTGTGGGATATGCTGATGGACAGGTGTAAAATATTTTATTAACAATATATTTAGATAAGAGATTCAACAGTCATTAATAGGCTGCCTCCACAGTAAAAGCTTTCTGCCAAGGAATACCTCTTTATTATAAAAAGTCTTCAACCAATAGAGGTCATTGTGTCTGGAAATGTAATGGCTGCCTGCTAGACAAACCCATCCCATTGACCTTTAGGTGGATGTAGTGGTTGAGTCTGAACATTTAAAATAAGGTTAATGTTGAATGTTGCTTTTTTTAAATCATTGAATATAAATTTTATTATTCATCAATAGCTAAATTAAACAGCTATATCATGTTGATAGATGGTTGTTAAAGAGCCAATGTGGTAAAATTTTCCAAATTTAATTAATTTACTGCCATCCATTGATGAAGAAAAACACTTTCACTGACTCACCCTTAGAAGAATAAGATAGGACACGAAAAATTTGTATTTTCGGTTTAATACAAACTTGGAGGTGACTGGACAGAGTAACAGCAAGTCTGTAGTTCATATGAAGAATCCTTCCACATAATACCTTTTTATGCAGTTTTAACAAGGTTTTGCAAAGAATATTGGCAAATCAGTCAACTCACTCCTGTAATACAAACACAACGCCGACACATTTTCACCAATACTCAAATGCTTTATCTACACTCAAATATGCACAATCTGTTTAATTGTATTTTTGTTTCTTCTAAGAATCAACAGCAGCCTTATTAAATTGCAATTTGGTAAAATTAAAAGGGCTCTATTTAAGCACACAGCATACTTTTTTTACAGAAGTTTTTAGTTAGTGTACTTCTACCCAAAAGCCAGGTCTTCACTAACTAAAAACGTATTTAAATAAAATATGCTGAGTGCTTAAATAGAGCCCTTTTAAATTTACCAAATCACAAATTTAATAAGGCTGCAAAGTTTGCAAAAACCACTGAAGTAAAAGCACTGAACTAATGATTCTTCAGAATTAACTCCTTCTTGGGTTTACAATTACTAATGTTAGAAATTACTATTTTCTTTACTTATAATGCATACATATTAAAGTCTTACACCATATGCAATTATTGACACACTTACCTGAGAAAGTAACATGGAAGAAAGCAAAACAGAGAAATGATAATTGAAATATAAATAGATTTCTAGATATTAATAAAAATAAAATGTTTTATGAGATGCGTTGCATACACATAGGCTGCTTTTTGCCTATAGAGTGCAGAAATTTATTAATACAGCAAACTTAGATATCCCTTTAAACACCAGTTCAAAACACTGTAAAAACAAATAAAAACAAAATACTGAACTTTAAAATACAGGGAAAGCCATGAAAGGCATTATAATTAATTGCACAACAGTCTCAAGCAAACAAATATGCAATAAAAAAAATATTTTTTGAAGTTTTATTTCCATGTTATATCAATCTTGGGAATCAGTTAATACATATCAGGCCACCCACATGGACTAGACCAGTTTCTTCATTAATTTTAATTGATTTTTAAATTGCTGGATTGCGAGCCCGATCGCATATCGAAGGTCTAAAAGCTAATTGATTGACATTTAGACACCATGTTTTACTGATGTCATGATGACAGTCTCATTTACTATTGGCTCTTTCTAAATGGTAACTTATGGCCTTGCTTAATTGATCATAATCAGGCCCTGAAATGCTACATACTGGTTCATGGTTTATGATTTTGGCTTTCGGCCAGGTACTTGCGGGAATGTTCAATTAAATCGCTCTGTAACTGTTGCAAATTTCTAACCCGCTGACTTACTGCCTGTATGAAGGTATTTACGGGCTTGGAATTAAATGACGCCCCGTGTTTTTAAAAAGGGGTAAAGGAAAATAAACATATTTCTCTCTGTCAGTGCTCCAGTGAAAATGATTTCTGTCAATGCTTGCCTAAAGGTATATTTATGAGCAGATAATATGGCAGGAAGCAGATTTCTGGGAAGCTATGTACAAAGGATAACGCTAATTTGATGACTGCTTTCAGTAGGTAGGTACACGCACACATTATATTTAGTTCCCGTAATTGTCTAGCCCTCTCTTGGGCATCCTGTTTGGATGCCGTGTATAAGCAGCTCCTCATCATATTTCCCTGACTCACTATGCGACAAAGTCTGGGAAATTAGAGCTCTGAATCTGCAAGGCTTTTTGTTATGTAAAAGTGAATAGAAAACAGTCATCTCACCCTCAGTGATCCCATCTCTGAGAATCTTTGTAAGATTGAAAAGCCTTAGAGAAAAAGATACCTATTAGCAAAAAATAAGGCTTTTCAGTTTGTTGTCACACTTTTTATACTAACTCAACAATACCTAGTTTGATTGGGACAACTAGTCCTTAAATAAACTATTAGTATTGTGCTTCTGTTTCCAAGCTTAGTAAATCTGGTTTGTTACTTTGGAGTTTATATTTGCTACATGTGGCTTCACTGCAATCGCTAAGGTTAAGTGATTTTATAACACTACACAATACAAGGATTAGAAAGCCTAAACGAGGAAAAAAATGCCAGCTGAAAAAACGTACAGGATGAAAACGAGGGCGAAGCCAGTAATACATAACTGAAGCCAGGAACACATAACCAAAGCCAGTAACACTTAGCCGAAGCCTGTAACACTTAGCCGAACAACGCAAGGCACATGGGACCTCGCAATGAGAGCCAAAGGCACTCAGTGCAAGGCACAAGAGTGGCCGCTTGCACAACGTTGGCGCTCAATACGAGGCCCGTAAACTAAAAGGGGGGAGAGGCTCGCAATGAGCGCCGAAGGTGATAATTGCAAAACATGAAAGTTGCGGGTTGGACGACGTCTGCAATGAGCGGCAAAGTACACAAGGGGAGAGGCTTGCGATGAGCATCGGAGGTGCTCCTTATAAAGCCTGAAAGTGGCAGGTTGCAGAAGCCAGCAATAAGCGCCGAAGTCGCTCATTGCGGTGCTTGCAATGAGCGCCAAAGACGCTCATCGCGAGGCCCATAAAGTAGACGGGGGAAAGGCTCGCAATGAGCGCTGAAGAGCTGAAGGTGAGCGAAGAGCGCCGAAGGCGCTCACAGGTGGCAGAGCCTCGCATTGTGTGGAAAACAGCATTGCCAGCCTTATAATTTTCGACGAGCAAGTCGCTAGTATATAGTATATAGTGCATTTGTTGGCACATTTGCATGTCTCTGATCAGCTTCCCAGAATGCAGTGTAATAACTGTTTTTCTCGGAATTCTGAGCTGGAAGCAGGTCTTTTAACTTGTTTTAGTCATTCAAATGTGAACACAGATGTATTATCTATTTACTGTACTACTGTACGCTGGAGGGCTTCTATCGCTCATTTGCCCACCATATATTAAATGATTGTTGTGGTGACCTACCTACTCATAAGATCCACAAGCTGGGATCTCGTACCATGCTGATGATAGCCAGTAAGCTTAAAACAGCTGTACATGGATAGGATTCCCAAAATGTGTATAATCCAACCTTGGCTTTGCATAAAAGCTTTGTAATACAGCAGGTAAAAGCTTAAAGGAAGCCATGTTTAAAATGGGCTATGGATTGAAGAGCTAGGCATTTGTGGGCACATTTGCATGTCCCTGCTCAGCTTCCCAGAATGCAATGTAATAACAGTTTTTCTTGGAATTCTGAGCTGGAAACAGTTTTTTTAACTTGTTTTAGATATTCAAATGTGAACACAGATGTACTATTTATTTGCTTTTATATATATATATATATATATATATATATATATATATATATATATATATATATATATATATATAAACCCACCATATGCTAAATTATATTGTGGTTAATACTAGCCTTCCAGCAAATCTATAGCAGGAGTTAGGGACCAGCACCACACTGAAAGATTGAAACAGCTCTCTATGGGCAGGTCTCCTAAATCCTGCACAATCCATCCTATGGTATCCTTTAATAAGTAATCCAGCAGGCAAAAGCTTAAACAGAGCCATGTTTAAAATGGTATTTGATTAAAGAGTGAAACTTTTGTGGACTGGTGTGCATGTCCCTGCAAAGGTTCCCAGAGTGCAGTGCAATAACTGTATTTCTTGGAATTGTGAACAGGAAATCCGTTTTACTTATTTTACATGTTAAATTGCTATATATATATATATATTTATTTATATATATATATATATATATATACACTAGTAGCTTACCTATCATAAATGACGGTATCATATGTTATGTTCAATTGCCTGTTCTGTCTGTCTGTGCTGTCTCTCTCTGTGCGCCCTCTCCCTCTCTCTGTGCCCCCTCTCTCTCTCTCTCTGAGCTCTCTGTCTCTCTCTTTGCTGTCTCTCTCTCTCTGTCCATCATCTCTCTCTCTCTCTGTCCGCCCTCTCTCTCTCTCTGTGTCCTCTGTCTCTCTCCCTCCTTCCTCTCCGTCCCCCCTCCCTCTCTCTCCCTCTCTCTCCCTCACTTTCTCTCCCCACCTCTCTCTCTCTCCCTCCCTCTCCCCTTTTCTCTGCTTCCTCTTCCTCCCTCCCTGTCTCTCTCCATTTCTCTTGATTTTCCGCGTTTTACAAATAGCAAATTGTGAGTAATGCCTGCGCAGAACGCATCTCGCAGTCGTTACTCACAACTGAAAACTATTATAAGTAATTATATATATATATATATATATATAGTACACATTATATTTGTCGTAATTGCTTGTCATCACGCAATGTTAAAAATTGCAGGCCTCGCAAAGTGAGGCCCGCAGTTGTGGGCCTCACCATGAGCACCAAAGGTACTAATTGCGAAAAATTTACGTTGTTACGCAAAGACAATATGAGACACCTTACGACCCATTACGACCTCGCAAAAATCGGCCACAACACACGCACATGAAAACATGAAAAATATAACGAATACACACAACAAATACATTTTGCAAAGGTCAAAGGCGCTCCTTGCCAGCAATTGCTACCCTCGCAAAATTTATGTTGTTACGCAAAGACAATACGAGACACGTTACGACCCATTACGACCTCGCAAAAATCGTCCACAACACGCGCACATGAAAACATGAAAAATACAACAAAAACACACAACAAATACATAAAAAGCTTACTTACAAGAAGAGGGAGCATCCAGGACCTCGAAAACTAAAGTTACACCTCAATTTAAGTCAAATTAAAAGAGTTTAGACACTACAAAATTCTCTTAGCGAAAGAAGAAATGGCCGCCAAAAAAAACGAAAACGAGGCTACAGCAGGCTCAAGACGCAAAACACCACCAAACACCTACGTATTTGCCGAAAAACACCTTTCAAGATTAAAAAACAAGGACAAAACCCGCGCAACCCAAAAAACATTACAAACACAATAAATACAAACAACAAACACATAAAAAGGTTACTCACAGCAAGGGGGGCATCGAGGACCTCTGCAAGTGAAGTTACACCTTCATTTAAGCACACATTTCGGAGTTTAGAGAACCGAAAATCACCTAAGCGTGAGAAAAAATGGCCGCCGAACAAAACGAAAACGAGGCTAAAGGTCCCTAAACACGCAAAACACTAACATAAACACTCAAAACAACACCAAACAGCTACGGATATTCAAAAAAAAAAACACCAAACAGCTACGGAAAAGTCGCACGACATAGAAAACGAACGATTATATACACCAAACACCATTAGGTCACTTACAATTTCATTGCCGTCATTTTTTGACAGGCAATTCGCTAGTATAATATATTGTTCTGAACAGTGCTGGAGAGACGTTTTCCCTATGAAAAATTATTAAAACCATTAAAGTTTAGGATAGTGCACAGTATAAGATGGGAAATCCAAGATGGTAATAAGCTTTGTCTGGAGAAATTGTGATTTGTTTGCCATATACTCCTCCAGATTCACTAAGCTTTGCAGAGATGTAATTTGCTGATTATGCTGCACCGATGGAGGATGGAAAGAAATTAAGACCCATAGCCAAAGCCAGGAACACTTAACCGAAGCCGGTAAGACTTAGCAGAGGTCAGTAACACTTAATCAAAACCAGTAACACTTAGCCGAAGCCCGGACGATATTTGATCAAGCAAGTAACTCGAAAGTGTACAATGTACAAAATAAATTAAAAACCTCACACACAACTCAGCCTGTGAGCGAGGTTGCAAGCTAATTTGAGCCCTAATTGCCGCTTTTTGGGAATAGAAAGTTGGCTAAGCAAGGAAAAACATGGTGGCCAAAAAAAAACATACATTTTCTCAAACAGGATCAAAACGAGGCCGAAGCAAGTAACAATTAACCCAAGCCAGTAACACTTAACCCAAGTCAGTAAGAGGCTGTCCATTTTCCAGTGGGCAAAATTGCTATTTAATCCTCAGCAAAGCACTTTGCCCATGAGAAACTTAGTGGTTCTACCCCATTGAGTGTATTAGGGCTGAAAAATAGAAGTATTAAAGGGTAGAGGTGTATGTGCACATACAGCTTAATGCCTTAGAAAAAAAAAAAAAGTGGTCAAAATGTGATACTTGTAGACACCACATTGAATAAATATGTCCTGTAGGATATATAGAATAAGAAATTGAGTTTTCCAAGTGTTGCACTTTTGCACATCCAGCTTATAGTCTTGAACAGCGGTGGAACTAAGGAATGGAGGGCCCTGGTGCAAAAATAAAAATTTGTGTCCCCCTAAGTGCCAGTTCACTCAGCCTCAACTTCTTCCCCAACCTTACCCCATACAAAAGCAGACCCCCTCCCATAGCCACTGGCACCTTTTAATGTTCTTACCCCCAAGATCCCTTCCCATTGCAGATCCTCTCCCATGGACCTATTCACAAAATAGATCTCCTATGCAAAGCAGGTCTCCTTCTCAAGATCCCTTCCCAAAGCAGATCCCGTCCACAAGCCCTTCCCAAAGTAGCTCCCACCAAAAGACCACTCAATAAAAAAAGCAAAAATATATGTAGGTGGCCAGACCACCTTTCTATGAAGGAACTATCTGTCTCTCTTTCCTAAAAATTCCCCTTTACAGATATATATCTATTTGTGGTGTGGCCCCCTCTCCTTGTGCAGCTCAGGAGTGCCGGGTGCTGCACCATATTTTGGCCTGTGGTGCTGCAGGTATGCCAGTTGCTGCGATCTAATCTGGCCGGAAAAAAGGCCCAGGTCCAAGTGATGGTGAAGAGAGAGGGGAAGGGAGGGCGGGACGCTGGAGAACGTGTGCACAGGTGTGTGCTTGGGGTTTAAGTAGGGTGGAGGGAGAGGGGACCCTCCCACAAACCCAAATATGGTAACCTGGTAATTTGTGATCGGGGCCTCTCTCCTCATGCAGCTGAGGTGTGCAGGAGGCTGCGCTCTATTCTGGCCTGTGGTGCTGCGGTATGCCAGGTGCTGCAATCTAATCTGGCCGGAAAAAAGGCCCCAAAATTACAGTATCTAATGGCTTAATTGAGAATGCAGTGGATGGTGAGTTGGTTTGTGGACGAGGGAATTATGAAGTTTCGAAGAATGGAGACTGAGCATGTGGAATCATTGAACGATAGAACATGATGGTGACATGGGTGGTGCTTGCCTCGGCCGAGCTTAGGATAAGGGATCGGTGTCTGATTTGAATGAAATGTTGTGTATAGTCGAGTAACAGGCTTGGTTAGGAGAGGTGGTTAACTTGCTTGGGCGAAAAGCCATAGAAAGCTAGTGAAGAGGCTGCTCGGATGGTGAGGGAAGTGCTGGGCTGAAAGGATTGAGGGTGAGATAGGCGATAAGTTATTTGGATATATCGCCTGTGATGGGTGTCTGGAAGTATTTGGTACGTGGGCTTCCCTAGAGAGGCCTTTGAGAAAGAGTTTTACGGGAAAGGAGCATAAGAGGTGAGTTAGGCGTGATGAAGGCTTAAAAGACATGGGAGAGGGCAAGACATGAGGAGAATATAAGGGAAGAAGGCAAGTTGAATTGCTAGAAGTGGTGATGGAGGGAAACGTTGATGACATGTGAATGTGGCAATCGTAGGAAGAGGGGTAATCGATTATTGAATCCGAGGGGACAGGTAGCGAACCTTGGTTATGGATTAGTTATTGATGTTGAATGAGGCACGAACGAATGCAGGATGAGAGGTAGCCAATTTGGTTGGGATGCGTAAATGAGAAGAATTGGCAGAGTATGAATGAGTGGTGATGTTTGTCAAAGGAGATGCCCGGACTAGAGAGTGGTTGGAGTGATTGATGATGAGTGGTGTAGATTGAAGCTGACGTTTGCTAGTTGGATGGACTATTAACAATTAAGTGCCTTGCAAGTATTCACCCCCCCCCCCCCTTGACTTGTTACCTATTTTGTTACATCATTACCTTCAGAAGTCACATAATTAGTGAAATGATGTCCACCTGTGTGCAATCTAAGTGTCACATGATCTGTCATTACATATACATACCTTTTTTGGAAAGGTCCCAGGGGCTGCAACACCTAAGCAATAGGCACCACTAACCAAACACTGCCATGAAGACCAAGGAACTCTCCAAACAAGAAAGGGACAATGTTGTTGAGAAGTACAAGTTAGGGTTAGGTTCTAAAAAAATATCCAAATCTTTGATGATCCCCAGGAGCACCATCAAATCTATCATAACCAAATGGAAAGAACATGGCACAACAGCAAAACTACCAAGAAACGTCCGCCCACCAAAACTCACGGACCGGGCAAGGAGGGCATTAATCAGAGAGGCTGCACAGAGACCTAAGGTAACCCCGGAGGAGCTGCAGAGTTCCACAACAGAGACTGGAGTATCTGTACATAGGACGACAATAAGCCGTACGCTCCATAGAGTTGGGCTTTATGGCAGAGTGGCCAGAAGAAAGCCATTACTTTCATCAAAAAACTAAATGGTATGTTTTTAGTTTGCGATAAGGAATGTGGGAGACTCCCAAAATGTATGGAGGAAGGTGCTCTGGTCTGATGAGACTAAAATTGAACTTTTCAGCCATCAAAGAAAACGCTATTTCTGGCGCAAACTCAACACATCACATCACCCATAGAACACCATCCCCACAGTGAAACATGAAAGTGGCAGCATCATGCCGTGGGGATGTTTCTCAGCAGCCGGGACTGGGAAACTGGTCTGAGTTGAGGGAAAGATGGATGGTGCTAAATACAGGGATATTCTTGAGCAAAACCTGTAACACTCTGTGCGTGATTTGAGGCTAGGACGGAGGTTCACCTTCCAACAGGATATTGACCCCAAACACACTGCTAAAGCAACACTTGAGTGGTTTAAGCGGAAATATGTTAATGTTTTGGAATGGCCTAGTCAAAGCCAAGACCTCAATCCAATAGAAAATCTGTGGTCAGAATTAAAAGATTGATGTCCACAAGCGCAAACCATCCAACTTGATGGAGTTGGAGCAGTTTTGCAAGGAGGAATGGGCAAAAATGCCAGTGGTAAGATGTGGCAAGCTCATAGAAACGTCGACTTAGAACTGTGATTGTCGCAAAAGGTGGCTCTACAAAGTATTGACTTTTTCTGTTATTTTGTCCTATTTGTTGTTTGCTTCACAATAAAAAAAAAAAAACATCTTCGAAGTTGTGGGCATGCTCTGTAAATTAAATTATGCAATCCATGTTAATTCCAGTTTGTGAGGCAACAAAACACGAAAAATGCCAGGGGGTGAATACTTTTGCAAGGCACTGTATATATGTGTGTGTATTTATTTATATACAGTATCTCACAAAAGTGAGTACACACCTCACATTTTTATAAACATTTTATTATATCTTTTCATGTGACAACACTGAAGAAATGACTCTCCGCTACAATGTAAAGTAGTAAGTGTACAGCCTGTTTAACAGTGCAAATTTGCTGTCCACCCAAAATAACTCAACACACAGCCATTAATGTCTAAACCGTTGTCAACAAAAGTGAGTACACCCCTAATTTGAAATGTCCAAATTGGGCCCAATTAGCCATTTTCCCCTCCCTGGTATCATGTGACTTATTAGTGTTACAAGGTCTCAGATGTGAATGGGGAGCAGGTGTGTTTAATTTGGTGTTATCACTCTCACACACTCTCAAACTGGTCACTGGAAGTTCAACATGGCACCTCATAGCAAAGAACTCTCTGAGGATCTGAAAATAAAAATTGTTGCCCTACATAAAGATGGCCTAAGCTATAAGAAAATTGCCAAGACCCTGAAAAATAAGCCGCAGCACGGTGAGCAAGACCATACAGCGTTTTTTATAGGACAGGTTCCGCTCAGAACAGGCCTCGCCATGGTCGACCAAACAAGTTGAGTGCACGTGCTCAGTGTCATATCAAGAGCTTGTCTTGGGAAATAGACGTATGAGTGCTGCCAGCATTGCTGCAGAGGTTGAAGGGGTGAGGGGTCAGCCTGTCAGTACTCAGACCATACGCCGCACACATTGGTCTGCATGGCTGTCGTACCAGAAGGAAGCCTCTTCTAAAGGTGATGCACAGAAAAGCCCACAAACAGTTTTCTGAAGACAAGCAGACTAAAGACATGGATTACTGGAACCATGTCCTGTGGTCCGATGAGACCAAGATAAACGTATTTGGTTCAGATGGTGTCAAGCGTGTGTGGTGGTAACCAGGTGAGGAGTACAAAGACAAGTGTGTCTTGCCTACAGTCAAGCATGGTGTTGGGAGTGTCATGGCCTGGGCCTGCATGAGTGCTGCAGGCACTGGGGAGCTACAGTTCATTGAGGGGACCATGAATACCAATATGTAGTTTGACATTCTGAAGAAGAGCATGATCCCCTCCCTTCGAAGACTGGGCCACAGGGCAGTATTCCAACATGGTAACAACCCCAAACACACTTCTAAGGTGACCACTGCCTTGCTAAAAAAGCTGAAGGTAAAGGTGATGGACTGGCCAAACATGTCTCCAGATCTAAACCCTATTGAGCATCTGTGGGGCATCCTCAAATGGAAGGTGGGGGATTGCAAGGTCTCTAACATCCACCAGCTCTGTGATGTCATCATGGAGGAGTGGAAGAGGACTCCAGTGACAACCTGTGAAAATCTGGTGAACTCCATGCCCATGAGAGTTAAGGCAGTGCTGGAAAATAATAGTGGCCACATAAAAGATTGACACTTTGGGCCAAATTTGGACATTTTAAATTTGGGGTGTACTCACTTTTGTTGCCAACTGTTTAGATATTAATGGCTGTGTGTTGAGTTATTTTGGCTGGACAGCAAATTTACACTGCTAAACAGGCTGTACACTTACTACTTTACATTGTAGCAGAGTGTCATTTCTTCAGTCACATGAAAAGGTATAATGTACTCACTTTTGTGAGATACTGTATATATATGTGTGTTTATATATATATATATATATATATATATATATATATATATATATATATATACAGTATGTTTGTGTGTGTGTGTATTTATACACAGTGGGGGGAAAAGTATTTTATCCCCTGTTGATTTTGAACGTTTGTCCGCTGACAAAGAAATTATCAATCTATGATTTTAATGGTAGGTGTATTTTAACAGTGAGAGATAGAATAACAAAAAAAAACAACAAAAAAAACACTTGTCAAAAAAAGTTAGAAAAATGTATTTACAGGTCAGTGAGGGAAATAAGAATTTGACCCCTTTAACTTAGTACTTGGTGTCAAAACCCTTGTTGGCAATCACAGAGGTCAGACATTTCTTGTAGTTGGCCACTAGGTTTGCACATATCTCAGGAGTGATTTTGTCCCATTCCTCTTTGTAGATCCTATCCAAGTCATTAAGGTTTCAAGGCTGTTGTTTGGCAACTTGAACCTTCAGCTCCCTCCACAGATTTTCTATGGGGAGTGGCTAGGTCACTCCAAGACCCTAATGTGCTTCTTCTTGAGCAACTCCTTTGTTGCCTTGGCTGTGTGTTTTGGGTCACTGTCATGCTGGAATACCCATCCACGACCCATTTTCAATGCCCTGGCTGAGGGAAGGAGGTTCTCACCCAAGATTTGACGGTACATGGCCCCGTCCATTGTCCTTTTGATGTGGCACGGTTGTCCTGTCCCCTTAGCAGAAAAACACCCCCAAAGCATAATGTTTCCCCCTCCATGTTTGACGGTGGGGATGGTGTTCTTGCGGATATAGGCAGCATTCCTCCTCCTCCAAACATGGCAAGTTGAGTTGATGCCAAAGAGCTTGATTTTGGTCTCATCTGACCACAAAACTTTCACTTAGTTCTCCTCTTATGGTCCCGGCTGCCTTGAGATCATTAACAAGAATCTCCTGTGTAGTTCTGGGCTGATTTCTCACCGTTCTCATGATCATTGAAACTCCACAAGGTGAGATCTTGCATGGAGCATCAGACCGAGGGAGACTGTCAGTTATTTTGTGTTTTTTCCATTTGTGAATAATCGCACCAACTGTTGCCACCTCTTCACCAAGCTGCTTGGTGATGGTCTTGTAGCCCATTCCAGCCTTGTGTAGGTCTACAATCTTGTCCCTGACATACATGGATAGCGCTTTGGTCTTGGCCATGGTGGAGAGTTTGTAATCTGATTGATTAATTGCTTTTGTGGACAGGTGTCTTTTATACAGGTAACGAGCTGCAATTAAGAGCACTCCCTTTAAGAGAGTGCTCCTAATCTCAGCTCGCTACCTGTATAAAAGAGACCCGGGAGCCAGAAATCTTGCTGACTGGTAGGGGATCAAATACTTATTTCCCTCACTGACTTCTAAATCAATTTATAACTTTTTTGACATGCATTTTTCTTGTTGCTTTCTTTTATTGTTATTCGGTCTCTCACTGTTAAAATACACCTACCATTAAAATTATAGACTGGTCATTTCATTGTCAGTGGACAAACGTTCAAAATCAGCAGGGGATCAAATACTTTCCCCCCCCACTGTATTGTGCCAGGACACTACCACTTGCGGGGTCAGTGCCCTTTTTAAACCGACTCTTTACTTTTATGGAGGAAGGCACAGGAGGCTTTTCATTCCACTTCAGGTTTTTATTTTGACACAGCCAGCACATGAAAATAACATCAACAGAAAAGAAATGTAGCTTCCTTGCAGCTCTTACTATACACAGTCCCAATACTTGATACTGGCTTCTCTCTTTCAGTATTACCCTCTTCAGGGGTTTCACTTGTCTGTAATCTCAGGTCCCTCTCTCTCTCTCTCTTACACTCCTCGGGTTGGAGCAGTCTCTCTCTCCCTCTGCAGACGTTCCCCTACTGGGTAATCACCTTTCTGGGGTCTCTTTCTGGACTGCATGCTTTGAGACTCTCATGCTTGGAGCATCGGCCTCTGCTCACCAACTCCAGCTCAGGCCTTTCCTCACTTGGGCCTGTGTCTCCCAGGCAGCTCCAAGCCTGCAGCTCCCCACACTGTCTCACAGACAGGCTTCTGGCAGGGACTACACCCTTTTCTCCAAGGGAGCCTTTTATGCCTTTTATGTACTGGGGAGGCCCTGGGTGGGTCCAAACACATTTACTGCACCAGGCCCGCTATTCACTATCTCCACCACTGGTTTAAGTGTACCGTGAGTGGACAAACGGCGCCATTGCGAATAAACGGCATGGAAACTGCAGAGCACCACATGCTGTTGATGTCAGAGTTGAACGTTGGCTTCGAAGGTGTGTAAAGGCCAACTCACCATCCAAAAGAACCAGGAGGGCTACTAGACGTCTGTCTAAACTGACAGTACAGCGAACCCTGTTGCATATGTGGCTCCGAAGCAAACGGCTGGTCACACCACCCATGCTAAGGAGGGTTCATTGTCAGAAACAGCTTCAATGTTGCACGACAGTCCCAAAATTGAACCTCTTCTGATTGGCAAAGGGTTGTCTTATCTGATGAGTGACATTTTATGCTCCATCAACTGGGCAGACATTGGCGTGTCAGGCGCGAAACCTCTGAGAACAAATATCCTGCAACCATTGTTGGAAGAACACAAGCTGGTGGTGGCAGCATTATGGTCTGGGGAATGTTTTCTTGGTATTGTCTGAGTCAACTCATACCTCTGGAAGGCACTCTCAACCAATTGGGTTATTTATCCATCCCTACAGATCAAGTACACCCATACATGTTGACTGTCTTCACAGGAGCAGATGGGATCTTCCAGCAGTACAGTGGACCATGTCATACAACCAGAATTGTCCGGGAGTGGTTGCAGTACTTCCCTGGTCTCCAAATTCCCCAGTCTTGAACCCATCAAGCACCTGTGGGACCACCTCAATTTGCATGTTTGCCATATGGATCCTCCACCACGCACTCTTCAGCATCTGTAGAATGCACAGCAGTCTGCATGGCTTCAGATACCCTTGCCAACCTTCCAGCATCTTAGTGACTCACTACCACGCTGTCTAACTGCTAACTGCGGTTATTCAGGATATTAGCTGGTGGTCATAATAATATGAATTGACAGTGTATATATATATATATATATATATATATATATATATATATATATATATATATATATACAGGGTGTAGTGGGGCCAAACAGTACCAGTGTGAGAGTGCTTGTGTTCTCTCTCCATATAATTCCTATAAAATTACTTAAACATTCCTATACTTCCACTGCTTAAGGCGACTTCTGTCAGCTAATGCAGTGCAGCATATTACATCTGTTACCACGGCAACCAAAACATATACCACCATCAATAATAGCTCTCACAAAATCTCAGTATAAACAAATATAACAAAATAAGGGAGAGAAACTAATTAAAAACAGAATATTTGCTCATTTTGCTTTGCAACCCGAGAAAATAATTTGGAGTCAGGCGATTCGTCTGTAGGTGTCTATAGATTTCACTAATGCATGAAATGAATTACTCAAACGATGAATAATTAAGCTGAGAATTGTGTTCTTGAAAGAAAGGACTTAGAACGCCTGTGACATTCAGTACATGGGTGTCAGCTTGTAGTAAGTATAGCCTTTATTTATTTTGCCATCATTAAAATAGTGAAGAAAATGTATTCTGCAGTGTAACAGTTGGGGTTATATGTCAGCTATACATAGACACATAGATAGATCATTGTTTCCGGAAGAGCCTTCTGACTAAGTCCTCTTTCCAGTAGAAGAGGGAGTTAGTAAATTTAGGATCCTGATGCAAAATAATTTGAGGCCCATCTTGCAATTTTGCTATATATATATATATATATATATATATATATATATATATATATATATATAATCTGTGTAGATATATCATATGTAGCCATTTATTATCATATAGATTTTAAAATATAATGATAACAGAAATCACCAAAATGGTCCTGATCAAAAGTTTACATACCCTTGAATGTTTGGCCTTGTTACAGACACACAAGGTGACAGACACTGGTTAAAATGGCAATTAAAGGTTAAATTTCCCACACCTGTGGTTTTTATTTAATTGCAATTACTGTCTGTGTATAAATAGTCAATTAGTTTGTTAGCTCTCATGTGGATGCACTGAGCTGGCTAGATACTGAGTCACAGGGAGCAGAAAAGAACTGCCAAAAGACCTGAGTAACAAGGTAAGGGAATTTCATTTAGTGAGAAAACGATATAAAAAGATATCCAAAGCCTTGGAAATGTTATTCAGTACAGTTCAATCACTTATTAAGAAGTGTAAAAGTTGGGGATCTCTTGATACCAAGACAAGGTCAGGTAGACCAAGAAAGATTTCAGCCAAAACTGGCAGAAGAATTGTTAGGAATACAAAGAAAAAGCCACAGGTAACCTCAGGAGAAATAAAGGCTGCTCTGGAAAAAGACAGTGGTTGTTTCAAGGAGCACAATTTGACAATACTTAAAGACAAATGAGCTGTATTGTCGAGTTGCCAGAAAGAAGCTTTTACTGCACCAATGCCACACAAAAAAGCCTGGTTACAATATGCCGGACAACACCTTGGCACACCTCACAGCTTCTGACACACTAGTATATATATATATATATATATATATATATATATATATATGTGTGTGTGATGATCCATGAGTAGGGGCTATACAAGCCCAGAGCCACCTGCTATGGACTACAGGTTATCTATCCACATGGACGGTTGAGTTCTTTGAACTCTTGGCACCAGCACCCTGATATCTGGCTTCTGCATCAGTCATAGCCTCTCCATCAGGAATCAGCGTTTCCAGGAGTTCCAGTAACCTTCCTGTGTTAGTGAACAGGACAGGTTACTTGTAGGGTGGAGATATGTTCAGTATCGCAGCCACCATGAACAGAATCAATGTATCTCCAAAAAAACTGATTATTTATGAAAATCACAGGAGTATTTATAGCAGTTAGTCACAGAGGGGGTGTACACAATGGAAGGGGGTGTAAGAAAATTACAGGATATGACCCCACATGGGGTCTGGCAGTAACTACCCGAGTTCAATAGGACTTCATCTCCAATACACAACCTGCCATCTCTAGCACACATCAGCTTTGTCTGACCTCCTGTCTTCCTGATGGGATTAGCAAACAATGGAACAAAGTATGTGTAACGGAGTTGGAACACGAAGTCCAGTATCTCCGCTGGTATACAGTAAAATATCTAAGAAGCACTGCAGTCTCACAAGCCCCAACCCCTACATTACAGCAATGTGATCATATTTTAACCAAGAATTAAATAACCATAAAACAGGGTAAAACAGTGATGGGTTCAGTTACAGTATGTTTACAAATACAATAGAGGTGCCAATGCAGATAATCCAGTGGTGGAACCAAAAAGTCTGTGCTTTGATGGGTTTAATGGGCCATATATATACTAGCGACCTGCCCATCAAAAATGACAGGGCAATAAAAAAGTGTTGAATGCTGTTTGTCACACAATGGGAGTGAACTAGGTGCCTCAACTATATAGACTCCTGTAGAACACTAATTAACCCATGAAATAAGTGCCATGAGGGTCATCCAGGACCCTCATGACACAAAGTGTAAGCACTACTCTATTAACCATAACTATGCCCCATTAACCCAACCCTGGCCCTATTTAATCTTAACAGTACACATTTAACCCTAACAGTACCTATGTAACCGTAACTGGGCCTATTGAACCCTAACTGGGCCTATTTAACCCCATCTAAGCCTATTTAACCCGGTCTCTTATGGGGGTCTATACAGACCCTCATAAGCCTCTATTTAACCCCATCAGTCCCATAAGGGTATATAAAGACCCTCATGGAACAGGTAGAACCCTAACATTAACCCCATAAGTGCCATGAAGGTCCTCCGGGACCCTCATGACACTAAGTACAAACACTACACTGCACTATCCCCCCCAATAAACCATTAAATCTAAACTAACCCCCCTCTACTCTAATCTATTAATGCTTACACTACCTACCTACCCCCTATTAAACTCCCCACCCCGCTAATTACAGAAAATAATAAAACCTAACTCACAAAAAATAATAAGACCTAAGTCACAGAAAATAATAAAACCTGAGTCACAGAAAATAAAAAAGCTACATTACAGAAAATAAAACAAGCTACATTAAAAAAGATAAAAAAGCTACAATGACAAAGTTAGTGGAAGATGGAGTGTCCTAAAGAATGATTTCAGAGAACTAGGTAATAAGCTGAAGGCAAGGACCTCCAAGGTAGTATTTTCTGAGATACTACCAGTGCCACGTGCTAGCCCAGGGAGGCAGAAGGAGATTAGGGAGGTTAATGCGTGGCTAAAGATGTGGTGCACTAAGGAGGGGTTTGGCTTTTTAGAGCACTGGGCTGACTTCTCACTTCGGTACAATCTCTACAGTAGGGATGGATTGCACCTTAATGATGAGGGAGCTTTTGTACTAGGGGATAGGATGGTAGAAAGGCTGGAGGAGTTTTTAAACTAGTAGGTGGGGGGGAGGGACTAGATATAAGTAATGGGGTAGAAAGTGTAGAGGGTATAAGGGATGAATTAACAACTCATAGGGGAGGAGATGGGGGAGGGGTAGTATAGTCAATAGGGAGGTAGTACTAAGTAATTCAAGTTCAGTGGCAGGCACTTCAGAACTACAGACTCATAACATAAGGTGTATGCTTGCTAATGCCAGAAGCTTGCCAGGAAAAATGGGAGAGTTAAAATTGTTAGCAATTAATGAAAAATGGGATTTAATAGGCATTACCGAAACGTGGTGGGATGAATCTCATGACTGGACTGTTAATCTGGATGGTTATAACCTATTTAGGAAAGATAGAGGCAATGGTAAACGAGGAGTAGGGATTTGTCTGTATGTTAAGCCTGAATTTAAGGCTATTGTCAGAGAAGATATTTATGGTGGACCTAGTGATAAAGTTGAATGTTTGTGGGTAGAGTTAAATAGCGGAGCAGCAAATTCCAAAATAATATTAGTAGGAGTATGCTATAAACCCCCAAATATAGCTGAAAGTGAGGAAATACAATTATTGTTACAGATTGGAAATGCAGCTAAGCACGGGCTAGTTCTAATAATGGGAGATTTTAATTACCCTGAAATAAACTGGATAAATGAGACCAGCAGTTCAGCTAAGGGGAGCAGGTTCTTGAGTACACTCAGGGATCATTATCTGGCCCAGGTTATACAGGAGCCTACTAGAAATGAAGCTATCTTAGATTTACTCATTACAAATAATATTGATATTGTATCAAATGTTGAAATAGGGCAACCTTTGGGAAACAGTGATCACAAAACAGTCTCATTTGAGATTGAATTAAAAAAACAACATTTTAAGGGGCCAACAAAAACTCTTAATTTTAAAAGGGCAGATTTTAACTGTCTAAGGGCAGCAATACAAAGTATAGAATGGGACAGAGAACTGATAGGTAAAAACACTGAACATAAATGGACAACATTTAAATCCTTACTAAATATACATACACATCGGCATATACTGTGTGGGAATAAAAGTAAAAGGAATAAATCACAACCCATGTGGCTTAACAATGATTTAAAGATCAAGATTAGGCATTTAAATTATACAAACAAGAGGGGACAGAGACTGCTTTACGGGAATACAAGGAAATCAACAAGGCTTGCAAAAGCGCGATTAGACTGGCTAAAATAGAAAATGAAAAATTAATTGCAAAAGAGAGTAAGACTAACCCTAAAATATTTTTTAAGTATATTAATGGGAAGAAGGCGAGGAAGGAAGCTATAGAACCATTAGAATGTGAAACAGGCTGTCTGAAAATTAATGACCAGGAAAAGGCAGATGAGCTAAATAGGTTCTTTTCTTCGGTATACACAAGGGAGGTACCAGTGGTTGGGACACTGCAACATAATGCACTACCTTTGCCAAATAATTGGTTAACACAGGAAGTAATCCAAAAGAGGTTGGAAAAAATAAATGTTAATAAAGCCCCGGGTCCTGATGGAATACATCCAAGTGTACTAAGGGAACTGGGTTCTGTAATAGCCAAACCATTATATTTAATTTTTCAAGATTCACTCAACACAGGGTCTCTACCAGATAACTGGAGAAAAGCTGATACCTATATTTAAAAAGGGAGCAAGAGCAAATCCGGGGAATTATAGACCAGTGAGCCTCACTTCTGTAGTGGGGAAGCTTTTAGAAGGGTTAATAAAAGATAATATACAAGAATATGTCTATTTGAACAGGATTATAAGTAGGAGTCAACATGGATTTATGAGGGATAGGTCATGTCAAACAAATCTAATTGGTTTCTATGAGGAGGTTAGTAGGAACCTGGATCAAGGCAACTCAGTGGATGTAGTTTTTTTGGATTTTGCAAAGGCTTTTGATACAGTGCCACATGGGAGACTATTGGGCAAACTAAGGGATACAGGAATTGCAGTAAATATCTGCTCATGGATTGAGAGCTGGCTAAAAGACAGGAAGCAAAGGGTTGTTGTAAATGGAACATACTCCGATTGGACTAATGTGGTAAGTGGGGTTCCTCAGGGTTCAGTATTAGGTCCTCTCCTTTTTAACATATTTATTAATGACTTAGAGGTAGGATTGGAGTGTGGGGTCTCCATTTTCGCTGATGACACAAAGTTGTGCAAGGTAATTAAATCAGAAAATGATGTGCTTTCCCTCCAAGGGGATTTACATAAAATTGAGGAATGGGCATCTAAATGGCAGATGAGATTTAATACGAATAAATGTAAGGTTATGCATCTGGGAAGAAAAAATAGCCATGCAATTTATAATCTTAATGGAGCAAATCTAGGTGTATCAGATATTGAAAGGGATTTGGGAGTGCTTGTGGACAACCACCTAGGTAGCAGTGCTCAAAGCCAAGCAGCAGCTGCAAAGGCAAATAAAATATTAGCATGTATTAAGAAGGGTATAGAAGCCAGGGAAGCAAATATAATTCTGCCACTATACAAATCTCTAGTACGCCCTCATTTGGAATATGGAGTACAATTTTGGGCACCACTTCATAAAAAGGACATTTTAGAGCTGGAAAAGGTACAGAGAAGGGCAACAAAACTAATAAGGGGAATGGAGGGGCTAAGTTATGAAGGAAGACTAACCAAATTAAACTTATTTTCTCTAGAAAAAAGGCATCTAAGAGGAGATATGATTACCTTATATAAATACATCCAGGGTCAGTATAAAGATTTGTCGGGGGAGCTTTTTGTGCCAAGAGGTTTTCAACTGACAAGAGGACATCCCTTGAGGTTAGAAGTAAAAAGATTCCACCTCAAAGAAAGAAAAGGGTTCTTCACAGTAAGGGTGGTTAATCTGTGGAATTCTCTAACAGAGGAGGTGGTCACAGCGGATTCGATAGATAACTTTAAAAGGGGATTAGATTTATTTCTAATTAAAAAGGGTATTCAGGGTTATCATGGATAATTAGAGAGACAGTAATGATCCAATTTTTTTACATTTCCCCTTGAGACAATTGGCTAAGTCTCGCTTGTTTTTTTTTTGTTTGTTTTTTCTATTTGCCTTCCTCTGGACTAATTAATAATAATAAAAAAAAACATTAAAAAAAAACATTAAATAATTGATTAATAATTAATTAACAACTAATGAATTAATAGTTAATCCGCATATTGCAGATCAGAGGAGATCTTAAATGGTTGAACTTGATGGACTGAAAGTCTTTTTTCAACCTTAAATACTATGGGCCTCATTCAATTGCGATTTGACCAATTGAATAGGGCTCTAATTAAGCACATAGCATATTTTTTTTAAATACATTTTTAGTTAGTGAAAACCTTGCTTTTGGATAGATCCTTACTAACTAAAAACCTTTTTTTAAAAGTATATGTTATGTACGTATTTAGCACCCTATTCAATTGGCCAAATTGCAATTGAATGAGGGCCTATGTAACTATGTATGTAACTACATTAAAAAAGATAAAAAAGCCACATTACAAAAAATAAAAGAATCTACATTACAACCCCTCACTACAGAAAAAAAAAAAGTATTATACACCTGAAAAGGAAATACATACAATATATATACATCACATTGCAATACATACCAAAAAAATACAGTAATATACACAATATCTAAAATACAATAACCTGTATCTTAATACATTAACGCCTATCTAAATACAATACCCTCTATCTAAAATACAATACCCACTATCTAAATACAATACCCCATCTAAATATAATACCCTCTATCGAAAATACAATAGCCCCTATCTAAAGTACATCACCCCTATCTAACATACATTAAACCCTATCTACATACACAAATCCTAAATCTAACCTAAAATAGAATAAATAAGACCACTTACCTTTGCAGATGTCCCTTCAGATCGCCCCCCTAGGGAAAAAAACACATCAAATTAGTACAAAATACTACATTGCAAAAATAAACATTCTAAATATTCTAAATATTTAACTCACCTTTCCAGCATGTCCCTGTCCTTCTTATTGTCTTCGCCAGCTCGGCCCCTGTTAAAAAGAAACATTAGATTAGTACACATGAATAGACACACAAACTAAAAAAGAATAAACATAATATGAATTCAACTTACCTCGACACGATGTCCCCGTGCTCCTCCTCTTCTGTCCTGGCTGGGCCCTTGAAGAATCCACGCTCTAACAAAAAAAAAACGAATGGAGCTCCGCACTCGCAGAGCTCCCCGACGCTAATGAGGCCCTTAGAGCCTCTTCTGCAAAAAAAATGGCAATCGCTGAAAAGGCTGTCAATCAAATTTCAGCCAATCAGAAGGCGCCAAGGTATGAGGCAATCAGAATGGGATACAACCCTATATCCCTATATCCCATCCCTATATCCCATTCTGATTGGCTAATGGACTTGTCAATCTTTTTTAAACCAATCAGAAGACTCTATTGCCTTCAGCCAATCACAATGGGATACACCCCCCAACGGGTGATTGGCTGAAGGCATCTGCGCCTTCTGATTCGCTGCAGTCTGATTGAGTGACAGGGTTAATTCGGGGATTATGGGGTTCTGTATTGACCCCCATGAGTTACAGGGTTATATAAGGTATTATGGGATCTGCATTCCCCCTGCATCTGCGCCTTCAGATTCGCTGCAGTCTGATTGAGTTACAGCGTTAATTAAGGGATTATGGGGGTCTGTATTGACCCCCATGAGTTACAGGGTTAATGAGGGGTTATGGGGGTCTGTATTGACCCCCATGAATTACAGGGTTAATTAGGGGTTATGGGGGTCTGTATTGACCCCCATGAGTTACAGAGTTAATTAAGGTATTATGGGGTCCGCATTGATCCCCATGAGAGACAGGGTTATTTAAGGGATTATGGGGGTCTGTATTGACCCCCATAAGTGACAGGGTTAATTAGGGTCTCATGGGGCTCTGTATAGGGCCCCATGAGCAATAGGGTTAATTTTTATTTAGTCCTAATAGGCGGGAAGCATTGGGGGGGTTAATTTTAATTACAGTACCCCCGCTGCCAACCTTAACTCTTTGTGTGCCGCAAGCCCTTAAAGGACCCGCGGCAGGAAATTTACACCTTTTAAACGCAGTGGGGGTCACGATCGTGACCCCCACTGCAAGTGTTAATTTCGGGACATGGCCGGGGTACCCCATGGGGACCCCCAGCATGGGTTTAATGTGTGCACATTTCGGGAATCCGATTGGACCCCCGCAGAAAGGGGTTAATGTGGGGGTCCTGATCTGGAAATTTAATGAGGCTGTGTATTTGTAAGTTGTACGCAGCTGGCACTGTTTTGCGCGGTTCGAAGTTGTGGTTTTTTTCAGCCGCCATTTTTTTTCATGTTTAGCCGTTTTTCGAGTAGCGAAACTGGAAATTGGGCTTAAATTCACGTGTAATCTCACTTCCAGACGTCCTGGCTGTCTCCCGTGCTGTGTGTGTTTTTTAATTTCTATTGTGTTTTTATGTGTGTATTTCATTTTTGGGCGGGGGATTGTGCAGTGTGGGCGGTTACTGCGTTGTTTTGCGACCTCCTGTATTTTTTTTCGAAATCCCACGGGATCGTAATTTTAGCTAGCAGGCAATGAGGGAGAGGAGGAGGGGAAGAGAGATACAGGGGAGGGAGAGGAGGAGGGGAAGAGAGATACAGGGTAAGAAGAGGAGGACGGGAAGAGAGACACGGGAGGGAGAGGAGGAGAGAGACACAGGGTAAGGAGAGGAGAGTCCAGCGTGTTTCTTTGGCTCCACTGCTTCGCAAGGCACGCAGGGGGTGAGCATCTTTCCGCGCTCACAAATGCCTCACTCTTCAATCCATAGCAGGCATAAGCTTAAAGGAAGCAATGTTTGAGATGGGCTCTGGATTGAAGAGCGAGGCATTTGGGGGCACATTTGCATGTCCCTGCTCAGTTTCCCAGAATTAAGTGTAATAACTGTTTTTCTCTGAATTCTGAGCTGAAAGCAGGTTTTTAAACTTGTTTTAGACATTCAAATGTGAACACAAATGTACTATTTATTTACTGTACTACTGTACGCTGGAGGGCTTCTATCGCTCTTTTGCCGACCATATATTAAATGATTGTTGTGGTGAACTACCTACTCATAAGGTCCACAACACAAGCTGGGATCCCGCTCCACACGGATGATAGCCAGTAAGCTTGAAACAGCTTTATGTGGATAGGTTTCTCCGCATGTGTATATTTCAACCTTAGCTTTGCATAAAGGCTGTGTATTGCAGCGGTCAGAAGCCATGTTTGAAATGGGTTATGGATTGAAGAGCGAAGCATTTGTGGGCACATTTGCATGTCCTTGCTCAGCTTTCCAGAATGCAGTGTAATAACTGTTTTTCTCAGAATTTTGAGCTGGAAGCAGGTTTTTTTTACTTTGTGAACACAGATGTACTATTTATTTATAATATATATATATATATATATATATATATACCGTATATACTCGAGTATAAGCCGAGTTTTTCAGCCCTTTTTTTCGGCTTATACTCGAGTCACTCTCCCCCCTTGTCTCTCTAACACCCCCCGTGTCTCTCTACCCCCCCTGCTCATTCTAAACCCCCTAAATACCTCCCCCTCTCCCCTCACTTACCTGCTTCAGCTCCGGCCTCCGCTCCTTCTTGACCCGGCACGAATGTGACGTCACATGTGCGCCACGTCATTAGCATATAGCGGGTGCGGGCACCCGGTATATGCTAATGACGTGACGTCACATGCGCGCCGGGTCAAGAAGGAGCGGAGGCCGAAGCAGAAGCAGGTAAGTGAGGGTAAAAGGGAGAGGGGGAGGTATTTAGGGGGGTTTAGAATGAGGCGGGGGGTTGAGATTGTAGGTTGAGGAGGGGTGTTGAGGTTGAGGAGGGGGTTTGAGGAGGGGGTTGAGGAGGGGGTTGAGGATGGGGGGGTTGAGGATGAGGATGGGGGGTTGAGGAGGGAGGATGAGGATGGGGGGGTTGAGGAGGGAGGGTGAGGGGGGTTGAGGAGGGAGGTTGAGGAGAGAGGTTGAGGATGAGGAGGGAGGTTGAGGATGAGGAGAGAGGTTGAGGAGGGGGTTGAGGTTGAAGAGGGGGGTTGAGGAGGGGGTTGAGGATGGGGGGTTGAGGAGGGAGGATGAGGATGGGGGGTTGAGGAGGGAGGTTGAGGAGGGGGTTGAGGAGGGAGGTTTAGGAGGGGGGTTGAGTAGGGAGTTGAGGAAGGGGGGTTGAGGAGGGAGGATGAGGAGGGAGGTTGAGGAGTAGGGAGGTTGAGGAGGGGGTTGAAGATGAGGAGGGAGGTTGAGGATGAGGAGGGGGGTTGAGGTTGAGGAGGGGGATGAGGATGGGGGGGTGAGGATGATGATGGGGCGCTTGAGGAGGGAGGTTGAGGGGTGGGTTGAGAAGGGAGGTTGAGGAGGGGGGTTGAGGATGGGGGGGTTGAGGAGGGGTTTGAGGATGGGGGGTTGAGGAGGGAGGCTGAGGATGAGGAGGGAGGTTGAGGATGAGGAGGGAGGTTGAGGAGGGCGGTTGAGGTTGAGGAGGGGGATTGAGGAGGGGGTTGAGGATGGGGGGGTTGAGGAGGGAGGATGAGGAGGGGGTTGAGGAGGGGGGTTGAGGAGGGGGTTGAGGATGGGGGGGTTGAGGATGGGGGGGTTGAGGCTGGGGGGTTGAGGAGGGAGGATGAGGAGGGAGGTTGAGGAGGGGGTTGAGGATGAGGAGGGAGGTTGAGGAGGTGGTTGAGGATGAGGAGGGGGGTTGAGGTTGAGGGGGGTGTTAAGGATGGGGGGTTAAGGAGGGGGTTGAGGATGAGGGGGTTGAGGAGGGAGGTTGAGGATGAGGAGTGGGGTTGAGGAGGGAGGTTGAGAATGAGGAGGGGGGTTGAGGAGGGTGATAAGGGAGGGGGTAAGAGACACAGGGAAGGGAGAGGGGGGAAGAGACACATGGAAGGGAGAGGGGAGAAGAGAAACGGGAGAGAGAGGGGGACACAGACGGCACAGACGGCAGCACATTTCCCACCCTCGGCTTATACTCGAGTCACTCATTTTACCCAGTATTTTGTGGTAAAATAGGTGCCTCGGCTTATACTCGGGTCGGCTTATACTTGAGTATATACGGTATATATATATATATATATATATATATATATATATATATATATATATAGATAGATATATATATATATATATATATATATATATATATATATATATTCACACAGGTATACCCAGTTTAACACTACCCCTTTCCTGGTAGCAAAAACTACTTCAATCATCCAGCCAATCGGTCATTGTGACCTTCAGGGCCTATTACCTTCCACCAGCTTATTGACCAAACAGACAGCAAGGACAAACCATCCATGGTGGATTTCTGGAAAAAGGATACCATCATACAGTACAAGCCATAATATACATCCATATGTCCCGAAAGGAGGTGACACAGCAATGTTTAATTTTTTTTTATTGCAGATCTGCGAGCTTGAGACTGTTGTGCAATTAATTCTAGTGTTTTTCGTTGCTTTCCATGACTTATCTGCATTTACAGTGCTAAGAACAGGGGTTTAACCCCCTTGTGAGTCCTATCTGGTACTCATAGGATTTTTCTTCTACTGTACATTTGCCATTTACAAGTGTTAAAACATTTGTGGGCTTGAGGAATTGAGGCAATTGAATAGCGATTTGTAACATTTACGGGCTTGAAAGATCAAAGGCTTAGATGGGTTGGGAGTTACGATTTTAACAACAGCAAAGATTTTCAGCCTGTAATCCGCAAATTGTTTGCGGGTAGCTAAAAGACGCCAATTTAATAGCAAATTAGTTTGTGGGCTACATTACGGGCTCTAGTAACTAACAATTGCTTAATTGACCTAGTCAATATGGTATGGGCATAAATGTGAGGCACAGCATTATTGTCTTGCTACCGTCATTTGCTGGATGGCCGCAGAAAAAAAAGACAGATGTCCATGGACCAGTTTGCTAAAAATAGCCAGAATGAATAATGAGCCAAAAGCTTCCACATCTGCTATTTAAAATGGACTGTTTAGATTATGTGTATTGTTTCTTTAAATTTTATTTAAAATATAGGCTTTTTTTGTGTTGTTATCTTTGCAGTTTCTTAAAATTAATATAAAATGTATTTTTTTTTTAATTCTATTGGTTTTGTGTCTTTTTTCTATGAGTTCCCCTATCCCTATCTACGCTTTGTTAAAATGGCCCGTTTAGCGCGGTTTCACTTAACACTTCTAATGCCCACAACCTATCTACAGCGCTAAACAGGGTATTTCTGTATATAATAATCTCTTAAAGGGCAAATTCCACCTGAACTTAAATTACTTTTATATTCTATTATTTTAAGAGCAGGGTTACATAGTATTAACAACCTAGAAAAAAAGTATGACTTGCCTAGTTTGCCAGTTTTTCCACATTTCCTTGCTTGTGGAGAGTGTAAGCTGCCATTGTAAGTTTCATTTTTGTCACTTAAACTCAGAATACCGGTCTGATTGTGTCTAAAGTTTAAATGCCAGCTCAAGAGGAGATCACACTGCAACTGAGTTTTATGCTATAAAGAAACAGAAGAAGATGGCACAATGGGAAATTCAAGAGATCTCTTCAAATTTGGGGATCTCAATGAAACCTTTCATGCCAAAGTGGGAGTGATAAAAGATAACGGAATGGAAAACACAACAGTGGCCAGTGGACTGGAAAGGGTCAGGCTACATCCCAATCCAAAAAAAGGTAGTGCCAAAGAGTGCTATAGAAATAGAAAAATTGCACTCTTTTCACATGCCAGCAACATAATGCTTAAGATCCTACAATCTCGGCCCCAGTTGTATATAGAACGAGAACACCAGATGTGTATGCCGGGTTTCACTTTATTTATTTAATTTATACACGAAATACATGCATAAAGTCGGGCTGGATGAATCCAAAGCAGGACAAAAGCTATGGTAAGTCTGGATAAACTATTCAAATTTAAAGATATTACACGATCAATAAAGGTATGCATAATTTGAACTATGGTATTCCCTGTAGTAGATGTGGCAGCTGGGCCATAAAGAAGGCTGAGAGCTGTACAATTGATGCCTTTGAATTCTGGTCATGGAGAAAACTGGAGTCCCTTGGAATGCAAGAAGATCCAATCAATCAATACTACAGGAAGCTGTTCACTAAAAGGCTTGAATATGAGTAGACTCAATAAACATTGAATGGCATCTGGTCTTATTAGACTCAAAAAACATTGAATGGCATCTGGTCTTATTGTAACTGATAGTACTCTGATTACTATTTGTATATATATATTTTTTTTTATTTGTACATTGTCACGTCAAGTTTTTCAATAGATCTTAATATAGCTATGACAATTCAGTGGTTCTTTAATATGCACACACTAAATTATAGACCTTCATTGCAAAGTATACACCCGTGGTATTTGAGTAAAATTACCAGGAGGCAAAGAAAGAGGGATGTCTGTAGGAATCTCTATCAGAGAGCAATGTTCCATTAAAAAATAGTATGTTAGGATTTATGCACCACTCTAGAATGACCGGTCTTGGTTTTCGAACCATCAGATAACAAAAGATTACTGCAAAAATTACCTTGAAGAAGAATCGTCTAAATTCCAGGGAAATGAAAAAAAGGTAGTAAAAATCTTGTTAATGTCATATTCACTTACCTTTCATATCACATAGCCATTCACTGACAAAAAACTACCCTTTTCTTTTGAACAGCATAATCAAAATTCCAACTCATGACCTCATTATTTGCCATTAACTATCTCTACTTATTTCTAATTAACCTTCTATCATCTATCGTCACTCCAGTATCAGAAAAACTGCCATCACCTGACATTTCTATCTGTCTGACAATCATCCACTCTCTAGATTATGACCCTATACTTGCTCCCAGCTGATAGGGATTGGTGCATGGTCACGTGTCATCTCATTCCATCTTAAACAGTAATAAAAGACTAATACCATGTGATTTATTATTTAGTCTGTTTCGACATATGTGTTGTTCTCCACTGCGTGTTTTCCACCTACCCTAACCTTCAAATTTGATAACTGACTCCTTGGTCTCAGATTGTCCTGATCCGTGCTTTTCTATAATTCTATCCTTACTTGCTCTAAGCCTATATCCAGGTCTTTTGTAGTTCTTAATTTCTAAACAATAGTTCTGCAGGTCTGTTTGTCCAGAAGCAACTAGCATTGTTACGCCTACTTCCTACACGACTAATTATTTAGTTGGTCTTATACACAAAGTTCTACCACATTCTCCAAACATCATTTAGTTACATCAGTGCTATCCAACTGAGAGCATGCAGGTATCTTGCGACCCGCCAGCTGTTTTCAGTGGCCAATATCACAAGCCTTGAAGAAATTATCAAAATAAAAAATGACTTTGGCCAATTTAAACACTCGGAAAACTATCAATAACATTACATTATTTAGTTATTTAATACAATATATATGTATTTGTTCCCTGGCCAAAATCTGGCCCCATGTTAAAAAAACGGTGTTTGGACAGCACGGCTTTAGATTATAAACTCTAATAAGCCGAGTGTCCAACTCCTTTTTGATCAGTTTTAATAAATATGCATTGTAATATATCTTATTTACACATTGTACCTGTTTTAACAGTGCTGCGGGGTATGCTTGGAGCACTAGAAATAAAGCATATATTATAATAGAAAATACCACTAATCCACTTTTGAATGTGGGCATTGTTTTATAGTCTAGATAGAGAAGATCTGACCCTGAAATACCCAAAAGTGATAACACTTGATCTTCAGAGGACTCGCACATTTCCTCTTTATATACACTCCTCTCAGTCACAATAAAGGGAACCTTAACAGGATAGCAGAGATTATAGAACTAGAAATATCCAAAGGGAAGAAACCTTTTATCATTTGTAAAGGTGGCAGCTCATTAAGTGATTACATTGTCAGGTAGAACAATCGATAGATGGATGACTTAATATAGTAGACAGATCTTCTCTCTTCTTCTGTTGCGTAGGAGGAGGATAGTATTTCTTTCAACTGAAACACTATTTCATTTTTTTTCAAAAATTGCAGTATATAATCTGGTTACATGGGGTATGTTTTTATTAAGATTCAAATATATTTTGAGGGACCTTTCAAGACGATATATACAGAATTCTCTTCTGAAAAACCACAGCAAATAATTTGCAAAATAATTTAAAAAGTTGCTTCCAGCTCATAATTCAGAGAAAAACAGTTATTACACTGCATTCTGTGAAGCTCAGCAGGAACATGCAAATGTGCCCACAAATGCCTTGTTCTTCAATCCTTAACCATTTTAAACATGGCTTCCTTTAAGCTTTAAATTCAGATACATTGCTCAAGCTTCTGCTACCATTACTCTGCAAATTCACTAAGCAGCTTCACTCTTCATCCACTTGAAATGTTGGGAGGTATCCTATCCTGAGTAAAAAAATGTCCATCACATAATAGATTAACAAAACACAGAGGAAGGATGGTAGAAGCCCAACATCGCACATAGCAGGTAACACATTAAAAATAGTTTCTTTTGTTAATAATTTTGTTCATAATATTTATTTCACCTCTACAAAAAAAGAAGCATAGAAATAATATATTATTTTATTGTTCATTTAGAACACATGTTTTGGATTCTTAAGGTTATGACATGGAGTTTCTCGGTTAATTGATACCTAATCACAGAAGCTTAGGGCAGTGCTTGATATTGATTTTAGATACATATCATGGAGGATATCAGAGGGTCTATTCTGTGTCGGCAAACCAGATCAGTGAAGGATGTGATAAGTAATATCTATAGGGAAACTTATCATCAGAACCTTCTGCCCCTTACAGCACTTTCCATAACATAATAAATGTGCTAGAGTAGGTACATTATGCTCTTGAAGATATAGTACATAAGTGCTCTGTGTAAACTGATTTATCTAAATATATAAAATACTATTTTAAAGGATCCCTGAATTCAGAAAAAAAAAAATAAATTTAATAAATAGTCTACTTCATAAAATAGGGTTCCATTCATATCTCTATTTCATAAAGTTACACCAGTAAAAAGTAGCTACCGTATTCTATTGACCACTCTCAACATGATTGCGAGTGTGTTACTTGCAATGCCTGCAAGTAACCCTATTTACAAAATTACATTGGGTTACCCATTTATTTTTAATATCAGTAATATTACAAGTTGATTTTGCTAAAAAAGCTATGCTATTCCAAATTACTCAAAATGACTTATTACTTGCAACTCATAATATTACTGATTTTGGCTAAAAATATTATGAGTACTATAAAGCACCCGCAAAGGTGCATAAAATGCCTTTTCAGCTGCTTTCCCCCCACCCCCCTCACAATTTACTGCTGATCGCCCCCTTCCAGCTCAAACCCAATCCCCCCCATTGCCCAATCACCCCCAATTCCCAATCTACATAACCATGTGGTACATTGAGACCCCAATGGCACTAAAAACAAACTCGGTGTCACAGGGGCACAAACAGTTAACCCTGATGCCATATGGGTCCTGGAAGGACCTCCGCTGCATCTAAATATTAACCCCATGCCATGGGGGTCCTTAAATGATCCTCATGGTATAACTATTAACCTCAAACACACCACGGGAGTCATCATATATTATAAATGCCTGTCAACATGGAGTCCCCCTTTCTGGGTGGGCCTCTCACAAAAGTATCCTCCCCCCACACACATAGTCTTTTTTGCTAATTGTCTTGTTGATCCCAAAAACAGCAACCAGTACCCGGGATCACAATCTTACCTATTCTACTTTACTGATATAACCTTGTATGGCTTTTACTATTTATCTTTTGAATCTGCTGTCACAACCTCAGTTGGTAGCAAGTTCCAGACTCTGATTTCCTTTAATGCGAAGAACCCTCTTCTATCTTTATAACTCGATAACTCCATTCTACTTAATTCTTTCACAGGTGTATAAATACATACATGTTTCTTTGTTAATCTCATCTTCTGCTCATTCTTCATGACCCTATGGGTGGAAAGCACATTTTAGTCTGATTTAATTACTCAATTTAGTATCAACAATGTCCAATGAACCACAAAGCGCTGTGCAAATTATTAACAGCATTAATTAAAATCAATCTATGCACATACAGCTTAACAGATAAAACTAATATTTGCATAATGTAGATTACATCCACACTGGACTGTGTTTACTCAAGTCCTGATATACAAACTGAGACCTATGCTGCATCTGTTTCTTGACAGGTCTCACCACTGCTAAGTAGACAGCTATAATGACTGATCAACTGCAGAGATCATCCTCTATATCTTTACTAAATGGACTTTTTTAGGCCAGTACTACCCTCCAAAGTACTTATGTAGGAGCACAATAAAAAAAAGAGGACCATTAAGGCTCAAGAGTGATTGCAACACATGAGTGTCAAGGATGGTTACAATAGCTCCCAAAAGTCCCTCTTTTTGCATGGACAGTCTCTTTTACTCATATCAACTTCCCTTGTCCATCCTAACCTCCAAATTGCTCCTCTTTTTAAGTGCTAAATCTCATTCTCCAGCCCCTGATCATGTCCCACTTACTCTAGTTCCTCCTGTTTTCTCCCAAAGTCTAGGAGGGTGACAGAAGCTTGGACTGGTAGTCCTAGAAAATGCCTGACTTTATGATGCTTTGTGAGGATATTAACAGCCTTATTAAATTGCTATTCAGTAAATTTAAAAGGGCTCTATTTAAGCACAGAACATATTTTTTTACAGAAGTTTTTAGTTAGTGAAGTCCTTGCTTTTGGATAGAAGTTCACTAACTAAAAACTTCTGTAAAAAAAATATGCTGTGTGCTTATATAAAACCCTTTTAAATTTACTGAATCGCAATTCAATAAAGCTGTAAGTGTTTATACAGTATATCAATGAGAAAAGCAGTGGCACTACCTAATAATGCATAATATTTCAAGAATAGGTATTCCTCTTTTCCTATTTGAAATGTTGGGAGGTGGTTATGTGGTTATGTGTGTGTTGATTTTGGTTACACTAAAGAGGACAGCAATAAAGTATATGTGTGTTTGGGAAGGAGTGTGGCTGTATTTTACATGTGTACAGGGTCCCAATATTTTGGTTGAAAGCTCTGCCCAGGCTACACCCTTTCCTATTATATCTGATCCTAAATCCTCTTGCAGTACAACAAAGCATCCTACTCTTTTTTCCACACATTTTCTTGCATTGTTTGCCTACTTTTAAATAATTCAAAATTCCCAAGTCCTCTTCCTCTTATGTTGTGATAATTAAATAACCATTAAGTATACATTCTACATTTGAGTTTTTGAGATAATATTAAAACATCATTATTCATTGTATTGCATTGCAAGATCTACACAAAAACATAGACCAATGGATCAAGTAATTCTAAATAGGATCATAACTAAAAAATAGCAAATGATGTCTTATCTATAGTACACGCACACCATGCTCATCAATTAATGATAATAATAGATCATCATATTAAAAGGATTAGAGGAGATCTAAAAAGGTTAAACTTGATGGACTAAAAGTTTTTTTCAACCTCAATTAACATGTAACCATGTAATTCATACGCAAGCTAACTATACCTTTATAATGGAAGTGCAATTCACAACACAATAAACTTTCCAGGGGGTAATTAAGGAAAGCAAAAAGTTATGCAACCTGCCAGATTCCGTTATGTGATTTAGTAGACATGGGAGTCACCACTGGAAAGTAAAAATCTGTTCCATTTCTTTCAATGGAACACATTTAAGTGTGAGCTATGATCTAATAAGGTTTAAAGGTCACAAGCCAGATCAAAAGCCATTCAAGCTATAGCTGCATTTCTAAACTGTATTCTTCAGCAGCTCACATCACCTAGCATACAGAGGTACTGTAGCGACAGTACTCAAACTTTTACACATACATTTCAAGTTCAATAAGTGTACTCTTTCATATAAGCTTGTGTTTAACTTCCGCCTTTAAGCCAGCTTGATATATTTTACTATAGTTGCCTCAACCATATCTGTACACACTGCACATATTTAAACAAGCACATAGTATTCACTCCACATCCTCCACTCCCGTTGGCTTGCACTACCTCATGTTTCCTGTTTCTCAAAGTTCTGTTCCCAGACGAAGAAGTCATATCCTCCCAAACTTCAGGAAACTGCATATCTAGGAAAGCAGACACAGAATTGTGCTAGTACATGCCTGAGAAATGAAAGGTATGCAGCCCCCTTGGGTTGTGCTTGCTGTGTTTCTATGCATGGCGCCCTTCATTCATGGAGAGGACATATTCTGTTTTAATTCAGGCAGCTGTTACATGATCCTTATGCAGAAACTTCCATTTAACAATGCAACATCTTCATGTGGTTTTAAAGGGTCACTAGCCACCATGAAAAATGAACAAGAGCAAAGAGACATTTTGCAGCTTCTGAGACAGTTTCAAAGCAAGGAATCTCCTCAAATCTTTTGGATTGGTCTTTTCAGAAAAGCAAAAGACTGTGTACTTCAGCACAAGAAACTCAATGGCTTCACCTGGGTATCAGGAGGAGATAACACAACAGTGAGTTATTGGGCAGAAAAGCCAAGTATGACCTGCACCAGAAAACGATGTGTTGGGCTACAAAGTGATGGTGGTCCCATCACTTCTGGACCTGGAAATCACTCATGGGGTTGGAAAGAATATAAGTGTGGTAGCAGTTTTGCTTCAGTGTGTCATTCCAATGCTCCTTGGAGTTTTTCCACTCAGAATCTAACAGAAGTGGAGACTATACCTCATCCTTTCACTGATCAGTATATGCCGGGGGTATTTAAAGAAGGATCAAGAATTGTTATCCAATGTAAAGGTTCTGGATCTAAAATTGCCCTTTCATGTGGAATGGTGAATGGCTCCTACTCATGCAAGAATGCACAGTGCTCCTGTATGAATGGTGAAGGAGGTGGTTCCCATACAAGATGTAGAAACAACGAGAGAGTAAGCTGCTTCCAACAATGCCTGTACCCAGGTAATGTTACATGCAATTGTACAGCTGAAGATAGTGTGTGTGGAGGAGATGGCAAACAGTGCCCACTTAATGTATCAAGCTCCCCAACACCCATTACAACTAATAGTACACAACCAAATGAACAACTAGATGGATATAACCGAGGTGAGGTAGATTATGTTGATACATTAGTAGTCCCGTTGATCCTGGGAATAGTGGTTCTAGGGATATTAGTGATGTTTATTTGGGGTGGAGTACAAATGTGCTTAAGGAAGAAAAGGAAGCCTAAAAGGAAAAAATCTATAGTTCCAACTGAGCCTGATGGCAGTGAAACAGACTCTACCGACCACTCCAGCGAGGATGAAGAGGAAGAGGAAGAACCACAAGAACGGACAGAGATACCTTGATTTCCATAGATACTGAATACTGACTGTGAATTTTTATACCCCAAGCCGGTATAATAAGACATTTCATAAAGGACCTATGTACAGTATGTAAATATGAAGAAATGCGTACAAAGAACTGGTACACGTATGTGGATGTCTGTGTATCTATCAATATATACCTGTCTGAAAAATGGCTATAATCACTAAGAATGGAAGTGAAGTGACCTCACAAATGCCTGTGTTATTCAACGTAAGAACTCACAAATGCCTATGTTGTTCAACAGAGCCTCTCTAAGAGATCACATCAAGCTGCATAGGATAACATAGGAAGATCTAACTAGTGTGATAGTTCTCGCTTTAATGAATATACTGCATAATGTGTGATTTAATCTGTATACAGTACATATCTGTGAAAGTATGTATATCATGTGTTTTTTAAATATGAATGTGAGTTAGGTTTGTGTGTCTTTTTAGTTCTTTTTTAATATTAAAATACATAAATACTAAATAAGCAAGGGATTTTTTGTTTCAAGGCAACTCAAGATGCCTTGCAAAATTTTATGAGATGCTTATAGCCAGGAAAGATCTATAGATGGTAGGATCGAAGAAGGGCAGAAACTCATTGGGAAAGATTCACCTATAATAGGGACTGCAAAGGGCATTTTTTCTCCAGAGATATTAAACATGGCAGCCTTATATGAACCACATCCTAGCCCTTGCAATTTTTAATTAATTACGTCCATTGTACTTAATAAGAATATCTCTAAACAAGGTATATCCTTCATATATACATATTACAGATGGATTGTATAATATTCCAAAAAAATCTGCTCTTTGCTTATATAGAGCCCTATTCAATTGGCCAAATCGCAATTGAATGAGGCCCACCATATGCAGTAAAAATACCTTCTAACAATAGCAATTATTTGCCATACAATATACTTCCTGATGTTTTTCAGTTTTCTTCCTACTTAGAATACCTAATATCATATTTTTCATTACTTAACAATAACCAGAAAGCAGAAATGAAAATAAAAAGAGATTTTCAATATTTCACTTTTACTATTTTTATTTTTTCTGTTGGAATCATTGACTTTCTCTTTACTGAACTTCTTCTTTCAGCTGCTGTCTCCTCATAAGTTAATGAGTGTTCTTTTAGACCTAATAAAATGTGCCAGTTTCCAGCTGTAATGCATTGAAAGTATTCTCCATTCTAAAGTAGATCATCAGAAATAAAAATGGTAGGAACATTGCATTTAAAAGGTATAAGGTTGTAGAATATTATTTCATTTCAAAAATCTATTTGCTCATTATCATATGCTTCTATAAAATAGTATATTTTAAATTTAGGGCTATTGTGGCATTGGTTCATATTAAATAGCACACCTAGAAAAGATTATTCATGTGGAAGTTATTGAACTTGTCTAGTCTACCAGTTACTGCTCCCTGTTTGAGTACACAGAGTGTCTGTAGATGTAAAACATCTGTTCCATTTCTTGCACTGACACTTAGAATTCTGAGCTGTGAGATCTAATTTGGTCAAAAGATTATTTTTATTATCATCTCTTATTTATGTAGTGCCAATAAATTCTGTAGAGCTGTTCAAGACTTAATCAAGCTATGGCTGCCATTGTTTCTATGACAGCTCTATGTTCTTCAGCAGCTCACATTACCTAACATACAGATATCTGGTTGCAATAAAGGAAACTACCATAACTTTTACTACCTCAATGAAGCTGTGAGCTATACCATGTAGGGTCACCCAAGATGGGCAGGTCATAGCAGAGAAGTCAGACAAATCAAGGTCCATTGGAGAAGGAACCAGCAACCCACTCCAGTAACTTTGCTAAAATAACTTTATGGACAAGCACAATCAGAGACATAACGACTGGCGTCCTGTGGTCCATGAGGTCACAGAGAGTTGGACACAACTGAACGACTAAACAACAACAAAATTACTTTTGCATATATAGGTTAATTTCTGTAAGTGTACTCTTGCATATAAGAGCAACATGCGTTAAGATGTAGTTCCCCTATTAATATGTATATTTTATTGTTTGTATATTAGTTTGGAGTTTCTTATAATGTACTTTGTCATAATAATTTTGCAGCCATGGACAGATAAGGAAATTGATGGTATATAAATTAAAGTAGTACAATGGCGTAAATGTGATCTTTTGTGTGTGTAGTATAAATTAACAAACACTGTGTGAAATAAAGAAAATCTTGATGTCAAAATATGTGTTTCCAAAAAGCATTTTAGCTGATGCAGTGAGAGTTGTGAAAGGCACAGCTGTGTCCTGCTTCCGACACCAAGAGATTTAGGATGTGATCTATTGATGCATTATTTGTCTTTGTCGGAGTATTATTGTACATTTGTATTTCTAAGCTTGATACACAGTATAAAACACCTACCTTTAATCAGCGATGGAGTCAGTGAATGGAGGGTGCCTGTTCATGATAATTTGGGGTGCCTGTTTGCAGCCTCCTTGTAGGGGCAGTATTTGTCAGATATATAGGGTAATCAGATCACTTTTCTATACCAATGTTTAATCCAGGTAGCTGATGGCCCATACTGTGCGGGGGGGTGTGTGTGTGTGGGGGGGGGGGGGTGAACCTAGTGAATGGAGGTCCCAGGTCAGTGGCGGAGCTAGCGATTGGAGTGCAAAACAATTTGTGGGGCCCCTTGGAACTAGGAAAAGCCATAAATACATGAAGATATCCAGACCACTCCAATGGTGATCAGATCTTTGTACAAGTAAACATCTGCCCTCTACCCTAATAAATTAAGAGTCCTCCTTTACACCAGGCTACTGGTGGTAACAGACGGCCCTATTCAGTTGTGGGCCATGGTGCATTGCACCTCTTTCAGAAGCAGTAGCTCAGCCTCTGGTCCTGGTTTAAAGTAATTTGGGGGCTCACTGCAACTTCTCAATGCAAGAAGGGGTAAAAAAAAAATCCCAAAATGTATATAGGTGATCAGATCACCTTGCCATAAAAATATGTGCCTCTCCTCTTAGAAATGATCAAATCCGTCTTTACTTCAAGTCACTGCTGATAAGAGGGCACGTGTGCTGTTGTAGTTCCTGCTGTGTTGCACCTGCAGCACCAGCAGTAAATCATCACTGAAAGTACTTTTAAACATACAGGCCCATATCAACAATGATAAACATGTAATTTCTCAGTGTTAGTGCAAATATTAGATACAATGCAGCTATTTGGGATAATTAACTCCCCTGGCCTGTATCTCCCTTGTACAAATGAGAGGTTGCTGTAATCATTGGATTCAGTAACATTCAGGAAGAAGGTATATTCCAGTATAAGAGGAATGCAAGAACAAGAATTCATGGTGGGAAATTTGAAAATGGAAGATATGCGGTTAGTGTGTGAAAGTATTACAGTACAAAGCAGGTGCTTGGTAAGTGGAACAGCCTTCCAGTGGAAGTGGTAGAGTCAAACACAGCCAACAGATGTAAGCGTGTCTGCTATAAGAATAAGACATTTATAGTAGATATAATAGGCAGATTAGATAGGTCATTGAGTTATTGTCTGTCATCAAATAGATGTTTCCGTTTAATTCCTGGATGTGTAAAGGGCCAAATCGTTTATGTATATAAAATTGACTAATTAAATGAGTCTACAGGTTTTCTTTGGGGCTGAATCTAGGGCACATTTTTTTAGATGATTCCACTGTTAGCAACTAGCAGATGAAACAAGACAGCCTGAAAATGTGGCTTGGACATGCCTCCTGATGACTAACATTGGATGAGCATAGTGTATAGGTATGTGGTCTCAGGACTAACACAATAAAAGCCTATTACACTGTCCTCTCCTACATACATGTCAGTACATACCGATATGTCCAAATCAGCTTTGTTTTATCTAAACTTTGTACTTACATTTCTTGTTTTTTGGATACAGTTTACAAACACTATGTCAAATGAATGCTCATTGGTCAACAGGTGCAAGCCCCAAGACAAGCAAAGTTTGAATCTGTTATTTACTGCTTTGAAAGCATTACTTGTAAAAAGAAACCTATGTGAAACAAAATATTGCCAATTCCTTTTTACAGATTTGCATTTATTATTATTTATGTAGGCCTTCAAATTGCATAATACATGACAAAACCCTCTGGTAAATGTGACCAATAAATATTAGAGTGCGCTCTGCTAAATCAGTTAATTAATAAAATTAATATATTGTATTGATGCCACACCCAGTGATGGAGCTAGTGATAGGCAGACCCTAAAAAAAATGTTAAGGGTGAATTTTTGTGTTGGGCGCCCCGGCCCCCTCCAGTGCCAACATTAATATACTTTATAAATATATAAAATATATACATTATTAACTTTTATTTGTATTGCGCCAACATATTCTGTATCGCTGTACAGGGGATAAGAACATAGAAAATACAATATTAACAAAATCAGAAAATAAGGGGCCCTGTTTTGCGTTTAGAATCTTTGTAGAAGGTGCTTTTGTGGAGTGGGCCCCTACACTACAGAAATGTTTTAATAAAATGTAAGACATAAAAAAAAAAAGGCAGCACTGGAGCCCCGAAGAGGAAGAGGGAACCAGAACATTGCATCACTTGCACGCACAGCAGCTTTGCCTGTGGTGCCACCCATGTGAACATTTGAATTTAGTCCTCCATACTCAGAACTCTTTTTGTTTGTTATTAAACTTGGTCAAATTTTTATATATGGTTTTTTGAATACCAAAACTTGGTAATGTGTAAAAAAAAAAAAAGTGAGTAAATGAGCTTGCTTCTTGCAACGTGTGTCTCAACAGGTTGTGTCCTTGTATGCTAATGAGCATTTCATGAGAGCTCATGAGAGCACTGACAGATGTAAATGCCACATTCCCATCTTGCTGATACAAACTTCTGGTATATTCATAGTCTCCCCCCACCTCAGGTAATTGATTCCTGGAAACTAAAATGGTAGATTTCCACAGCAGCAAAATTGCATATAAACGTAATAAAATAGAGGCTGGATAATTTTTTTACATTCCAAAGATATATGGCCTGATTTCTAGTGCAGACCTAAAACATTGGATATGTTCTTGACCACAGTGGTCTGTTACTTTTCAAAAACATTATAAAACATTATAAAAACTTTTCAAAACATTATAAAATATTTTCTATGTAAATGAAAGGAGTGGTGCAAGGGTTAAACATGTTATTTTAATCCATAATGAAACTGTGTTTGGTACAAAGTCCTATTTATCTTATTTTAGCACCCGGTATATTCTAATGACGCGGCGCGCATGTGACGTCACATGCGCGCCGGGTCAAGGAGCGGAGGCCGGAGCACAAGCAGGTAAGTGAGGGGAGAAGGGGGAGGTATTTAGGGGGGTTTAGGTGGAGGAGGGGGGTTGAGGAGGGGGGTTGGGGTTGTGGTTGAGGAGGTGGGTTGGGGTTGAGGAGGGGGGTTGAGGTTGAGGAGGGAGGTTGAGGATGGGGGATTGAGGATGAGGATGGGGGGTTGAGGAGGGAGGTTGAGGAGGGGGTTGAGGAGCGAGGATGAGGAGGGAGGTTGAGGATGAGGAGGGAGGTTGAGGATGAGGTGTTGAGGATGGGGGGTTGAGGGGAGAGGATGAGGATGGGGGGGTTGAGGATAAGGGGGTTGAGGAGGGGGGTTGGGGTTGAGGGGGGGTTGAGGTTGAGGAGGGTTGAGGTTGAGGAGGGGGTTGAGGATTAGGATGGGGGATTGAGGAGGGAGGATGGGGGGCTTGAGGAGGGGGTTGAGGATGGGGGTTGAGGAGGGAGGTTGAGGAAGGGGTTGAGGATGGGGGGGTTGAGGAGGGAGGTTGAGGATGAGGAGGGAGGTTCAGAAAGAGGAGGAGGGGTTGAGGAGGGGGGTTGAGGTTGAGGAGGGGGGTTGAGGATGGGGGGTTGAGGAGAGAGGATGAGGATGGGGGGGTTGAGGAGGGGGGTTGAGGAGGGGGTTGAGGATGAGGAGGGAGGTTGAGGAGGGTGTTGAGGATGAGAAAAGAGGTTGAGGATGAGGAGGGAGGTTGAGGATGAGGAGGGAGGTTGAGGATGAGGGAGGATGAGGATGAGGAGGGAGGTTAAGGATGAGGAGGGAGGTTGAGGAGTGGGGCTGAGGAGGGTGATAAGGGAGGGGGGAAGAGACACAGGGAAGGGAGAGGTTGGAAGAGACACAGGGAAGGGAGAGGGGAGAAGAGACACAGGGAAGGGAGAGGGGAGAAGAGACACGGAGAGAGAAGGGTACACAGAGGGCACAAGAGGGACACAGGAGGCAGCACATTTCCCACCCTCGGCTTATACTCGAGTCATTCATTTTACCCAGTATTTCGTGGTAAAATAGGTGCCTCGGCTTATACTCGGGTCGGCTTATACTCGAGTATATACGGTATATTTAAATTTGAACTGATAACAGATTGAGGGTCTTCTGGATATTGTATAAATAGCTAATACTACCAATGAAAATATTTGTTCTTCATGGCATCATAACATTTTAATATCCACTTCCCTAGATGTATAGAACCAGTGCAGCTCTTATCTTCTCTGAGGATTTTGACAGCGAGGGGCCGCATTTGCGGAGGTGGAGCCTCCCACGTCGGCTGCAATGAGCCGCAGGCTCACTGCAGGCCGCAAATGGAGGTGAAGGCTCTACGGCGCCTCACACGCGGTTAAAAACACCCACACAAGCGGCACTTTACCAAAATACATCTAACACGCAATCACTATATACAGACTTACACAAAAAAATATGAACCGCGGGACTTAGAATGCTAAATTTACAGACTTAGCATAAAAAAATACGAGACGTAAAATCATAACGACCTCGCAAAAATACGACCTTAGCGGCCGAACCGCGCAAACCTGAAAACATTAAAAACCAAATAAATACCCACGAAAAATACATAAAAAGCTTACCCACAGCAAGGGGGGGGCACCCAGGACCTCTGCAAGTGAAGTTAAACCTCAATTTAAGTCCAAATTCAAGAGTTTAGACAGACGAAAATCCCCTAAGCAAGAGAAAAAATGGCTGCCGCAAAAAAACGACAACGAGGCTACAGGACCCTAAACATGCAAAACACCACTAAGCACATACGGATTTTCAAAAAAGCCGTACAAGGTACAAGATACACTTTTAGCAAGGACGCTACATCATACACAGCCGCGTACCACATACACATTTGCGCCATTTCACAACCCTAACTTACACAGCTGCCCTAACCGCTTCCCCTCGCGCATGCAGCCTATTTACACTACACACTGCACACATTGCTGACACTTACACCTCAGCTCTACAACAGAGCAAACCTAGATTGTATGCTGCAGGAACATCAAAACAGATTGTCAGCTCTTCAGCACAATGCTTCCTGCATATATTACTTCCAAATAGGTAAAGTATATTCATTTATTAATGTATTAATTATTTCATTAGCATACAAAAACAAATATACACAAAAACAAAAAAAAACTCACAATAAACACTAAATCCATTCACTGAGCGACTCACGAGCGCCAACGCTGCTCATAGCACACAAAGTTTTGCAATAAGAGCAAAAAGCAGATCAACGCCGACAAAACAATAAGAGCAAAAGTGCCTATCAGAAAAAAAAAATACAACAACCAACAGCCTCGCAATGAGCGCCGAAGGATCTCGGACCACCAACAAAATTAATGTCTAGACCAAACAGCATTACCTGCCTTACAATTTTATTGCCGTGATTTTTTGACGGGCAAGTCGCTAGTATATATATATATACTAGCAACTTGCCCGGCAATAGAATTGTAAGGCAGGTAATGCTGTTTGGTACACAAAGTATTTTGGTTGTGTGAGTACCTTCGGCGCTCATTGCGAGCCTCTTGGTTGGTGTATGTTTGGTTATGAGAGCTCCTTTGGCGCTCATTGTAAGTTTTGCGCTGATGGGCTTTTGGCTCGCATTGTGAGCCTCTCCCCTGGTGTAGTTGTGGTCGTGTAAACACCGTTGGCGCTGCTTGTGAGGCGAGCGCCTTTAGTGGTTATTGCGGTTTTTTTTTTTTATGTCTATGTATTTTGTAATGTTAATTAATTAGTAAAGTTATAAAGTAATATACTTTACCAATTTGTAATTAATATATGCAGTAAGCAATATGCTGAAGAGCTAACAATCTGTTTTGATGTTCCTGCAGCATACAATGTAGATTTGCACTGTTGTTGAGCTGAGGTGTAAGTGTCAGCAATGTGTGCAGTGTGTAGTGTAAATAGGCTGCGTGCCGTAATTTTTATAGGCGATTTTTTCAAAGTGCTACGGATCTCGCACTTTGAATTGTGTATTTGAGTTTTGTGTTGTTGTGTAGTTCTGCGGGTTGTAGGTATGATGCTCTCCCTGCCTGTCATACGGGGTCGTAGGGATGAGCGCCTATGGCTCACCTCCATGAGCGCAGTGAGCACCTTAGGCGCTCCCTGCATAAGTTGTATGAGGTCGTACAGATGAGCGCCTACGGCTCTCATGTCCACCAGCGCAAAGAGCGCCTTCGGTGCTCCTTGCCTGTCCGCAACCGTGGCCCTCGCTTTGTTGCGTTACCAACAGATTTTGGCAAGGTCGCGCTGCAGAGAACTATTTATGTGATATATAAATAGATTTTTTCGATATTTTGTATATATTTTATATATTTACTGAGTTGATGTTGAAGGGGGTTTGGAAAACGCAAAAGAAATGTTGTGTCCTCCTGGGGGCCCCCATGCACTAGCTCCGCCACTGATACAAGCATGTTAAGAAAAATTAACTTCTGCATGTGTCTTATACGCCATTTTCATTATTTTCTCTCTGCAATAATTACAACAGCAATTTGTTCTATGCAAAATTATATAGTATGATTTTTTTATTTATTACATATATATATTAGATTACATACAAATAAAAAATGGGGGGGGGGGGGAGTTGAGGTTTTAGGAGTGTTCTCTGTCATTCCATCCAGATTTTACCCGGCTATTGCTTAGTCCCAACCTACTCTGGTGTCCATAGATCCCAGCAGGCCGCCCACTTCCTGTACTTCTCAACTATATCCGCTGATAATAAGCACATTTTATAAAGGTGTTGCAGTTTCCTCCTAACCTCCTCAAACGTGGACACACCCTCTTTACAATTTTTGGCCATCATGATTCTACAGGCCCGGAAAACCTGGTTTTACAAGAACTGCAACTCCTTTGGGAACCCTTGGATGGGAAGTCCCAAGATTACCTCCTTGGGTTTGCTAGGGAAAGGTGAACCCACCAGATTCTCTAATGTATTGTATGTTTTATGCCATATATGACCTATTTTTGTGCAATCCCACAGAGCATGCCTCAATGTACCAGGTTCATCACAACCTCTGAAACAGTTTCCATTGAAAGACTCCTTTGACTTGCGTAATCTTTCCGGTGTAAGATACCATCTAAAAATTGTTTTATATGTTTTCTCTCTTATGGTTAAATTTAAGGAGGAGTTTGCACTTTTAAGGATTTTTGCCGACTGTGCATCCTCCAAAGTTATGTCCAATTCCTTCGCCCTGGCCACTTTATATGCTAACTTATCTTGTGCCGTTTGATCAATTAAAAAATTGTATAAGGTAGAGATATTCTTCCTACCATAAGCATTGTGTAGACAGCAGTTCTCAAAAATGGATTTCCTCAGGGACTATTGTTCTTCATAATGGAAATCATATTGGTGTGTATGGATGCCAATCTAAGCCACTCTCTCTGGGGTGGGAGATAGCTCACTAGGGACCAATTCTCACTTCTCCCTCATTTGCACATAACACTTTGTTACAGATCTCCACAATCTCTGCAACTTTTAAAAATGTTTTCCCATGACCCTGGCAAGATCCATTGGGCTTTAGAATAAATAAACACACTGAAACAGCGTTTCTTGGGAAAAATACGGGCCACAGCTTTATTAAAGCAACCATAAACCAATAACCAATTAACATAATTAACATTGTTAAATCACAGCTCAAATAACATCCCGGAGGTGGAGCCCGGCCCGGTCAGTAAACTCACGCCCTGGGCCCGCGCCCAGAGCCTCCCAGTGCTTTCCTAAGCACGCCCATGAGGCAGGGCAATGCCCACTTAAGCCCGTGGGCCGGGTGCCTCACCTCCCGCCAACCAAAGACATTCCTATTTGCATCCTACTTAGAATTCACAGAATCCTAACCCTCCAACTCTTTTCCACCGCCTTTTTTTTTTCTTTCTAAACCTAACTTAAGCTTTCTGAACTTTGCTCAACCAACCTCTCCCTCTAGACGTATCCTACTTCCTTATCTGCTACTTTCCTATCTGACCACCATTTTAGGGGAGGGAGGGAGGGAATCAGCTCAATGGCCGGCGCGGAGTGAGGAAGCCTGCGAAACGGGCTTAAGTCCCTCCTCCTCCTCCCAGCCTATCAGCATCGCCCAGGCTCCGCCGGGTCACGCAGCGCTGCGTCAGACCCGGTGTGCCTGGGCTGCCTCCACGCCGGCCATTATTGTGCTAGTTTGTGGTTATGAGCCTTTTTGAGTCTTCTGCAAATTGAGGAGTATGTGCCCAATGTCTGTGCTATTGAGTGATTGCTGCTTTCAGCATACAAACTGCTTGCTTTTCCTTTATGAGCAGTTCAAATTAGGGTATTTTAATACATGAATGAATATGCTTTTTTAAATATTAACTCTTCTATGGGATTTTCATGCAGTGAAAACCTTGTGCAATATTTAATACAAGCTGTCTTAATTGCAAGTTAGAACAGCCTAGCATCTTTTTTTCCCCCTTCAAAGCGGCATTATACTCCTCTGAATTAATAATAGGCAGATTGTTTTTACAGTGTTAAAAATAAAGAAATCCTTTATTTTACCATCATTTATATGCCTGTATTGTCATCTCCATTTTTATCTTTGCTTGGATCTGTTAAATCATAACATATAAGTGTTAAGAAGCACTTACCATATATACTCGAGTATAAGCCGAGTTTTTCAGCCTTTTTTAAAGCTTAAAAAGGGCCCCCTTGGCTTATACTCGAGTCACTCCCCCCCCCGTTTTTCTCTAACCCCCCTTGTGTCTCTCTACCCCCCCTTGTGTCTCTCTACCCCCCGTGTCTCTCTAACCCCCCCATGGCTCTTTCCCTCCCCCCTCCTCATCCTCAACCCCCCCAGTTCATACTACCCCTCTAAATACCCCTTCCCCCCCCTCTCCCCTCACTTACCTGCTCCGGCCTCCGCTCCTTCTTGACCCGGCGCGCATGTGACGTCACATGCGTGCCACGTCATTAGCATATACCGGGTGCCGGCACCCAGTATATGCTAATGCCATGACGTCACATGCGCGCTACGTCTTTAATATATACCGGGTGCCGGCACCCGGTATATGCTAATGACGTGGCGCTCATGTGACGGGTATTTAGAGGTGTAGTATGATGGGGGGGAATAAAATGAGGGGGGGGGTTGAGGATGAGGAGGGAGGTTGAGGAGAGGGTTGAGGATGGGGGGGTTGGGGTTGAGGAGGGAGGTTGAGGAGGGAGGTGGATGGGGGGGTTGGGGTTGTGGAGGGGGGCTGAGTATGAGGCCTGAGGATGAGGGGGCCTGAGGATGAGGAGGGAGGTTGAGGATGAGGAGGGGGGTTGAGGAGGGAGGTTGAGGAGGGAGGTTGATGAGGGAGGTTGAGGTTGAGGAGGGAAGTTGAGGAGGGAGGTTGAGGATGAGGACGGAGGATGAGGATGGGGGGGTTGAGGTTGAGGAGGGTGTTGAGAATGGGGGTAGAGGATGGGGGGTTGAGGTTGAGGATGGGGGGTAGAGGTTGAGGAGGGAGGTTGAGGAGGGGGTTGAGGATGGGGGGTTGAGGAGGGGGTTGAGGATGAGGAGGGGGCTGAGGATGAGGAGGGAGGTTGAGGAGGGGGTTGAGGAGAGAGGTTGAGGAGGGGGTTGAGGATGAGGGGGTTGAGGTTGAGGATGGGAGGGTTGAGGATGAGGATGGGGGGTTGAGGATGAGGGGGTTGAGGATGAGGTGGTTGAGGAGGGAGGTTGAGGATGAGGAGGGAGGTTGAGGATGAGGAGTGGGGTTGAGGAGGGAGGTTGAGAATGAGGAGGGGGGGAAGAGACACAGGGAAGGGAGAGGGGGGAAGAGACACAGGGAAGGGAGAGGGGGGAGAGACACAGGAAAGGGAGAGGGGGGAGAGACACAGGAAAGGGAGAGGGGAGAAGAGACACGGGAGAGAAAGAGGGACACAAGAGGGGGACACAGAGGGCACAAGAGGGACACAGGGGGCAGCACATTTCCCACCCTCGGCTTATACTCGAGTCACTCATTTCACCCAGTATTTTGTGGTAAAATCGGTGCCTCGGCTTATACTCGGGTTGGCTTATACTCGAGTATATACAGTAATTACAGATAGGGTGTGCATTAGAAAAAACGCATGGCCAGAACTGCATACAATTGCAAAAAAACATATGATACATTTAAAAGTTTTTTTTTTTTACCTTACTAAAAAGTATGTGCCTATTATCAATACTAGTTGTTTAAAATTATTAAAAATATTGGACTGCATTGTCCTTTCAATAATACATACCCATCTATTTAGAGAGTGGCAGAGCTAGTCATGGAAGGGCCCTGGTGCAAAATAGTCCATTTTTAATCTTCTCTTTCCACAACGTAGAGTCAATAAAAAAAGCCAAACATGCATGTAGATGATCAATAACCTCTTCAGTGATCAGATCACCTTTCTATAAAATAATTACCTGCCATTCTCATCTACTAAATTAAGATTCCTCATTTACTGCCAGCAGCAGAGTGTCTTGCCCTGTTGTGGGTCCATGTGCTTTTCACCTGCTGCACCAGCTGTAGCCCCACCACAAGTAGCTCCACCAACTTGTTCCATAATATCAGCTATTAAAACAAGAGAGTTATCACTGCCTGTGCTTGGTTCCTGACCCCACCCCTGTTGTCTTTAATACCCTTAACCCACTTAGATTGTAAGCTCTTCTAAGAGCAGGGCCCTTAATACCCTCTATGCCAGTAAGTACACATTTTTCCTATTTGTCTTATGTTTTTACTGTAAGCCCTGTACTTAGCACAGTATGTATACTTCTGTATGTATGTATGCATAATTCAGAATATATATATAATTCTGTATAAATGCATCTATGTATGCATAATTCTGAATGTATGTATATATGTATATCTAGGTCTAATAGGAATGCTAGGTTCCCAAGGTATTTACTACCCATAAGTTAATAATCTATATACAATGTGGGAGAAAAAATAAACTAAAGTCTTTATTAATAAGGGGTAACAACGGCGATATCATAAAAACAATTGATAAAAAATCCTGGATTGGAAAAAGAAGTTATAAAAAAGGCTGGTTGATGTGTGAGCATGTAACCACTTTGTTGGTAATATAAACTCTAAATAGAGGGGTTCATGAAGTCACACCTAACAGTATTGCAGAGGAAAAAATGCATGACTTGTCCAAATGGATTAAACCTGTCAGTGCAATTATCAGAAATGTATAATGCACATAAATACATGTAGTGCTTCTGGATATATAGGATATTAGTGACCCTTTGGGGTTCACAATATTAATAGCCTGAAATGATCTGTCCTTAAGATATAGAGATATATTTCTCTTAATGGTTTACCAGGATCTATTCAGACCATGTTTATCTATTTCCTGGTCATGGCACAAGTTATACAAAATGCACAATACAGACTTAGGAGCACTTAAGTCTTTTGTCTTAATAGGACTATGATATATATATAATGTCCCTACTGGGCATCTTCTCCTAGAGAGATTAAGCTTCTGTTTTTACCATACTCCATTCCAGAGTTTAACATGATATGAAAGCAGCAGTCCACAGAGAGTAAATAGAAGCCAGCAGGTAAGCTATTGCTTTAAGCACCGTCTATTGCGTGCTCAATATAACTAATATCCAGACAACCACATTCACTCATATGGAAACGGACAGGGAGGGTAAGCATGCAACCTCTAAATAATAAAATACAATACTGTTAGTAGAGAGGACGCCGACGTGCCCTTAGCTGCAAGGCATGCCACGTCATCAAAGGCCGACGCGTTTCGACGTCATCAGACGTCTTTGTCAAGGTAGAGTGTGCTGAGCCGTCTAGCCCTCTTTTTAAACGTTGCCGTTACCACAGCAACCAATTGACATTGAGCGGACCTGCGCACTGTAATTTAAAGGCGATCATAGCGCCATGATGCATAAGGATGAAGCAAACATAATATAATAATAATATAATATTACCCTCTCAGACAAATGAGAGGGTATAAATGAATGACGATAATAGCAAATAGATAGCAAATGAATAGTCCCTGTATGACATGGGACAGGAAACTCCAGGCTAGGAGGAAAAGGTGTGGAAAACAGAAATGTGATAACTACATATACTAACTGTATAAGGAAATTGATATAGATCCTAAAGGAAAAGAGAGCTATAAGGTGACAAAAATATGAATGTGACCTGAATATCCAGGATGAAGATCTAAAAGGTGCATCGAAACAGACAATTTAAAGTCTGTTATATAAGAGTGAAGAAATGTGGTGCATGTGAAGAACTGAGCGGACACCCTATTGGGGATTAAAGTGGAGAGCAATGGGAAGGGAGGGGGAGAAGAGGGAAGTAAAGGTAAATAGTGACTGTGTAAACAATAATGATACAGTGTTGATCCACAGAAATACTAATGATGTGAAAAAGTGGTCCGCTCAATGTCAATTGGTTGCTGTGGTAACGGCAACGTTTAAAAAGAGGGCTAGACGGCTCAGCACACTCTACCTTGACAAAGACGTCTGATGACGTCGAAACGCGTCAGCCTTTGATGACGTGGCATGCCTTGCAGCTAAGGGCACGCCGGCGTCCTCTCTACTAACAGTATTGTATTTTATTATTTAGAGGTTGCATGCTTACCCTCCCTGTCCGTTTCCATATGAGTGAATGTGGTTGTCTGGATATTAGTTATATTGAGCACGCAATAGACGGTGCTTAAAGCAATAGCTTACCTGCTGGCTTCTATTTACTCTCTGTGGACTGCTGCTTCCATATCATGTTAAACTCTGGAATGGAGTATGGTAAAAACAGAAGCTTAATCTCTCTAGGAGAAGATGCCCAGTAGGGACATTTTATATATTTATCATAGTCCTATTAAGACAAAAGACTTAAGTGCTCCTAAGTCTGTATTGTGCATTTTGTATAACTTGTGCCAAGACCAGGAAATAGATAAACATGGTCTGAATAGATCCTGGTAAACCATTAAGAGAAATATATCTCTATATCTTAAGGACAGATCATTTCAGGCTATTAATATTGTGAACCCCAAAGGGTCACTAATATCCTATATATCCAGAAGCACTACATGTATTTATGTGCATTATACATTTCTGATAATTGCACTGACAGGTTTAATCCATTTGGACAAGTCATGCATTTTTTCCTCTGCAATACTGTTAGGTGTGACTTCATGAACCCCTCTATTTAGAGTTTATATTACCAACAAAGTGGTTACATGCTCACACATCAACCAGCCTTTTTTATAACTTCTTTTTCCAATGCAGGATTTTTTATCAATTGTTTTTATGATATCGCCGTTGTTACCCCTTATTAATAAAGACTTTAGTTTATTTTTTCTCCCACATTGTATATAGATTATGTATATATGTATGCCTAATTCTGTATAAATGCCTCTATGTATGTATGTATGCATGTAAGTGAGTATAAATCTGCATGTATGCATAATTCTGAATGTATGTATACTTCTGTATAAATGCATCTATGTACAGTTAGTAAGTATAATTATGTATATAAATCTGTATGTATGTATGCATGTATGATTATATGTAAATATAATTATGTATTGTGACAGGGTCGGCCTTTGGCTACCAGTTGCTCCTGTGAGCTTAATTTCAGCATGAAAGGAACATCTAGAAAAATTGGCTTGCTTATTTGCAGGATCACCCTGACTAGCCCTGAGGCCGCTTTTCGTCTTCAGGTAAAATATTACCTTTTCACAGGGAGGGGTGGTACCTTAAATTCCAGTCTCTTTCTCCCAGTTTCCTAGCTGCAATGGATGCTCTGAAATGCCTTCCCTCAGAGCAAACAATCTCTCTTGTAAATATAGTTGCAGTCACACAGACTGGGTTCTCTATCCCAGCTTCTTCAAACAGACTGCAGATCCACACACTACTCACTGCCCTTAGGCCAAAGCCGAATCAGCAGCCCTTCCCTTCTCTGCTTTCCGGGCTTTAAGGTGATGTGTCACCTGGGCCAATTAGGAGTCCTCCAGGAGTTTAACTCTGTCACTCCTGTCAAGAACTCTTCATGCTCTGTACCTGACACCATCATCTAGGGGGCAAATGATCACAAACCATCCCCCTCAGCTCAAACAACAAGGGGTTGAGCGAATTGTGCTGAGAGACCGTATACGCTGTACATGGCAACCACATGGCGCAGATGGCACTGTAGCTCCAGATCAAAACATTGCCACCCGTCATTCAGGAGCCTCAGTACTCTGTGTGACTGTTCATGCCCCAAGACCTCTTCATCATGCATATCCGACCTCCCCAGTGCCAACTGCATCAAGGCATCATGCAGTGCCTGGAGGGCCACTCGAGGATTCTTCTTCTCTTTTTGGCCAGCGTTCATCCCTCTCTCGCGGCTCTGATTTATCCTCATGAATGAGAGGCCTGAGGTTTGACAATTCCCTTTCTGGCTTAAATTCTTCCTGTAAGTTCATGGCTAGATGGCTTCTTTTTGTCTGTTCCAAGTCACTCCGGGAGTATTTATGCCTCATCTGCAGTACAGGAACCTGGGACTGGAGTTGCCTTCATTCGGCCTCTTCACTCTTGGCTTTCTTTTGTTCCTTTAGTCCTTCTGTTAAACATTCTTTTTCCAGAAGTTTATCTGCAGCTTTCTCAACCCTTCTTCTGGCCTTTTCTAATGCTTTAGCATCAGTCTTGTTTTGCTTTCGCTCTTCACTCCTTGACCTCCACTCCCCCATCTTCTGTTTAACCCTGCTGGTGGCCTTCTCCATCTTATCAGTGTTGACTTCTGTCTCTCTCCCTAACTCTTTCACATCACTCGGTAACTCAATTGATACAACCCACTGGGGGTTAGTGTCAGACTCCGATAGCAGCTGACACCCTGCTATCGCTTGAGTAACTCTCGAAAAAACACTGTGACACCTTGAGCTTGTTGGGCTCCTTTTCGCAACACCTTCTGTAGGGTCTCCCTCTTTAGATGCTTTAACATAACTTTCATCCCCTGGGTCATCATTACCTTCACTATGGAACCGCAACTTGGGTGGTTTCTCTTCCCACTCCCCTTCACAGCTGACTTCATTACTCTGTAATCTGTCCTGGGTCAGTGGTTTGGAAGGATAGATAATTCCAGGTGTTCCAATTGTCTGGCTGATTATTCTCAACAAGTTGTATCGGATTCATATGGCCATCTTGATTCTGTTCTGGTACATGGTCCTTCGTAAACTCCAGAAACATGTCTTCTCTCAGGGTAGCTTCTAGCTCTTGGACTTGCACCTCATTTTTCTCACTGTTCACAGCATGTATCCTTTGTTCCACTGTAGCTTCAATCCTGCAAGGTCTGTGACTATCTCTGCCAGGATAAATCTCTCAAACTTTTGATCTTGCTGGAACGTCTCTAGCGGTACAGCAACTTCAGGCTTACACTCAACCCATAGGCTAGTGCACATCTTAGAAACCTTTAGAATTTTTGGTTTCTTAAGGAAGCTTGTGTTTTCAACTTCCTCAGTCATAATTCCTCTTCTTTTAACTGCTTCTCTTCATCTTTGCTCTGTTTTCCTGCTTGTGTTGCCTCCAAGGCTTCCAGCTTTGCATCTTTCTTTACTCCCTTCAGCTGTATTTTCTCCCCTTTAGCTTGTAAATCCAGTTCACTCTGCTGACTGAATTTCCGGCTGAAGAATTTTCTCACTCGTTTTCTTCAGGTCCTCCCTGGATATCTCTGGCAGCTCTGCCACCCTTTCTTCATCCTTCTGTTCTCATGTACAAGCTCCGTCACTATACCATGCATTTGAACTTTCTTTGGACATATCTCTGTGTTTAACACAGCATCTGGTGTATATCGGTCCTGAAGATCAGGGTTGGTCTCTTCTGGACATGCATCACCCTATTCCAACCGTATCTCCATATCAGACTGATCGTCCATCCTCTGCTTTTATGGACTATGCATCAGCAACTTATTCCCTATCAGAGCTGTTTTACTCTCTGCCTCTTGTAGCTGAGAGTGCAGATCATCTACTTGGCTGTGCCATGTTCGTTTTTCCTGCTCCCAGTAGAGACGCTCCTCCTTTAACATGCATTCTATCCTCTTTTGGGCATCTTGCAATTTCTTTACTTGCTCCTCAGACTTCTCTTGTGCCTCCCTCTTAGAGAAATTGCTCATCCTTAGAGGTATACGCTTAGGGAGTACATTTTGATTTATCTGTTCGCCCCTGGGCAGCCGCATCTGCCTATCTTTCTCAATCATTTTATACTTGGACAGACTCTGCTCCCAACTAGACATCTGTGTCTTCTTCCTAGAGGACATGCTGCCTGTCTTCCATTGTAGGCTTTTTCAGTGTCACTGGGATAATCAGCAGCCCTTCCTTTCTCTGCTTTCCAGGCTTTAAAGTGATGTGTCACCGGGGCCAGTAGGAGGCCTCCAGGAGTTTAACTCTGTCACTCCTGTCAAGAACTCTTCATGCTCTATACCTGACACCATCCTCTAGGGGGAAACGCACAGTCACGTTATGTATGTATAATTCTGTATGTATGCATGTGTGGATAATTATATATATATATATATATATATATATATATATACATATATATATATATATATATACATATATATACATATATATATATATATATATATACATATATATACATATATATATATATATATATATATATATACATATATAGATATATACATATATATATATATACATATATATATATATACATATATATATGGTTTGTGTGTGTGTGTGTATATGTATATATATATATATATATATATATATATAGTGCCTTGCAAAAGTATTCACTCCCTTGACTTTTTTATTTTGTTACATTACACCTTAAATTCAATGTTTTGTTAATCTGAATTTTATGTGATGGATCAGAACACAATAGTCTAAGTTGCTGAAGTGAAATGAGAAAAATATATACATACAACAATTTTTTAGAAATACAAAACAAAAAATTGGCATGTGCGTATGTATTCACCCCCTTTGTTATGAATCCCAGTAAAAGCTCTGATGCAACCAATTACCTTCAGACGTCACATAATTATTGAAATGCTATCCACCTGTGTGCAATCTAAGTGTCACATGATCTGTCATTACATATACACACCTTTTTAGAAAGGCCACAGAGGCTGCAACACCTAAGCAAGAGGCACCACTAACCAAACACTGCCATGAAGACCAAGGGACTCTCCAAACAAGTAAGGGACAATGTTGTTGAGAAGTACAAGTCAGGGTTAGGTTATACAAAAATATCCAAATCATTGATGATCCTGTCGTGGTGTTTATAGTAAAATGATATTAGAAATAGTCAATTTTACTTATTGTCCGATTATAACGTCAATTTATAGGAAAGTATAGCTTTTAAACAAAACAGCGTTTATTATCATCAATATCACAATCGAATTCTAGAGTAATAAAAAGTTCTAAACAGTACTATATGATTTTCAGATGTCAATAACCCAATTAAGTCTATTGCAATATTAATACGATAAAAATGTTAATAAAACAAGAAAAACCTTGTAACTACTTTATCAACAAAATCTTCTAGGGTAATAGAAAATAACAATAAATTACTATAATCAATATTCCTTATTTTAGCTATTTATGATAAACATGAGAATCAATCTTATTAATATAGTAAGTCACAATAATATCGTTGGCAGAATATATAATATACCATATATTGAATAACAAAAATACTATGGGAACAAAGGAAAATATGTCACAATTTGAATAAAACTTACTGTAGATATATTATTGGTGGCTTCTGTGATATAATTGATTTAGAGGAATAAATAAGATCAATTTATCTTTTATATCACAGAAGTTTGAAATTAAATCTATACATTACCAGATACCAGAATCAACCCAATATCACGTAAAGTCAGCCTGGATAATCCCAAATCGATTATTATATGAAAAATTAAATATATTAGGAATCAAAAATAGGTCCTCTCTCTCTCAATGTCTTGCATCTGTGTGTCAGCCTCACTCCTCTCTGTCCGTCTGTTCTCCCTTTCTTTTTTTTCTGTCCTATTTTAAATACCCATTCTTATCTAGATCTTCACGTTAATCACATCCTGGAATTATTTCTCACTATTGTGTTAAGTGGCAATACATGAATATCAAATGCACAGTCAAACAAGTATTGTCATTATCAGAACCAAATGGTGGATCTCTCGTCTCCAATTTGAGGTGTGACTATTTCATGACACTTGAGGATCAAAAGAATCTAGTATGAATACTAATGACCAGCCTTTTGGTGGATCCACTGTTTACATTCTCATTACAATGTAGACACTTAGTGAAGCTCAGGAAAAATGGAATATGTGTATAAAATTAAAAACTCAAAATAAAATGATGATGTGCAATATAGGTATAACATAACACATAGATATGAAAAGTTTAAGATATTTCCTATCCGATGATATCAAACACTGTTAAGTTTGAGGAGTTTCTATATGTGTATTAATTAAAATATTAAGAGGATATATTTAATCAGAAATATATAATGAAATGGTATATATATATAGGAGTATACTCATTTATATATTTAATAGGTAAAACCCCTGACAAATCCCCCTTTCTGGAATAATGTCTCCCCATTAGGTAGGTGACATTATTACAGTAGCAATATGTGTAATTAAATAGGTAAGTATTCGGTTGTCTAAACATATTTCTTTACCTATGCGTCATTTCTATTGGGGTATATTTTCTGACCTCATTGCTTACATGTACCAATTATATGAATGATCCAGAGGAAGGCAAACATAAAACCCAATGGTCTTAATTGGGAAAAATTAATTCCTTCCTGACCCCAAATATTGGCGATCGGATTCCTCCCTGGATCAATACTCCCTCCATGATTAAGCAGGATGACCCTGAATGTCCTTTTAGTTAAAAGAGATGCAGTCCTGATCCATCATCTATTATTATTTTCCTGATAATCACTTCAATGGTTATGATTCGGCAAATGTTCTGACCGTTGATAACGGGAGTTATGTGAGTTTATACAGTTTTCCTTAGTTGTTTTTACGTCTTCTTCTCAATGGCCTATGAACAGGCAATGTGGTCACGATACCACGTTTGAGTCTTTTCCACCCTGATGTGGAGTATTCTGAATTGTCTTTTAATCATCCTCTGTGGATCGACACTGATGAAGATTTTCGGCGACGTTATTCTCCTCCCGGGTTAGGATGCATCTTGGAGCCTCTTGGAGAAAGACGCCTGAGGAAGGACCGTCCCACGATAGCTTCCGCCTGAACTTGTTGGCGTTAGGATCATCATTACCCTGATACGAGCGGCCTTTTCTTTTATCAATTTGGATACTCTCTCTTTTTGGTTTCTAAGTTTAACCGAAATACAAGTGGTTTTAATAATACATTCCTAACATGATGGATTAGGTAGATAGATGAAGAGACAGAAGATTTTTTTCGCGAAAAACATTTCACAAATCACGGTTCATCTGGGCAAGTATTTTCAACGATTCTTAACTGAGATCTAGGATGACAGGTTCTCATTTGGTTAATATGGACCCATTTTTCTACCATTTCACCATCTTTTGGGATCTGAATCTTATACACGACGGGTGAAATTTTATCTATAATGGTATAAGGTCCTTTCCATGAGGGTAAAAACTTTTTCTCTTTTGCCTGATTACGTAGGAAGTTATATAGATAAACTTGATCTGTGATCTCATACTCTTTCTTAGAGGTTTTCAGATCGTAATATGTTTTAGTGCTTTCTGCAGATTTCTCTAGATTTTTCTGGGCAAATGCAAAAGCCTGTTGTAAATGCTTCCTCAAGTTCTCAATATACTGATGGGTCGTGGCGGCATTTACCAAGTTATGGTCTTGGGTTCTATAGATAAGGTGTTGTGGGAGTACCATACGTCTCCCAGTCATTAATTCAAAAGGGGACATTTTAGTAGCAGTACTAGGGGTAGATCTTATCGCCATTAAAACTAAGGGTAATTTTATGTCCCAGTCCTTACCTGATTCCTTGACATATTTCTTTAGGATACTTACAATAGATTGGTTGTACCGTTCTACCCCACCACTAGAAGCGGCGCGGTAAGCAATATGTAATTTACGTTTAACACCTAGGATTCTCCACATACGGCTCATCACCTCACTGGTGAAGTGACTTCCTCTATCTGACTCAATTCGTTGCGGTAGGCCAAAACGAGAAAACACATGGTTAATCAACAAAATTGCGGCAGTCTCCGCTTTACAGTTTGTCGCCGGAAGGCACTCTACCCATTTGGTGAATAGACATGTTACGGTTAACATGTACTTATTACCCCTGGTAGAGGTAGTTACTGGGCCAATAAAGTCAATCTGTATGTCTGACCATGGCATGGACATCCCCCTTTTCTGAAGAGGAGCCCTATGGGTAGGTGAATGGGGTTGAAACTGGGGACATACCAAACATCCTTGACAGTAAATTTTTACATCCATCAACATGTGCGGCCAATATGCAAAATCACGAAGTATCTCATATGTAATCTTTTCACCTCTGTGGCCTGATGTTGGTGCATCATGAGCATGTTGTAGCATTAGACCTCGATAAGCAGTAGGAACTACCCATTGATGTATACCATTCTTAGATGTGCGGATAAGTAAACCATCTAAGATGTTAAACTGGGATTTTGACTTAATTAGAATCCTGAAATCTTCCTTATCTGACACATCTATTTTGTCCAGAGGATACTGTATTGGATCCTGTATATGGTTATAAAATGGACCTATGATAGGATCTTCTTTTTGACTATTGATCAAGTCCAAATTAGGAGTATCATGGGACCACTGTACTGTGGAGAGTTCTGTATCTTTCTGGGATTGCTGTCTAGTGATAGCCTGAATTTGCAATGGACCCATAAGGTGGTCCATTTCAATTGATTCCCCCTCTAGGGCACCTTGCTTTGCTAGTTTATCAGCAAGATCATTTCCGTCTTTATCCTGACCCTTTACTTTGGAATGTCCTTTTGTTTTCTTCCAGTATATAGTCAGTTCATGAGAATTTACCATTTCATCAATGGCATGTATTAACTTACCATGTTTTATCGGTTTCTTTCGGACATTAGTCATATTATTTTGTTTCCATACTGGTAAATATTCAACAAAACTATTTCGGGCATATTCTGAATCAGTAATGATTACAAAGTCCTTAATGTTATGCTCTATTGCGGTGTAAACAGCATAATATATAGCCATCAATTCTGCTATCTGACTACTCTTGGGTCCTATTTTACACCCTTTTGGAGGAGCAGGAAAATTATCTATCCATACATTTCCAATTCCCGCAACTAGCTTATTATCTGTATCTTCTTTTACGTGATAGGCACATCCATCTACATAAACTGTGGGTAAGGATTTACAAAATACCTCTTCATATATTTTATGAGGTGACAATTTATATTCCTCCAGAAGGTCTATATGAGGATCATCATCCTTAAAGGGGTCTGCGGCAGTACAATCATGTAAATCCGCTAATCCTTGGGCAACTAGATTCTTTTTATTTTGGGCATATCTTATCTCTAAAGGCCATCCTTGTAAGGATAAGGTCCAAGCAGTTATGCGGCTATTTGATAGATTACCAGACCTAATTTTATTGCTCTGAATATATTGTAATGGTTGGTGTGCTGTTTCCACTATTATTTTCTCACCTTGTATGAAATTTCGAAAATGTTGTAGTGCCCATACTGTAGCAAATAGAGCCTTCTCACAATCATTAAATTTTACCTCTACAGGAGATAGTGTTTTACTCGCACAAGAGATAATCTTGTTATGTTGGTCATATTTCTGATATAACACAGCACTTAAACAATTATCAGTATAACCGGTTTCTAAGAAGAAGGGCTTACCTCGTTCTGGATAAGCTAGGCAAGGGGCCTGACTTAGTTTCTGTTTTAACTCATTTACAGCTTGGTTCTGAATCTCACCCCATTTCCATGGCTCACCTTTCTTTAACAATTGTATGAGGGGTCTTGTTATTTCGGCATAATTCTCAATAAATTTACGAGAATAATTGGTGATACCCAAGAATGATCTCAATTCTTTTGTAGTTGTAGGCATTTTAGTTTTAAGTAGGGCCTCTACCTTCTTTTTCTGTGGATTTACCCCATCAGGAGTTATCTCATGACCTAAAAAGTTAACTTTAGTGCGGCACCACTGAGCCTTTTGGAGAGATATTTTAACTCCTGCGTGCTTTAATTGGTCCAAAACATGTTCAATTTCTGTGATATGTTTATCAAATTCGCAACTTTTAATCAAGATGTCATCTACATAGGTTAATGTCCCTCGCTCTTGAGCATCAGGCATTGCCTTGTGCAAGAAAATAGCAAACTCATTCCCTGAATTTATAAATCCAAATGGAGTTCTAGTCCATGTAAATTGTTGATTACCAAATGTAAATGCTAATTTATGTTGGTCCTCTTCATTGACTTTAATAGTCCAATAACCTTGGGCACAATCAAGTGTCGTAAATAATTTAGACCCTTGGACTTGTGCTAAACATTGGTCTATATATGGGACAGGCCAAGCCGACATATGGACTCTCTTATTTAATTGCCTCAAATCAGCGCATAAGCGCCATGTCCCATTTGGCTTCAAAATACCTAGAACAGGATTATTATAAGAACTATGTACAGGACGTATAATTCCTCTTGATTCTAGATTCTTTATAATATCGGCTAATGATTCATAAGAGGCGAGGGGTAGTCTATATTGCTTAACAAATATAGGTGGCATACTGGGATCAGTTTTAATTTTAGTGACATGTAGATCCGTCAGGCCACAATCATATGAGTCTTTAGAAAATACATCTTGGTAATTCATAAGCACTTGTCTTAATTTTTGGCGTTCAGTATCATTAGAGCACCCATCGGCTAAAATTATCTGTTCTTCAACTCTTTCTTTAAACCCAGGAAAAACCTCAGGTTGACTAATTTCATAGGCTTCCTCTAGTTGTGTAGATAGGTCAGTGGTGATGGAGTTTATCTGTATCTTATCGACTAAATTCTCTTCATACTCTTGTTCATCTATATTTTGATTAAAAATTAGCTCGTCATCTGTTATTTCACACTGGCCTTCCATGGAACTGAAGGGATAAATAGATTGAACAGTAAATAATCCTTCTGGTTGAGTATCGAAACATTGGTCAATCATTTTATCATCACTCATATATTCCTCTGGTATCAAACCAATAACTGAATTGGTAAATTCAGAGGTGAAATATTCTGCATCAATGGCCATTCCTACTATAGATCCCTTCTCCATATGTATTGGATGGGAAGCTATGTTATTTACTAGGATGACAAAAGGTAATTGTGTCACAGCAATTAAAGGAGTGTGGGTGGTGTTAAGGCCTTTTTGTTGGGTTTGATAGCTAAGATTAACATAAGCATCTTTGCCTTGAATCATCTGCCCTCTTTTTACTTGCAAGGGTAGAGGGAATTGGGCTACTCCTTCTGGTATAATGACAGTTCGTTCCATCTGCATGGTTATTGCATAAGGCATCTGTTGGGCATATTTCAAGGCTTCTGAGTCATTACTGAAGTCTAATGGTGACTCATTCAACCGGGACCATAGAACGTTATGGATTAAATCAATTTGAAAAGCAAACCGATGTAACAAATCATTACCAATATATATTGGATATTGGGAATCCTCTATCACCTGGAACAAGTGCACAACCTTTTTATCTCCTATCGAAAGGGGTATTAAACATCTTGCTATAATAGGATGGGTTGAGGTTTCATGATCTATTTTATATATGTATTGGTCATATGGTTGGGAATTACGAATTAATCTTGGATTCTTTATTTGTTTTAATAGACTTTCATTAATGTAACTATGTTCATGGGTTAAGGCTATTTTGGCTTGTTTAGGATATCTCATACCTATAATATTTATGGGGATAAATAAACCCTTAGCTCTTATTTCTATGTTAGCCATAATTTTGGAATGTCTAGTTATTTCAAAAGGTTTAGAGGTTTTCCTATTTAGTGAAATAGTTAGGACATTTCCTTCTACATGAGTGTTATCTATGTGGGCCTGATTAATTTGGATCACATTTTCATCATTTATTTGTTCTTCAGAAATGTCATGGCATTGTAATATCGTCATTTCAGGCGTTTGATTATTTTGAAAATGAATTTCCACTGAATTTTCTTTTGTTTCTATTACATGACAATTTCTCGGCATATTGGATTGTTTAACCTTTTCATAGTTTATTGGAAAGCTAACTTGTGACCATATTACTCCATCTATACAGTCTATTATTGGACTTAATCGCCTCAGTAGATCTGTCCCAATTAAAAATTGAGACTCAGGAACATCTACGACTATCACTGGATGTTTTACCTGTTTATTTCCTATTTTAATACTCAACCATACACTACCTTTGGTCTTTATGGACATTCCATCAAAATTCTTTACAATTCCCATGAATGATTTTAGAATAGTTTTCTTATTAGATCTACGTTCTATTTCTTGATACATATCTTGGGAAAGAACAGTTACTTGGGAGCCTGTGTCTATTAACCCTTTAATGTCCATGGAGTCTACATCTTGTAAGCTGACAGGGATATAGTATCTCCCCTGACATTCCTCCATCTCACATAGGAAATGGGAATGTTTTAACATATCTGACTTCTTCCATTGTTCGTTCTTATTTAGAGAGTCAGACTGGGGGGTATTATTTAACCAGTTTATGGTAATTTCGGGGGGGTTATTGGTCAGGTTAGGTATATCCTCAATTTTACCTGTATTATATTGTTTATTATCTTGACTAATTATTAACCCTGTTTCAATGATTTGTGGCTTGGTCAGTGATGCATCCTGTAAACAAAAAGGTTTAACCTGTGTATTGTTCATACCGCTCCCTCTGACTTCATTGATACCTCCTTCTTGCTCTGTGGGAGTTCCTGTGTACAAAGAAAACTTAGGGACAGAAGGAAGAAACATCTTATTATCATTTGTTTCAGGATTATCCATCACAGTTTTGCAAACGCCATTCAGTCACTGGTTTTGGTTTTCAGAATCGTGTCCCCTTTGGACTGGCTGGGCTCTCAGTGTTTGATTTCCCGGCATATTCATTCCTGCCATGAGGGCAGTCATTTGCTGGGTCAATAATTTAACTTGTTCCTCTAGGTTAGAGTTTTGTTCTACATTTTGGTTTCGGTTATACCTATTCGTAACTCTTTGGCTTTCTGAATTTTCTGAAGTACTGGGCCTTGGAGAGCTCAATCTTCTTTCTAAATTGGGGTTTTTAGGTTGCCACCAATAATCTCTAATAGGATTATTTCCTTTGTAATTTGGGCTTACATAAAACAAATTATTATTTCTATTTTGGGGCCTTTCAGGGGTAACTTTTATAGGTCTAGGTTTGGGTGGTATGTATTTTGGTTTATTTTGACTTTTAACCACATCAGCATAGGATTTGGTATTTGTTTCGAAAGGTAGTTCTGGTTGGATAGAGATTTCAGCTATTTTATGGATTTGGCCCTTTTCTTTACGTTTAAAACTATTTTTCTCATCCTGTTGAATCTCATATATCTTGGAACATTCGTTTACCAACCAGCTAAGTGGTTTAGAGTCATCATAATCCCTGATTATATTTCTTTTCATAAATGATGGTAAGGCATGAAAATATATCCTCTTGAACTCTGCCGATTCTATATCTGCTCTTTTATCTGTCTGCCGATATGCATGTTTTAATGTGACTAAAAATTCTTTTGGACTTTCGTCAGGCTGGCATTTGAGATTGTGCAAGGCCCTTAAAGCTGCTTGGGGGTTACGAAATTCAGAAAAGTACCTCCTTACCTCTGCTCTGTATTGATCCCAATCAGTTATATCGCTATCTTGAAGGGAAGTAAAGAATGATGTATATGAATTATCAAATGACCAAGGGAGATATGATATCTTTGCATGAGATCCCCGTACATTTAATTCAAGCATGATTCTCTCCACAGTATCTAGGTGATCCTCAATGGATAATTTAGATCCTTTAGTGTAGGGCTTTACCAATTTTCTGATAGCCTGCGCTGTCTCATGGAAAGATAATTTCTTATTATGAGTATCCCTGGAAGGGGATGAATCAAACTCCTCATCAAAATCTCTAGGATGCCTGGCAATCGTTATGTCTGGTACATGATTTTGGGCCTTATCTAGATCTACTTTTAACCTGCCAATATCCTGCTGGTAATTTTTAATCTCCTTTTGGGCATTATCAAGTAAATTTTGAATCTTTCTAGCTTCCTGGTAATTTTCAGCTTCTCTTATTGTTCTTTTATTTATTTCACTAGTGGTAAGTTTATCTTCTAAACTTGATTTTTCTCTTTTTAACTCCTCACAGTCTTGTAAGTATTTTTGAGACAGTCCCTCAGCCTGATATACTTTTTGAGCTAAATGATCACATTGCCCAGACAACTCTTCAATTTGGTCAGTTTTTCTATCTCTGTCTTCAGATAACTCATCCCATTTTATTTGAAAATCCCCTAATTTCCTCATTAATTTATCACACATTGCTGTTAATCCTTCATATCCTCGTAATCTTTCCTTAGCATCTTCTAATTCCTTTTCTAACTCATCCAGTTTAACTGCTTGATGTTCTGACATTTTTATCCTACCTTCGTGTAAGTCTCTCAAATGGTTGCATGCCTCAGATATCTCATTAATTGTCTTATTTAAACCAGTTATGACCACCTCCTTTTCAATAGTCTGGCCTTTCCAGTATCTGGCGACTTCCATCCAGCTAATCGCTACACGGGCAAGATTCTTTTTACGTTCAAAGTTATCCTGAACTGCATTTATGACACCATTAATATTCGGTAATAATTCTGTCTCCTGACTCCAATTGTCTATGATATTTCCATCAATTATCGGTTTGATGTTACTAAAGTATTCTGACAATCTTGATGGGTATTCACACAGAGGATACACATTGCTTATTAAACTTTTGATCAATGTTTCACATCCCATTGCATCTAGTCTCAATATCTCATCCAATGACAACACCCCTGTCCTTTCTGAACTGGATCGGCCTTCTGCCATTTTGTTTTTATTTTAATAAACGCTGTTGTATTAAAAAGTTTTAAATTGATAAATATCAATTCACTTATCTATAAAGACGTTATCTCAGCAGTGCCTCCAAATTATGTTGTGGTGTTTATAGTAAAATGATATTAGAAATAGTCAATTTTACTTATTGTCCGATTATAACGTCAATTTATAGGAAAGTATAGCTTTTAAACAAAACAGCGTTTATTATCATCAATATCACAATCGAATTCTAGAGTAATAAAAAGTTCTAAACAGTACTATATGATTTTCAGATGTCAATAACCCAATTAAGTCTATTGCAATATTAATACGATAAAAATGTTAATAAAACAAGAAAAACCTTGTAACTACTTTATCAACAAAATCTTCTAGGGTAATAGAAAATAACAATAAATTACTATAATCAATATTCCTTATTTTAGCTATTTATGATAAACATGAGAATCAATCTTATTAATATAGTAAGTCACAATAATATCGTTGGCAGAATATATAATATACCATATATTGAATAACAAAAATACTATGGGAACAAAGGAAAATATGTCACAATTTGAATAAAACTTACTGTAGATATATTATTGGTGGCTTCTGTGATATAATTGATTTAGAGGAATAAATAAGATCAATTTATCTTTTATATCACAGAAGTTTGAAATTAAATCTATACATTACCAGATACCAGAATCAACCCAATATCACGTAAAGTCAGCCTGGATAATCCCAAATCGATTATTATATGAAAAATTAAATATATTAGGAATCAAAAATAGGTCCTCTCTCTCTCAATGTCTTGCATCTGTGTGTCAGCCTCACTCCTCTCTGTCCGTCTGTTCTCCCTTTCTTTTTTTTCTGTCCTATTTTAAATACCCATTCTTATCTAGATCTTCACGTTAATCACATCCTGGAATTATTTCTCACTATTGTGTTAAGTGGCAATACATGAATATCAAATGCACAGTCAAACAAGTATTGTCATTATCAGAACCAAATGGTGGATCTCTCGTCTCCAATTTGAGGTGTGACTATTTCATGACACTTGAGGATCAAAAGAATCTAGTATGAATACTAATGACCAGCCTTTTGGTGGATCCACTGTTTACATTCTCATTACAATGTAGACACTTAGTGAAGCTCAGGAAAAATGGAATATGTGTATAAAATTAAAAACTCAAAATAAAATGATGATGTGCAATATAGGTATAACATAACACATAGATATGAAAAGTTTAAGATATTTCCTATCCGATGATATCAAACACTGTTAAGTTTGAGGAGTTTCTATATGTGTATTAATTAAAATATTAAGAGGATATATTTAATCAGAAATATATAATGAAATGGTATATATATATAGGAGTATACTCCTTTATATATTTAATAGGTAAAACCCCTGACAAAAGTTATTGAAATGCTATCCACCTGTGTGCAATCTAAGTGTCACATGATCTGTCATTACATATACACACCTTTTTAGAAAGGCCACAGAGGCTGCAACACCTAAGCAAGAGGCACCACTAACCAAACACTGCCATGAAGACCAAGGGACTCTCCAAACAAGTAAGGGACAATGTTGTTGAGAAGTACAAGTCAGGGTTAGGTTATACAAAAATATCCAAATCATTGATGATCCCCAGAAGCACCATTAAATCTATCATAACCAAATGGAAAGAACATGGCACAACAGCCAACCTGTCAAGAAGTGCCGCCCACCAAAACTCAGACCGGGCAAGGAGGGCATTAATCAGAGATTCAGCACAGAGGCATAAGGTAACCCTGGAGGAGCTGCAGAGTTCCACAGCAGAGACTGGAGTATCTGTACATAGGACAATAGGCTGTATGCTCAATAGAGTTGGGCTTTATGGCAGAGTGGCCAGAAGAAAGCCATTACTTTCAGCAAAAAACAAAATGGCATGTTTTGAGTTTGCAAAAAGGCATGTGGGAGACTCCCAAAATGTATGGAGGAAGGTGCTCTGGTCTGATGAGACTAAAATTAAACTTTTCGACCATCAAAGAAAACGCTGTGTCTGGCGCAAACCCAACACATCACATCACCCAAAGATCACCATCCCCACAGTGAAACATGGTGGTGGCAGCATCATGCTGTGAAGATGTTTTTCAGCAGCTAGGACTGGGAAACTCGTCAGAGTTGAGGGAAAGATGGATGGTGCTAAATACAGGGATATTCTTTTTTTTTTTTTATAATTAACTTTTTTATTGAAAGAATAAACAAATAGAACATCGTAAGTTCAGCAAATCATATAACAAATCTCTCAAGTATCAAAAAGATATATCAAAAAGTTTCTTTCAAAGTTTTTCTTTTTTGGTTAGAATAACACATGAACATGTAAAACATATATATAAAGTCACACAAGGTCTTGAACATATATACATTCCTCAAAGCAGACATGTGTCCAGGAGGTACAGTAAGGTGAAACCATAGATCAAACATCAGGTCAACCCATAAAAGTAGTTCACACGAACCTTATTGTGGACCTCGTAGAGTCCATAAGTCCCAGCAGGAGGCCCATCGACGGTATCTTTCATCAATTTCAGCTGAAAGTGAGCTCATAGCCCGAATGAACCTGATTTTGTGAAGTACTTCAATGTGAGTAGGGGAGGTAAGTTTCTAGTGTTTAGCTATGATGCATCTCGTGGCCAAAAATATCTGTGTTGTTAAACATTGTTCTGATTTGAATAGCTCCGTAATTGGAAGGCCTAGCAAAGCTTCCTCAGGCTTTTGTGTTACTGTTGTCCCCAAAAGTGTTTCTAATAGGTCGTATGTTGCTGTCCATATGGGTCTTATTTTCGGACACTCCCACAGCATGTGAATCAGTGTACCAGTGTCTGTGCAGCCCCTAAAACATTAGTCAGGGTGTGTTTTGTTCAGAAGATGGAGTCTTGCTGGTGTAAGGTACCACCTCATTATTGTCTTAAAAGAGTTTTCTTTTAGTGTCACGTTTAGTGAAGAGGTATTGGCTTGTTTGAGGATCTTATTCCATTGGCTGTCGTCTAGAGTTACCTGCAAGTCAGCCTCCCATGCAGTTTGGTAATGTGGTTTAACCCTGTTGGTGAGAGACACCATCTGATTGTAAATGATGGCTATATTGGCCTTACCTCCGGGATTGTTGATACAGCATTTCTCAAAGGGAGATTTGGTGTGATATTTGTTGATTTTCGTAGAGTGTGTTAGTGTCTCATTAATTGCCATCAGATTAAGCCACTCTCTATGTGGCACCTGAATTATGTCTGTGATAACTGACGATGTGTTGCTTTGTGAGGTCACCCAGGTATCTGCCACAATTGTTATTTTGTTCTTTATCCACCATTTCATCTGGGTAAATTTATTGAGGTGCTGACCTTTGTGTGATTGCCATAGTGGAATCAAGCCAGAACCCACGCTCAGGAGGTCCACCCTTCTGTTCAGGTCTTTCCATAATTTCAAAGAGTGGCTAATACAAATTGGTAACTCTCCTGTTCGTAGGTCCCGACCTAAGCTAAGCCATAAAACCTGCGATAGTACCCAATGCTTGTCTTCTAGAAGTTGCCTCTCTATGTCTGCCCACCCCGGTATGGCCTCTTTTTTAAACCAGGTCGTGGTTTGAGCTAATCTAGTGGCCTTATAATACTTGATTAGATCAGGGAAGGCTAGCCCCCCTTTCTGTTTAGGCGCACACATTGTGGTTCTATTAATTCTTGGTTTCTTGTTATTCCAGGCGAACTTAAAAAGTGTTTTTTGCAACACTCTAAGGTCGGGTAACCTGATCGGGGTTGGGATTGTCCTAAATAGGTATAATAATTTGGGAATCACATTCATCTTGATGGAATTTATTCTGCCCAACCATGAGATGTTAAGGAAGGACCACTTGGAGATATCTGCCTTGATTCTGTTAAAGACAGGAGGAAAATTTGCCTCGTATACCAACGCTATAGACCGCGGAATATGAATACGTAAATAAGTTATCTGTTTGGGGGCCCATTTTATGGGAAAGCTGTTTTCTAAGTTCTGTTTCATCGTTTGGGGTAGTGTAATGTTGAGGGCTATGCTCTTGTTAGTGTTGATTTTGAACCCTGACACTCTGCCAAAGTCTGTGAGCAATTGGAATAAATTAGGCAGGCTTGGTATTGGATCTGTAAGTGACAGCATGATATCGTCTGCAAAAAGGATGAGCTTATGCTCATTAGGGCCAATCTGCACTCCTTTAATGTTTGGATAATTTCTAACTGCCGCTGCCAATGGTTCAAGACTAAGGGTGAAGAGCAAGGGGGAGAGTGGGCAGCCCTGTCTAGTTCCCCTAGTAATATTAAATTGTTTGGACACAAATCCCTGATATATAATACATGCTCTGGGATCGCTGTATAAAGGCATAATGCCCTTCAAAAAGCCCTCCCCCAGACCAAACTTCGCCAATGTTTTCCACATAAAAGTCCAGTCTATCCTATCAAATGCCTTTTCGGCGTCTAAAGATAGGAGCATTAGCGGGATATCCTCTCTGGTAGCCAAGTCTATCAGGTTAAAGATTCTCCTGGTGTTGTCGGGTGCTTCTCTACCTGAGATGAAGCCTACCTGGTCCGGATGGATCACGTCCGGCAACAATGGGGCCAATCTGTTTGCCATTATATTGGAATATAATTTGAGGTCCGTGTTGATCAACGAGATCTGTCTATAACTACCGCACTGTGCTGGGTCTTTCCCCTCTTTGGGTATTACGATAATTTTAGCCTCTAGAAATTTTGGTCTGAATGAAGAACCAGAAAGGAAACTGTTAAATAATTCTTGGAGGTGCGGTAGCAAGAGATCGATGTATTGTTTATAATAAAAATTTGTGAATCCATCCGGACCAGGTGCTGCATATGATCTCGTGGCCTTAATAGCCTGTTTAATTTCCTCAACAGTTATGGGGTCTGCTAGGGTCTCTGCCTGTGATTCCTCAATTTGTGGCAACTGAATCCCAGAAAGAAATTCATCAATTTGTGATTTGTGAGAGTAGGATCCTGAGTGAGAGGGGGCGGAATACAGTTCTGTATAAAATTGTCGAAAGACATCAGCTATCTGGTCTGGTTTAGAGACCGGGCCTTTCCCTTTAGTAAATATCTTTAAGATGAATGAGTCTGCCCTCTGTGCTTTAAGCTTTCTGGCCAACATACTGTCAGGTTTATTGGTGCTCCTAAAGAAGCTGGCATGCGTACGTTGTAGCATGGAGACCACCTTCTTCCTGAGCACTGTGTTTAAGGTGTGTTTTTATTTCAGAATTTCATTGTAGATCTTAGGATCATGATTCCTGGCAAATAGTGATTGTAACTCTGTGATCTTGCTATTAAGGTCCCTAATTTGCACTCTATCTGCTTTTTTCGCTGCTGCTCCTAGCTGAATACAAACTCCTCTAATCACTGCCTTATGGGCTGCCCACACTCCTCCCCCGTCTACCTCACCCCCACTGTTGATCCCGAAGTATTCCACAATTGCACTGCTGATTTTTTCCCTTAGGACTAAATCGTTTAATAGACAGGGATTTAGTGCCCACGAGGGGGACCGTCCCGCTGGTAGAAGTCCAGACAGGGAGATCAGAACCAGGTCATGATCTGACCACGAAATGGGTCGAATGGAAGCTGCTTCTAAGTTTAGTGATAGGTGTTGTTGAATGAACAGGTAATCAATTCTGGAGTGTGACAGATGTCTGGGGGAGTAAAAAGTATACTCTCGATCAGTGGGGTTCATTATCCTCCAACTGTCTATCAGGCAATTAGATCTGAGAATATGTTTAAGAGCTCGGGTAGCCGTGGGAGGTGTGAGTTTAGTGGTAGCAGTTGATTTGTCTGTAGATGGATCTAGGACTGTGTTCATGTCCCCCCCTATGATCAGGAGGGTGTGCTCCCAGCCCATAATCAGATCTGAAATCTTAGTGAAGAATTGCTTCTGATCAGTGTTTGGCGCATATATGTTATGGAAGGTAATTTTCTGGTCATGAATGGTGCCATGTACTGCCGCATATCTACCCTCTGGGTCTGTCTGAGTGCGGGTGTGGCGAAATGTAATCCTATTATGAATAAGGAGAGTCACCCCTCTTTTCTTTTCTGTTGCGGTGGAGTGGAAAGTTTGTTTATATGCTTTCCCCCAGTATTTGGGGACCGCTAGTTTCTTAAAATGTGTTTCTTGCACAAATATTACATCTCCCCCTAGTCTCTGATACTCTTTTATGGCAACCCCTCTCTTAATCGGTTCATTCAGGCCCTGAGCATTATGTGAAATGATATTAATATTCATGACTCACTGTTTGTCTGGGGCTCAAGGTCAAGCTTAGTAGAGCGCTAAGGGTTATAGCCGCCTTTGAGTATCTAGTCTGATGAGCCTCCCGCTGGGACTCCGTCCAGAAACCACCTGCGTCACTTCACTGTGCAAATTGATGTAACTGTAAAGTAAAATATTAGGGTAGAACGGATGAGGAGAACACAACGATATACAGTGGTTGAAACTGCTTGTGAAGTAATCCGGCGTCAAATTTGTTGACACAAATTTATCAAAAAAAAAAAAACTTTTTTTTTTTTATTCTAAAAATAAAATTATACTAATAGAATATAACAAAACTAGGAACGTAGTATAACACTACTTCAAGGAGAGCGAGCGCTGTCCTTTTAATTAAATTGGTGAGTCCAGTAGTATTAGACTCCAATACTGACTGGATTCGCCGGGGGGGTGTATATGGTGAAGCCCTTAAGGGACACTATCAATATCTATATAAAAAAAAAGAAAAAAATTTCTTCTAAAGTGACAGATAGTTATGCAAGAGTTTAACTAGTCATGTCTGTTTGTATTTTGGTCGCAAGTTTTAGAAGATCAAAATAAGAGGTAGAACCTAACTATAACATATCATTTAACAATACATCACAGTGTTATTGGATTTATGGCACATCTGGCTGATCAGGGGCCCTGTTTTGATGTCTTCTGGAGGGGAGGTTGGAACCTCTACCACGAGAATTAAGACCAACTGTTCTTCCTTGGGGACCCTCTGTCAGCTCCCTGACGGGTTGGCTGTCGCCAGAAACTCGAGGAGCATCTGTTAAAGTAATGCCCCAGGGAGCTAGAAGGGCCGTCCCCTACTCTAGGGTTCTGATGGTAAAGAACTTGCCGTCCCTGGCAATCAGTAGGCTAAATGGAAAGCCCCAAGAGTATTTCCAGCCATGGGCCAGGATGTTGTCCAGGAGTGGTTTCATCATTTTCCTCTTGAATAACGTTTGTTGAGCGAGGTCCGCAAAGACACTTGGTCTGTGCCCTTCGATGTCAGGGATACCCCCCCTGGATGCTCTCATGAACATTTCCTTAGTTGTATAGTAATGGAAGCGAGCGATGATATCTCTGGGGCGTTCAGACATGGTGGAACGACCTCCCAGAGCTCTATGGATCCGGTCCAGTCTGTATTGCTCAGAGTCCAGATTTGGTAGCAGAAACTCACAGAGCTCTGAAATGTATAGATGGAGGTCAGTTACTGATTCGGGTACGTTTCTCAGTCTGATATTCTGTCTCCGAGATCTATTTTCTAGGTCTTCCTGAAATGTTAAGTGGCGGGCTTGCTCCTCCTTTAGCATGGAGATTTCTTCCTCAATCTTGACATGAGATTGTTTTAGTTTGTTATATTTCTCTTCAAGCGAGTCAGTTTTAGCGTCCACTCTTTTTATCTCGGACGTAAAGTCTGCTGAGACTTTTTGGATGTCCGCTCTGATGTCCTCCCTGAATGTGAGGATCAGGTCTTTGAGGTCTTGGATATCACCCTTAGTGCTTGGCGCTGTATGCTCCATCGTTGTTGCTGCCGTGGTTTTTGAGTTAGGCTGTTGTTTTTGAGATGCAGGGGGTGACGCTCTAGGCAAGTAATAAGATTGTACATTCTTGCTACTTTTTCTCGTAGCTACTTCAGCCATGACATAAGATAAGGTATTTTGTCACTTTTGCGTTTGTAAGTGTCCCTATGTAACGGGCATATGGGAATAGGAAGTTACATCCTGGAGAATATCAAGTCTCTCATGTGAAACATATGCTCCATAAGCTTTGTGCTATCAGGAAGTCCCTTTGTGGTTTACCACTTTCCTCCACTAGATGGCAGTGGCAGACCAGGGAAGTATCAGATGTAATTGATAGTCTTAATTTCTTGTAGTAGTAAGTTAATGTAGTTTAAAGATCACTGATGTTATATTCCTGAAATTTCTCTGGCTGGTAGTGCTGTATATCTTTATTGCAGTAAACTGAATATATGTGCATCCCATTAGACCCCAAGATATAGTAAGTTACCAGAGTGCTTCAGGAATTGTCACTTTGACCATCGGGCGGCTGTATTGTAGTGTGCTCTGCTCAGCACCAGCCACATTGTAGCTTGATCTGCCAAAGAAGGAATAAAATACTTTTATTGTGCACATGAGAATCTGTGAACTTCCAATGTAGGGTAGATGGTGCCCCTTTTCTACTTTGACAGATAACAATTGTATCCACCTGCCTTTGGTGTCAGGCAGCTGCATGCACTTACTGAAATCAGAATGGCGGTCAGTCACTGGGCCTAGCCCTGCCCTAGTTAGAGCATAGAGACCACAAGTCACAAAATGCCCCCTATCACAGGGGAGTGAGGCATAAGAACTTGCAGAGTTGTGTGTCACAGTTCCAAGGCAATGATAGTTGGATTCTTTGCCACAGCTGTAAATATTGACAACAAAAAATCAGGGCTTGGCTGTCGTTTGAAATAGGACTAGAACATAAGAATGCAAACCAGGCTCTAGTCACACACTTAACAAACTTCAGTAGACAATAGCAACACAATCAAAGGACACTGGGTTGTAGAGGCCTAAGTAGGCTTGTCAGTTGTAGTGGATTTCAGAAGCACTGATAGGCTTGTCAGTTGTAGTGGATTTCAGAAGCACTGATATATATATTGCATTCCTGATTTGCATTTTTAAGCCTGAGCATGTAATTTTCGTAAGCTGCCACTTGGTGGTAGTGTTGAGTTGTCTTTTATACAGGGAGTAGTCATCAGCAAACTTATACAACAAGTGTAACCGATCCCTTTATCTCATATAACATAAACAAGTTAAGATGATAAGGGATTGAGGGGGAAAAAAAAGTAAATTCCTTGTCTTAAACAGTTCATTACATTTGGCTGTGACAGTTTTGCTTCAATTGCTTTGCTGATTAGAGTCCAGCACCAATTAGGATTTAATATACAGAGCTTTTAATGATGGTTGCAAACATATGTGTCCCAGCAATGAGATGCTGTAAAGGTACAGTCCCTGGGGTGTGGGAGTACAACTTCACTTGCTCCTTATGATCCCAGATTGGTGTAGAAGTTCATTGAATGCACTTCAATCCCTTTTTTTCTATGTCCACCAGTGTCTGTGTATAGTTGCAGGGCTATTGCTAGCTTTACCCTGTGTTAGCTTTCAGTAGTAACCCATATAGAGTGCTTGTTAATTTTTATGAAGTGAAAAATTATATGTTGTGCTCCACTTTATATCTCCCATCAAGAGGCCCTTCCCTGGGTAGGTGAGCTGGGGTCTAGCTGGGGTAGGATGACATAAAAGGGTCCCCTTTGGGGTTTAGACTCACCAGACACCTTTCCAATAGTTGTTGATTGTCAATACAGGGATATTCTTGTGCAATGACCCCAATGACCCCAAACACACTGCTAAAGCAACACTTGAGTGATTACGGGGAAACATATTAATGTGTTGGAATGGCCTAGTCAAAGCCCAGACCTCAATCCAATAGAATATCTGTGGTCAGACTTAAAGATTGCTGTTCACAAGCGCAAACCATCCAACTTGAAGGAGCCGGAGCAGTTATGCAAGGAGGAATGGGCAAAAAGCCCAGTGGTAAGATGTGGCAAGCTCATAGAGATGTATGCAAAGCGACTTGGAGCTGTGATTGCCACAAAAGGTTGCTCTACAAAGTATTGACTTTAGGGCGGTGAAAAGTTATGCACATTGACTTTTTTCTGTTATTTTGTCCTATTTGTTGTTTGCTTCACAATAAAAAAATAAATAAAAAAAACAACTTCAAAGTTGTGGGCATGTTCTGTAAATTAAATTATGCAAATCATAAAAAACGAAAAATTCCAAAGGGGGGGAGTACTTTTGCAAGGCACTGTATATAATGATATAATGAGTTAACACAGGAGGAGGGAGGCCCAGGGACGGGGGGGGGGCTGCATTTACCAGCTCCTCCTCTACCTATTGGGGCATTGCCAGCTCAGACAAGGCCTGGACTAAAAAAAAACAGTCTAGGTTCTGGTTCAGTAAAGCGGGGAGAACTATGATGTCACTGGACAGGGCCAACAGGGTAGCTCAATGGAGATTTTAAATTCAGTCTGTGTGTGCAGCATGGGCAGTGTGGAGAAAAGCAACTCTGCTTTCAACAAAGTTCTGCATTGTTAGAACTTTGATATTCCCAGTAGTAACATATGAATGTGAGAGCTGAACCATAAAGAAGGCTGAGCTCTGTAGAATGGACGTTTTTTAAATGTGGTTTTGGAGAAAACTGTTTAGAGTCCCTTGGACTGCAAGAAGATCTAATCAATCAGTACTACAGAAAATTAAGCCAAGCTGTTCACTGGAAGGTGAACATGCTATTTTGACCATTTTATGAGAAGACTCTGATGCGGGTAAGGTACATGAAGAAAGGGGTCGAAAGAGATGAAATTATTGAGGCAATGAACATGAACTTGAGGGAGCTCAGAGGGGAAGTGACTGACCAATGTGCCCGGCTTGCCACTGTTCATAGGGTCGCGGAGAGTCGGACAAATCTGTATAACTGAACAAACAAAAAATGTAAACGCTGGCTATGGGTTAAATTGGCTCGCTGAGCGTTAGTTGCGGAGGGGCTGGCTATTAGATTTGTTCTGGAATCCAAGGTTTTTGATGTCCCTGAGCAGTATATTGATTATCAGAAAGGATTTTTCCGCTATTGAGACAAGTATTTTAATGGGTTTGCCTTCCTCTGGAGCATATTATAAAGATCCGAGGAGGTCTAAAAAGGTTGAACTTGATTTTCTCAAAGTCCTTTTTTCAACTTCAATTAATATATAACCACTAGCGACTTGCCCGTCACAAATGACGGCAATAAAATTTTAAACCTGGCAATGCTGTTTGCCACACAATGCAAGGCTCTCCCCCCTCTAACTTGTGGGCCTTGCGATGAGTGTCACAAGATGATCGCCTTTGGCGCTCATTCCGAGCCTCTCCCCACTCTACATTACGGTCCTTGCAATGAGCGCCTTTGGAGCTCATCGCGGGCCCTGCAATGAGTGGCTTTGCTGCTCATTGCAGGCTGCGGCATGCACTGCGTATGCGCAAGCATATAACTTTATCACTCCTTCTGTGCTCATTGTTAGCCTCTCCCCACCCCGTTGTCTCTTTCCCCCCTCTCCCTACGCTGTGTCTCTTTGCCCCCCTCTCCCTCCCCTGTGTCTCTTCCCCCCACTCCCTCCCCAGAGTCTCTTTCCCCCCTCTTCCTCCCGTTTCTCTTTCCTCCCTCTGCCTCCCGTGTCTCTTTCCCCCCTCTGCCTCCACTGTGTGTCTTTCCCCCCATTCCCTCCCCAGAGTCTCCCCCCCCCCCCCCTTCCTCCCCTTAAATCGGTATTGCTCCAAGCCTTGTGGGCTTGAAAGAAAGTTAAGGGTTTAAGGCCGTAACTCGGCAGCCGTTGGGAGGCTGCAAAAAGACGCCAATTGAATATCAAATTATCTTTCAACCTTACTTATGAGAAGGCAGGGAGCCCATAGTGGGAGGCAGGGAGCCCATAAGTTAGATTGTTAGCTAATTTTCTTTTCAATTGGCGTCTTTTGGTGGTCTCCCAACGGCTGCCGAGTTACGGCCTTAAAAAAATGGCAGTGTTTTTTTTTTCAAGCCTCGCAATGAGCGCCTCTTTTGCAAACCTCGCGATGAGCGCCTTGCGGGCCTCGCCATGAGCGCCTTCGGCGTATATTGCAAGCCTCTTACCCCTCCTCTAATTTAGAAGCCCCGCAATAAGCACCATTGACGTTCATTGCGGGTCACATCAAACCCGTAACTTTCACGCCCTGCGATGAGCGCCAAAGGCGATCATTGCGCATGCCCAACCCATAACTTTTAACATAGTGTTACAGACAAACTTGCAATTTACGACAACTATTATAGTTGATTTGATCCAGCCAAACAACTTGTCAGCATGTTAATAGTCAAACAATGCATGTTGGAATATTGTGGTAAATTCCATATTACTCCAGGCCTGTACAGAAGGCAGCTGTCTGATGTGATCATTAACAAATGACAGCAGGATTTCAATTCGGACTACAACAGACCTCAGGTTAAGTTCTGCTTATTGTTACTCTTGTGCAGGGGTTGTGAGATTTGTATTCTCTGCTCTAATGAGAAAATAATAGTGGGACGTCTAATGTCACCCTCCGCAACTGAACATTGATTCTGTCAATAGGTAAAATGATGGGAAATGTAAAAGATCAGGCGTGTGCCTTAAGCCAATAATTCATTATAGTTACGATCATTATCTAACTGCAATTTAAAGCCATTTTTTAAGTGCATGTTTTCATTGTATATGTCCAAAAATACAGGACATCCTATACCTAATTATCTATCATTCCAGTTCTGTGATTCAATGAATTATTATGTATGGAAAGGAAATGCATTCTGAGAACACCACTTTGTCACAGCAGGCAAGGAGATGTGTGTCCAACAGAATTACTAAGCACACAATGCTTCAACTGCAGCTAAGGATTATTGGTAGTGGCATACAAATGACTCAAACATACCATTCTTGTGAATTATTAGATCTCTACATCAACACTGGAAAGCTTTTATTTGATCTCTACATTCCAAATAGAACAGATGTATTTTATTTTATTTTTATTTTATTTGTTAATGGACAACTGTGGCCAACATTTTGGACATGTTATTTTCAAAAAGAAAACTTGATAATGTGAAAAAAGTATTTATAAAAAAAAAACAAAAAAAAATCACAACATTGGAAAATAAAGAATAATTGCACAAAATGAAAGTGGATAAAAATTGTAGTTTAGAAACAAACTTTACTGAATTGGGGGTTATAAAAAAAAGCAACCTTGCCTGGGCATTATGGAATAAACATGGCCCTAACTAAGTAATTACTTAAGCCTTCATTTTGCCCTTGGACACTCTAACCATGTTTCTTGGGCCCACCCACTTGCTCCCCCCTCCAAACCCCTCACTAGGAACCCGGATTTATGAATGGTAGGAGTGCGAATGGTAGTGTGCTTAGTTTTCGTTTAAATCTCAGAATAGTAGTTGGCAATTTCAGTATGATGCCCTTGGGAATTTATTGTAGATCATAATGGGTTGCTTTTCCTTTTCCCTTTGGAGCAACGGACCAAAATGAGATGGAAGCCCTTACCTATCCTTCCTTATTATTGGGCTATGGGGAAGTTTTCCCAGGGGTTGTCTAGATGGGAAGCTTAGATATGAAGTGTATGCAAACTAGACTTCCCTCTTTTTTTTGCTTTTTTTTAAAAAAAAGGTGGAAATAATATGCAATACTTATCTTAATACAGGGCGGTGGGCAATAATAACCTGGTCAAAAGTATGATAGTGTCAACGCTGTTCTCTATATTATTTCACACGTGTGTAGTATGAATTGTTTTGATAGCTATGCGAGTGTTTTTGTTTGTACTTTTGTATTGTGTATTCTGTTAATTTTACATGTAAAAACAATAAAATATTATAAAAAAAAAAAAAAAAAAAAGAATAATTGCACATAAAGAAAACACGTTTACTTCTTTTAATAGGCCTTTCTCTTGCTTCTTCTATTACAAAAGATTGTGTCATAATAAACTAATTAGCTTTCCATTAGACCTAGTATTGTGCCAATTATTTTTTTCTAACTTAAATCATTCTTGAGATATTTACTACAATGTGTGCAACTGGAGTATGCTAATATTATATTGTGTGCTAGCTTGTTTGAGTGGTAGAAAAAAATACCTAATCTTCAGTTATCCCATATTTGCATCTATTCCTCTACACTAGCACAGGCAACCTATTCCAGTTGAATTAACTCATATGTGACACCTAAGTTACTAAAATGGCCTCACAGCCCCTTTTTATTTTGCCCAAAGCTAAATTGTAAAATCGATCTAAAAAAGGAATTAACTGGTAATAAGAGGTATAGATAATGAAGGGAAGTGTTTAGAAGAACAACTGGGTTAATTAGCTGTTTTTTTTTAGATATAATGGGCTTATATTGTTCAGGAGGGGAATACTCTCCTGCTACAACGCTTAGGCTGGGGGCCACATGGGAAATGCTGAGGGCCACATGCAACCCCGGACAACCTGTTACCTACTACAGCTCTTCACCAATCATACACTGTGTTACAGAACTTGAAAGAGAAAATATACATAAATTTAGCACAATTAACTGAACACCAGTGCATACGTAAAAACCTAAACCAAATTTAGCAGGAGAGGATGTGTCAGTCACTTGATCATGGAAGAGGTGATGTGCAAAATAATAAGGAAAACTGTACAGTGCATAAAGTAACGTCAAAATTAGTATTCAAAATACATGCATCTGGAAAAAAAACTAAATGCAAAAAAAAAAGTATGTTTACATTTTTTCAGCCATGGAACATACAAAATCAACTGTGTTTTACCTTTGCCTGGCAATCCGTGCAATGCACCATCTGAATAGAAGAACAGCAGTGTCTGGATAAAATTGCATAAACCAGAACTTGAATTTTTACCTATTTTTTTACATTACAGCCTTCAATGTTCAATGTTTTGTTAATCTGAATTTTATGTGATGGATCAGAACACAAAAGTCTAAGTTGGTGAAGTGAAATTATAAAAATATATACATAAAACTATTTTTTAGAAATAGAAAACAGAAAATTGGCATGTGCGTATGTATTCACCCCCTTTGTTATGAAGCCCATAAAAATATCTGGTGCAACCAATTACCTTCAGAAGTCACATAATTAGTGAAATGATATCCACGTGTGTGCAATCTAAGTGTCACATGATCTGTCATTACATATACACACCTTTTTTGAAAGGCCCCAGAGGCTGCAACACCTAAGCAAGAGGCACCACTAACCAAACACTGCAATGAAAACTAAGGAACTCTACAGACAAGTAAGGGACAATGTTGTTGAGAAGTACAATCCAGGGTTAGATTATAACAAATATCCAAATCGTTGATGATTCCTATCAAATCTGTCATAACCAAATGGAAAGAACATGGCACAACAACAAACCTGCCAAGAGACGGCCGCCCACCAAAATCACGGACAATGAGGGCATTAATCAGAGAGGCAGCACAGAGATACAAGGTAACCCTGGAGGAGCTGCAGAGTTACACAGCAGAGACTGGAGTATCTGTACATAGGACGACAATAAACCATACGCTCCATAGAGTTGGGCTTTATGGCAGAGTGGCCACAAGAAAGCCATTACTTTCAGCAAAATGGCACGTTTTGAGTTTGCGAAAAGGCATGTGGGAGACTCCCAAAATGTATTTACCTTCCAGCAGGACACTGACACCAAACACACTGCTAAAGCAACACTTGAGTGGTTTAAGGGGAAACATGTAAATGTGTTGGAATGGCCTAGTCAAAGCCCAGACCTCAATCCAATAGAAAATCTGTGGTCAGACTTAAAGATTGCTGTTCGCAAGCGCAAACCATGCAACTTGAAGGAGCTGGAGCAGTTTTGCAAGGAGGAATGGGCAAAAATCCCAGTGGTAAGATGTGGCAAGCTGTGATTGCCGCAAAAGGTGGCTCTACAAAGTATTGACTTTAGGGGGGTGAATAGTTATGCACATTGGCTTTTTCTGTTATTTTTTCCTATTTGTTGTTTGCTTCACAATAAAAAAAAACATCTTTAAAGTTGTGGGCAACAAAACATAAAAAATGCCAAGGGGGTGAATACTTTTGCAAGGCATTGTAGGTCAGTACAGAATCTCCTAGACATTACAGGGCTTTAACTTAACTATCCTGCTCTCTGAGACGCTTCTCCAAAAAGTTTAGGTAAAGAAAGGTTGGGTGAAAATTGAGGAGGTTGGGGTGGTTGAATAACACGTATGATGAGACGGTGGTGAGAAATATGGAGTATGGTGAAATGAGGGACAAAAAATATGGGAGGTTTTAGAAGGAAGAACAACGAGTAGTGAGAGTATTGAGTATGGATGAGATGTGGAAGATAAATACAAGGAGAAATTAGGAAGATGTGAGCTGTGAGAATGTAATAGATGAGGAGGAGATAATAAATTAGGGATATTGGAATGGCTGAGAGTTGAGGCAAATGTAGTGAGAAATTAAGGAGATGGCAGCTGATATATTAAGCAGATGAAGAAGATGTAATGTAGATGAAGAAAGATTGGGCAATTAGAAAATTGAAGTGGAATTGTGGCTGAGAATCTTGTACAAAAAAATTGCTCACTGTTTCTATAACATAATTCAAAACTTGTAAAATAAATTAAAAAATTGTAGCAGTTGGCATGGAAACATGCCATTATACTAAATTCTTTGGTTTTGTTGAATATGTGGAAAATCTGATATAATATTCAACAGAGAATAATCTCTGAATCTTTAGTAAAGCTAAATTGTATTCTACTGCACTTTCCAAAAATACAGCTAGATAGTTATCCATATTAGCAATGCAAATGAAAGTATTCTTACTTTGCAATTGGAATTCCCCATCTGTTCAATCCTTTTGTGAAATTTTTCAAAATTCAACTAATCTTGCTAATCTGGATAAACTATCATGTTTAGCAAACAACAGATTAAAGCTTTATGAAAGATGTTGGAAACTAGTTTTTCTTTCGTGTCTAACACTGATAAAACCAGTTTTAATAATGATCTGCCTGTTTGAAAACTGAGCAGTAGTCCTTTGTCATCAAGGAAACATATCTGCTGGAATGTCTGTTAAAATGTGTATATTGGCGAATTAAAATCTATGGCCCCTATGCTAATCCCGGAAAAATCAATTACGAGTGCTGTAGTGACACAAAAAAAAATCTACATAGCTATGCTTATCACCCACTCCCAGGGTCGGATCATCAATTAGGCATTATTGTGTGTGTGTATATGTATGTGGTGTGTATATGTTTATATGTATGTGGTGTGTGTGTGATGTGTATGGTTGTGTGTAAGTGCATTTATGTGGTATGTGTATGTATGTATGTAGTGTGTGTGTGTGAGTGATGTGTATGTATGTATGTGGTGTGTGTGATGTGTATGTATGTGTGTGGTATGTGAATGTATGTGGTGTGAGTGTGTATTTGTGTGTATATGTATATGGTGTGTGTGTATATGTATATTTGGTGTGTGTATATTTTGGTGTTTTTGTGTCAGTGTGTGTATATATGTATTTATGTGATGTGTGTTTGTATATGTGTGTGTGTGTGTTATGTGTGTATATGTAGGTGGTGTGTGTGTATGATTGTGTATAATTGTGTATGTATGTGATGTGTGTTTATGTATATGTGTATGTATGTATGTATGTGGCGTGTATGTATGTATGTAATGTGCTTGTATGTATGTAGTGTGTGTATGTATATGTATGTGTGTGTATATTTATGTGGTGTATGTGTGTATATGGGGTGTATGTGTGGTGTATTTGGGTGTATATATGTATATGATGTGTATGCATATATGTGTGTGTGTTTGTTTGTATATGTACGTGGTATATGTATGTATGTATGTGGTGTATGTGTTTGATTGTGTATAAGCTTGCATTTATGTGGTGTATGATGTGTATATGTATGTGGTGTGTTTATGTGTGTGTGTGTGTATGTATGTATGTGTGTGTGTGATGTGTGTGTATATGTATGTGGTGTGTGTGTGATTGTGTATTTGTGTATATGTATGTGGTGTGTGTGTGTGATGTGTATGATTGTGTGTAAGTGTGCATTTATGTTGTATGTGTCTATGTGGTGTGTGTGTGTGAGTGATGTGTATGTATGTATGTGTATATGTATGTGGTGTGCATGTATGTGTGTGATGTTTATGTATATGGTGTGGGTGTGTATTTGTGTGTATATGGTGTGTGTATATGTATATTTGGTGTGTGTATATTTTTGGTGTTTTTTGTGTCAGTGTGTGTATATATGTATGTGATGTGTGTTTGTATATGTATGTGGGGTGTGTATGTGTGTGTGTGTTATGTGTGTATACAGTATGTAGGTGGTGTGTGTGTATGATTGTGTATAAGTGTGTATGTATGTGATGTGTGTTTATGTATGTGTATGTATGTATGTGGTGTGTTTGTATGTATGTGTGTGTGTGTATTTATGTGTTGTATGTGTGTGATGTGTATGTATATGTATGTGGTGTATTTGTGTGTGTGTATATGTATGTGATGAGTATGCATATCTCTGTGTGTTTGCATATGTACGTGGTGTGTGTGTGTATTTATGTGGTGTGTGTGATGTGAATGATCGTGTATAAGCGTGCACAATCATACATCAAGCGTGCATTTAAGTGGTGTGTGTGTATATGTATGTGGTGTGCATGTATGTGTGTGATGTGTGTGTGTATATGTATGTGGTATGTATGATTGTGTATATGTGTATATGTATGTTGTGTGTGCGATGTGTATGATTGTGTGTAAGTGTGAATTTATGTGGTGTGTGTGTGAGTGATGTGTATGTATGTATGTGTGTATATGTATGTGGTGTGCGTGTATGTGTGTGATGTGTATGTATGTATGTGGTGTGTATATGTATGTGGTGAGTGTGTATGTAGGTATTTGGTGTGCTTATGTGTGTGTATGTATGTATGTGGTGAGCATGTATGTGTGTGCATGTATGTGGTGTGTGTATTTGTATGTATATGTATGTGGTGTGTGTGTGTATATGCATATGTGGTGTATGTATATGTATGTGGTGTGTATGATTGTGTATGTATGTGGTGTGTGAGTGTATGTATGTATGTATGTATGTGGTGTTTGGTGTATGTGTGTGATGTATGTAAGCATTCACTAATCAAAAACCGGTAGTGCACACAACATGTGCACAGGGGCAAAATGTAAATCCGGCCCTCTCACCTCTAAAACATTGAGAGAGAATTGCTATGAGACACTGCGGCAAGATGGAGTTACAGCACACTTTTCCATTGAATTTTCACACTAACTATAGATTACAAGTTACTTTCACCCTTAAACACTATGCTAAATGTCCAGGCGTAGCCTGGAGGTTGTGGGAGGGGTCCCCCTCCTACCCTTCATAAGCGTTTCGGGCCACGCCCTTTCCTCAGCCCAGCCAGACCTTTCAGCTGCTGATCCGGAGAAGGATCCTCCTAACATTTCCACTACCATTTCAGCCCATTCCTAATGTCCGTGAGGGCATTTGCATTGCTGGAGAGCCATGCCTACTATGTCGCCTACATACCAGGTACTGATTTTAGCCTTTACCTAGCCCTGCATTGCGATTTGGCCTGCAATTACTAAGTGAGTATCACTTTATCTCCCTAAGATTTGTACTTTTTGGCCCCTATCTACTAAATAATGCTGCTCTTGATTAGCCTTTCATGCCTAATCTACTAAACCATGCGGCTTTCCACGAGCCTTTCATGCATAATCCGGCCCATATCTACTAAACCATGCGGCTTTCCACAAGCCTTTCAAGCATATCATGGCCCATATCTACTAAACCATGCAGCTTTCCACGAGCCTTTCAAGCATATCATGGCCCATATCTACTAACCCATGCGGCTTTCCACGAGCCTTTCAAGCATATCATGGCCCACATCTACTAAACCATGCGGCTTTCCACGAGCCCTTCCAGCATATCATGGCCCATATCTACTAAACCACGCAGCTTTTCATGAGCCATCCCGCACATTCCGGTCCATGTCTACTAAACCACCGCCTACTACTACACGAGGGGGAACCGACCACAAATGTCCAGGCGTAGCCTGGAGGTTGTGGGAGGGGCCCCCCTCCTACCCTTCATAAGCGCTTCGGGCCACGCCCTTTCCTAACACACCTCAGTTTCCAGTGGTGTCTGTGTCAGCAGGTCGCACCTCAGCCATCCCTCACGCTTGGCTTCCACCAAGCCCTTAATTTGCAGATTTCAGGCCCTGTCCTCCCTAACACACCTCAGTTTCCAGTGGTGTCTGTGTCAGCAGGTCGCACCTCAGCCATCCCCCACGCTTGGCTTCCACCAAGCCCTTAATTTGCAGATTTCAGGCCCTGTCCTCCAACCACTGCCCTTCTCTATATCTCCCTAGCCCTCACTCAGGCTAACAAGGGGTCAAGCAGCACCAGCCACTTTCAGCTGCCGATCCAGAGAAGGATCCACCTAACATTTCTACTTCCATTTCAGCCCAGCCAGACCTTTCAGCTGCTGATCCGGAGAAGGATCCTCCTAACATTTCCACTTCCATTTCAACCCATTCCTAATGTCCGTGAGGGCATTTGCATTGCTGGAGAGCCATGCCTACTATGTCGCCTACATACCAGGTACTGATTTTAGCCTTTACCTAGCCCTGCATTGCGATTTGGCTTGCAATTACTAAGTGAGTATCACTTTATCTCCCTAAGATTTGTACTTTTTGGCCCCTATCTACTAAATAATACTGCACTTTATTAGCCTTTCATGTATAATCCGGCCCATATCTACTAAACCATGCGGCTTTCCACGAGCCTTTCATGCATAATCCGGCCCATATCTACTAAACCATGCAGCTTTCCACGAGCCTTTCAAGCATATCATGGCCCATATCTACTAAACCATGTGGCTTTCCACGAGCCTTTCAAGCATATCATGGCCCATATCTACTAAACCATGCAGCTTTCCACGAGCCCTTCCAGCATATCATGGCCCATATCTACTAAACCATGTAGCTTTTCATGAGCCATCCCGCACATTCCGGTCCATGTCTACTAAACCACCGCCTACTACTGCACGAGGGGGACCCGACCACAATAAGATTTTACAAATCACTCGCAAATAAGAGCACTGCCATAATTGCTAACAACTGAATAAATAATTATGGGCACCCAACACCACTCGCAAAGGCTCACACACACACAGCTCCCACCATGAATTCCCCAGGGTCGTACAGAGGCATATACATTTTATTATATGATTTTTTGTTTATTTCTACTTACAAACTAGCTGTATGGCTTTTTTCCTGATTAATTATGCTCAACGTTTTCAAACACTTATTTTTTCATTGGGCAGTGGCCTTTTAACAAAAAACTGGTCTTGTGATAATAGTGAAGTTTTTTTCCCAAAGCGAACAAAATTGGAATTTTCGTTTTTTGCCTTTGTTTCTATTAATGGAAGCAAGACATTGATGAGGGAATATTTGGATACATTGCACCTCACTGACATGTCTTTGGACCATCCTAAATTACTATGTATGCATCAAAGACTTTCATAAATAGACCAGTAATATGTTTATTCTTATTGGCTTCATTCTTAAATGCTTTGTATAAGAATTGTTTTCTCCTGTTCTTGCAGTGAAATGTTGCCTAGCAACCAGCAAATGAGTCTAGATACGGCCTATGTAAGATGGAGACACGTAATGGTTAAATGTCATTAGAGTACAAAGTACTGAGTCCCATTGCTTTTGTGTTTTACGGAGCAGTATCACTACTGCTTTTATTTTCATGTCATCTTTACCACTAATATTTCTTTAAAATTATACATTGCTACATAAGTATTACGATTGTTATTCTAAAATCCCGTCTTAAATGGCTATGTGGTTGCTGGGGTGTTTTTTTACTGATCCTGAATTTTTATTTAAAAAACCCATCCTCCCTTACCACTCAGTGTTGTTTTAAGACCACTGAAATGCCCTAACAACATGAGGTAGATGTTTTTATTAGTTATCATTAATAAAATTCATATTTAATGTTTATATAAGCAACATGCAGTATTACATTTATTGTCACATTTTAGACTGGTCTGCACCCACCATCACATCATTACATTGATACTGTAACCGTTGTAAATTAATTAAATAATGAATACTGCTATGGCTTCTTCCTCTGGATCAATAAATAAACATTTTCCAAGGATCAGAGGATATCTAAAAATACTTTTTTTTCAATTACTATGTAACTAAGTAAAGATGAATTTATTAATTAGAATTGTATTAATGATCAATACACAAATAAAATAAGTGACTTATCTTTCAATAGTATTACTGTGATATTTAAAGTTATATTTTAAAATCTTCAAGAGCATGAAAACTGGCTCTTTTTTGTATTAGTCTTTTTTTCCCTTTTTTTCTGAGATATTTAGCATTGTTTGAGTTGCATAATATGCAAATTACTAATTAGCAAAACAGTGTCACTCAATGAGTTGCAGTATAGAAACCTTATAGAGAAAATTGTCTAATATAATGTATAATTTAACAATATATGGGTATATAAAACTTCAGTTTATTCATGATCAAACATGTTGATGGAAAATACACTGTAATAAACCATCTTCATGCTGTCCTACAAAACCTTTTGGATTTTACATATATATATGTCATTTTCCTTGACCTCTGCATGTGTGACTTGATCCGCCTAAACTAAATCCCAGAACCCAATAAACACACAACACCAGATGTATGGGTAAAATACAGGCCACAGCTTTTATTAACATAACCTGCAGGTACCATAACCTGCCCAAAAACCTGGGGCTGCATACCTTCCCCAGGACAGAGCTCATACCCAGCCAGAGGCTCTATGGAACCCCATGCCCAAGAGACCTCTGGCATTGGCCCATACCGGATACCTTCCCAGCTAATGAGCTCCGCCCTAAGGTGACGCAGCACCCCCGCCAAGCTGTGACAATATAACATTACACATATGTAAACATATACATAAACCATATAAATATATAGGGAGGGAGGGAGGGAAGCTCTGCTCTGATTATCAGTTAAGTGCTCCCAGGCGGGAAATTACCCCCCTATATAAACTGACAAACCCCTCCCCCAAATTTAACCTAACCAATGGCTACCCAGCACCCAGCCCGGTCAAAATGCTCCTGTAACTAGGCAGTTACAGGGTGCTGACTTGACCTCTGCATGTGTGACTTGATCCGCCTAAACTAAATCCCAGAACCCAATAAACACACAACACCAGATGTATGGGTAAAATACAGGCCACAGCTTTTATTAACATAACCTGCAGGTACCATAACCTGCCCAAAAACCTGGGGCTGCATACCTTCCCCAGGACAGAGCTCATACCCAGCCAGAGGCTCTATGGAACCCCATGCCCAAGAGACCTCTGGCATTGGCCCATACCGGATACCTTCCCAGCTAATGAGCTCCGCCCTAAGGTGACGCAGCACCCCCGCCACCCGCAAGCCCTACGGGCTAAGCACCGCCAAACGAAACCATGGCCTGTATAATACCCTCCTTCAAAGTGTAATTAAATAACTGAAGGCCAATTTCATTTAGGTGAACCCCATCTTTCCCAAAAAACGTGTGAGCCTCCGGGGTCTCTAGGTCCTTGTGTCTAATGGAAAACCCCCCCAAACGCCTGACAAAAGATGCCATGATCTTATTTATTCTTTTCCTGGCCTTGTCCAACCTGGCATAATCAAATGCCCCCCGCCAGCGTAACCTTGGAGTTATATGGGACCAAATAACCAATAAATCTGGGAACAATTCCCGAAGCCTGAGGACATCCCTCTTCATTATCCGAATAAGCTCCCGCATGGGCATGGAACCTAAATCATTACCCCCTGCATGGATCAGCAGTATCTCCGGCGGAGGAGATGACCTAGCTAGACTAGATACCGTTAATAACACCTGTTCCCATCTCAACCCCCTAACCCCAAACCACTTAATTACTACTGCTTCCTCTGGGAAACCCAGCTGACGGCCCTGATCAGTTATTCCTGCTGCCCTTCTGGCCCAATAAATGAATGAATGGCCTACGATCCATAACTGTATGGGGTTTCCTGCAATAAAACACATAATATACATATCACAAACTTTGATTTTCACAATAACCAACATGTTAGGGACACTGAAGCAGTTCCTACTCCGGGCCCCTACTTTAAATATAATTCTAACTTTGTTTGCCGGCAGATCTCTTCAACTCATCCACAATACTCATACCACTCACCGCCATAGGGGCAGTCCTCTATACCCACTACAGCTTTTCGTTGACATCTGGGCAGTCCTATTACCCAGTGCCCCCAGCACTGTAACTTTCCTGTTCGGGCAGCTGACCCGTACCCCTTTCTCTGCCAGGTCCTGCTCATAGGATCAAATTCCACCACTCCATTTGAAATGGTGTTTGCTCCACCTTAGCTAACGGTGCTTCTTTCCTAAACCGCTGCCATTCAAACCTTGATAAGGAATCTGCAATCACATTTTTAACCCCTGGTATGTGCGATGCTCTAACTAATATATTTAACTGAAGACACTTCAATACCAATTGCCTCAGTAGCCTCACTACTGGAGGCGAAGAGGCAGTAATAGAATTAATTGCCTGTACCACGCTCATGTTATCGCAATTAAAGATAACATGATGATTTTTTAACTCATCACCCCACAACAATATTGATACCAGAATAGGAAACAACTCCAGTAACGTCAAATTCCTTGTCAAACCACTCTCCCTCCAGCTAGCGGGCCACGCCTGCGCACACCAACAACCCCTAAAGTAAGCCCCAAAACCCAGAGATCCTGACGCGTCGGTAAACAACTTCAACACTTCATTGGCAACTGGTTCCTTCATAATCATATTACGCCCATTAAAATGCTCCAAAAACTCGAGCCAAATGCGTAGGTCTGCTTTATGATCTGCTGAAATCCTAATGTGATGATGTGACTTATTTACACCCGCCGTAGCCAATGATAATCTCCTGGAAAATATCCTCCCTATTGGAATAATCCTACAGGCAAAATTAAGTTTCCCGAGCAGGGACTGCAAAGACTTCAACGTAACTTTCTTAGCTCCCAACACCACTGACACACTTAACTTTAAGTCTGCGATTTTATCTCCCGGAAGACTACACTCTAGTTTGACAGTGTCCAGCTGGATACCAAGGAAACACAAAATGTGAGACGGACCTACAGACTTATCCTCTGCCAATGGAATGCCAAAGTCCCCCGCCAACTCTTGAAAACCTTGCATTAACCGGATGCAATCCCGGGACTCAGCAGAACCGATAAAAAGAAAATCGTCCAAATAATGCACGACCGAAGACAAACCCGTCTTAACGCAGATGACCCAATGTAAGAACGAACTAAATTTCTCAAAATATGAGCAGGATATACAACAGCCCATCGGAAGGCACTGGTCCACAAAAATCTTACCCCCAATCTGGCATCCCAACAAATGAAAGGAATCCGGGTTGACCGGGAGTAACCGAAAAGCCGACTTTATGTCAACCTTTGCTAACCAAGCCCCTCTACCAGCCCTCCTAATTAACTGAACCGCCTGTTTAACTGAAGCGTACGAAACCGAGGCTAACTCCCTGTCAATCCCATCGTTAACTGATAGGCCCCTGGGGTATGATAAATGATGAATAAGCCGGAATGAACCCGGCTCCTTTTTAGGAACCAGGCCCAACGGTGATATCCTCAAATCTTTTATCGGAACCTCATCAAAAGGACCTGCCATTCTACCTTTTTCAACTTCACTGATTAACTTGCTCCAAACCAACGAAGGATTCTCCCTAGCAGATCTTAAATTCCTAGGCCACCCCAACGGGGCTGAAAACAACGATGGGATAGAAAAACCTACCGAAAAACCCCTAAGCAACAACCTAGCGTCCTCTGATGAAGCAACCCTACTGGCGTAGCGCCTTAACCACCACTCCATCCTTTCTAACCGGACCGGGCTCTCCCCCTTTTTGTCCAAACTCACCCGCCTTTTGACCTTTTGATCTCTTAAAGCAGCGAAAAAGAGGATGACCCGTGCCACATTCAGAACACTCATGTCTAAACTTACAAGAACCACCCCAACTGCAAGATCCTTCATTATAAGCGAAACAATACCCTTTTTTACCACTAGCAGCTACCGCCGGTTTTGGGGCCGCCCCAACCGCCGGCCGCAAAGGTGTTACTATTTTTAACCAACTACCCATATCCCTATCATCCCACTGCATGGATGGCCTAACAGCCAACTTCTGACGGAATTTCTCATCGTACGCCCACCAAGCTAAGCCGCCGTAAGTCCTATGGATGCCTTCAATTTCATCCAGGTAACAAAACAATGCTGAACAACATTCCGGATTACGCTCCCCCACTATACTGGCAAATATAACATAGGCCTGCAACCAGTTACTAAAAGTCTTGGGAATCTTCCTGTATCTGCGCTTACGCTCATCCTCCTCTTTCTTTCCCTCATCCTTCTTATCATCTGCCTTGACTTCTATGAAATTATCCAGC